>JAUTXW010000450.1:90000-690000 GCA_030620095.1 Kuschelorhynchus macadamiae
TCTTATTTAAAAATTTACATAGGAATGAACTTGTAACATTTTTGTTTGAATATAAGATAGCAAAACAAAATGACGGCCTAATAAAATATTTAAAAAATCAGCCTAAAGACTTAATTAATCGAAAAGACTACTTTTCGATTAATTACATATTTTGTGCAAGCATTAAGTGTGATATAGAGATAAACTGGTTAAGTTGTGATACGAATTCTATATGGCGGAACAAAATAGCGGCCAAATATATATTTTTTTAAGTCAACGTAAAAAAAATCTTTTTCCATTGACTTTAAATTTTGCAGAAAAATGTGATATAGGCATAAACTGCCACAAATTCAACATGACGCAACAAAATGGCGGTGTGTGCCAATGTAAAAACTACTTGCTTTTCAATTAATAATTATTTATTCATTTACTATTAATGTTTTTATTTGCTTTAGTCAACGGTGCGTATTCAAAATAAACTTAGCTTTTTTGATTAAATTAATATTAGTAAAAAGAAAATAATTCCATTCGACAATAGAGAATAATAATAAAAAATAATCTTCTTTTCCCTACGGGGAAATCTTTAAATCTCGTTTTAATCAAGCGATGCGTTAAAAATATATTTGTCTCTATTGATTTCCTTTCAAACGTTCTTTCTAAATCAAATTAATTCTTGGGAAGATTTATTGCGTATATTTCAGTCCGATTATTTTGCAGTTATCTTAAAGTATGGTAACGTGATTTCCCCGTCATCAGTTTAAATAAAACGTATTCTTATTCATAACTTCAAACTTTTTATTTGGCCTATATAAATATCTATATATATATATATATATATATATATATATATATATATATATATATATATATATATATATATATATATATATATATATATATATATATATATATATATATATATATATATATATATATATATATATATATATATATATATATATATATATATATATATATATATATATATATATATATATATATATATATATATATATATATATATATATATATATATATATATATATATATATATATATATATATATATATATATATATATATATATATATATATATATATATATATATATATATATATATATATATATATATATATATATATATATATATATATATATATATATATATATATATATATATATATATATATATATATATATATATATATATATATATATATATATATATATATATATATATATATATATATATATATATATATATATATATATATATATATATATATATATATATATATATATAAAATAAAATGAAAATAAAAATAAAAACTGAAGCTATGTAGATGACATAGGACACAATATTAAAACAAAAACACTAAAAATAATAAACAACAGAATAACTGTTATGATACATATACATAGTAATTGCTATCACTAAACTACAAATAAAAGTATACGTAATGAAATTTAAAAGTTACTAACACTATAATGGTATAAGGAACAAAAACGAATATTTACAATAACAATGAGTTAACAGTCTTTACCACAGGTTACATTTTGTTTCATTCGTCGAGTGACCCATTGAATAGTACAATAGAATTGTAGTCAAGAGAAATTTTGTAGTTGGCAGTTCTGTGTCTCGGAATTATGAGGAGAAGGTTATTTCTTATTATATAATTATGATTGTTATTTAAAGCGGCAAATTTTGAAATATTTATACATGTAAATACAGGGAAGCAGGATTTTATTTTTAAAAAGATATACATATTTACGTACACTCAAATCAAACTAAATAAATCGTAGAATCCTTTTCTGGTTAACAAAAATCCACATTAAGTCTCTGCTGCTGCCCCAAAGCTATGCTAAGAGCAATATATGAGTATGTCAGCGCATAGTAAGTACCGAACAATATGTCTGTATCAAGGGTACGGCTGCAAAATTGCGATATAGGCACTATTTAATTTTTAGGACAGAAAGTCAATGTGTGTGTTCTACATGAAATTAAGGCTTATATATGTGCCGAGAAATATAGCATTTTTAATAAAAGAAACTGAGCTGGCATATACAGGTTTTCTGAGATTAAAGTTTATGTAAATAGTTTTTGTTTCATTCTTGTTTCTCTCGCAGCAGGCAGTTATTAGATTCATAACGTCATTCGCCTACTATTAAACTCTTCGACTGTGTTAGCCGATACTATTACGGAAGTGTTATCCGCGTACATAGTAGCTATCGTATTGTCACCCATAACACTTGGGTAAATCATTGATATAGGCAAGGAATAACAGTGGCTCTAAAAGAGAACCCTGTAGAACCACCAGGTTCCACTATTTCCACAATATTTGATCTATGACCATTATAATTAACAACAATTTTTTTTCCAGTTTGTCCATAAGAATGTTTTTGTTAACAAGGTCAAATGCCTTTGAAAATTCGTAAAGATGGGTACTTCATATTTTCCTTTGTCAACATGCTCATAAATATGTCTACAAAAATCAGTAGATGCACTTTGAATTGAATACCCAGTACGAAAACATGCTGCTCATTATTTAATATATTAAACTTTGTAAAAAATGTGTTCATTTTATTGGTCGGTACTCGAATAAACAGAAAAGCTTTTTTGTATTTGCTGGAAGTTACATTGTGTATCCACAATGACTAATTGGCGGAAAATTGTCTTTCGGAGTTGAATATGGAAATTTGTCGATTTTAATACGACTTTATATATGTATTTACTTTAAGCAATGACATATCGAATTCTACCTGGTCAAGGGCTTTGGCATTCGCTTTTTAAAGTTTTAGCAAGAAGGGTATACACTAAAGCCGCAAACTTATTTGTTGATCTATCCCTTTTAGTATTTTTTCGACATAAATGAATGTTTTGTAAGAAACAATAATATTCTGGACTATTTTACGATTTTTAAACTGTATATCTTTAGTGCTACAGGTATTTCGGCGACCAAAATATTTGGAAAGTCAAACAAGTCTTCGCAGGCCGTGCGAAAAGTTACACAAAAAACTCAAATGTTTAAATTTAAAAGTAACGACAATTTTTGTACATTTTCTTAATTATGATCAAATACGTAATTTAAAACGTATTGTGCATTACGTTTAATACATATTGACAAATCTTTTATTTATGTAACTTTAGCAAGACATAAAAAATAAAACGATTTTTTAATTGGTTGCGTATTTCATTTTCGGCCAATTGTCTTTCGGCTAGTTGACGTACTCGGGCGATTTGTTTTAAGTTATTTAGTTTTTCAAAAATAAGTTTTCTTTAAAATAATAATATTTGTCGCAAAACAACACTGTGCCTGGCAGGGCGACAGAAACTGACAGAACATAATTAGAACTATTGGTATACTTATTTTTCAAATCAATACGATGAGCTGCTAAATTCCTCAAATTTGTCACGGCTATGTCTTCGTGTTTTTTGGGGTACGTAGCATGGAAATGGTAAAGAAACACAGATAAGAACTAAACAAGTTTGAGCATCAGTTCCCAAAATAAATCCTTGAGGCTCGTTAAATTTTCCACTTTTTTTAACTCAAACATAAAAATAAGGTTTTTGCACGCTTTTTATGTAGTACAACCTGAACGGCGGTACTTTGAATATAATAGACTCGGAGTATAATAAGACCCCCCACTTTGAATTTCTCAATTTATTTCTCCCGTACTTTTATATGTTGTACTATAAAATAATTGTATTTTATCTAAAACAAAAACTTTTAAAAACCTGCATAAAATGTCAGGATTTAAAAAAAGTAGCCCTAGAGCTCAAACTTTAACGGTAGCTTGTTCCAAAAACTAAGTCAACCATTTTATACAAAAGTCGTAACTTGTCTTCGGATAAAAAAATCGTATCTCGGAAAATATTTAAGCCTCGAATCTGAAATTTTTAAAAGTTTTAGTAAAGCCAGAGTAATATCGTATTAAAATCCGATCGGCACTGCAATTATAGGTGCGGACTTATTATTTGTTAAGTGAAAGAAAATACATAGGTTAAAAACGTGAAAATAAAAAAATATATTAAAATGTTGCTCCAAATATAAAAAAAAACTCAAAAAGCGAGTTTCTAAGATATTTAAACGTAGATTAATAATAAACAACATACCTAATTTTTTTTATAGACTTTTTTACTTCTTTAGACTTCTGCTCTTCTGATATATCAGTCAACACCCTCTGTAGTATTTTTCTGAACTGTTCTACTCTTTGTTCTTGTCACTGTTGTCAGTGTTGTCTACTTAACTTCTATTATGTTTTTAAGTCTGTAACGTTTTGTTTTATTTACATTTACTTTATTTTTATTTGGCGTTAGAAGGTATAAATGTTTGTATACTTTTTGTGTTTAAAATTGGTTCTTTTCAGGTCTGATGATGCTCGTTGGGCGAAACATGTCAGCTTAGATATATTAGACTTAATCTAATCAATATATTTGAGACCTTTGACTTTTGATTTTGGTTTTTTGTTGATAACGTTTTTAACTTTACTCTGGATATAGTTTTCAACTTTACTCTGGATATAGGATTTGGGCAAAGTTTAACACCCAATATCTTGAAAACCTCTTGAATGATTTTGTCGAGGCAATGAAACTTTTGATGGTTCTGAACGACGACAACACATTAAATTTTTAAGGGATTTAACAGAAGCCACTTTTTTTTATAAGATTCGTGCGTGGTCCTTAGACATAATTTATTTGTCCATGATGGACAATTCGTCAGCAGCGACCGCATTGTAGGCCATGGTTGAGACAATTGTTTGCAGTATGTTTTCGCCTTTAAGTTGGAATTCAAAAATTTCGTTGATCAGTCTATTGTTTTGATAAAATTTGATTAGATCTGTAGATGTAGAGTCTGTTTTAGTATACAGAAAAAAGTCGTGTATTTCATATGAATTAGCTAAATATTTCGTTACCACACTATTATCTTTACTTTTTTTCCTTCTTTAGATTAAGGTATGTTACCTTTTTTCCTTATAAATGCATATTTTGGGTAATTGGGTAATTTTGCAGCTGCCTGTAATGTAAGAATATGCTAATGAATTGTGTGGAAGGACGTTACAAGAACGCCAGGTAACATAAAAAACGATAAAAATAGCATAATGGCATTCATACCAGTTGTTATAAGAATTTAAAATTTTATGCAATGTTCAGCAGTCAAGTTTCTAAAAATACATAGCTGCCGAAAATATATAGTCTGCCAAAACTGCATAAACAAAACAGACCACAAATCCTATTGTGTCTTGCGTCAGCAGTCTGGAATACAAAATGTCTAGGTTTGAAAATAATACTGTGAATAATTTAACACCTTTGTATAAATAATGATAAAAACCCGTTCGATGTTAGACAGAAGTTTGAGGATTTAGGGGAGAATGCAAATGTCACCAGCGGTAAGGAAAATGATACCGATACGACCTTGTCGTGTAGGACTTGTACAAGCAGATGAAATAAGAGTGTTAAACTTGTCTCTACAGATATCGTCGGGTCCGCGTAGCTAACGTATATAGAATTAGAAATTCATCTAAAATCTCAATCATTAATTTGATACATTGTTTTGAGATTATGCTTGAGATATTTTGCAACATTTTTCATAAAAAAAATTATATTTTTTTCATTACAAATAGTAAGATACGAGTTCAAAATACTATACCCATTTTTTATATCTATTTCTTGTTTTGTTTTTTGTAGAGCAGCTGTACTTCCTTTTTGAAACATGCAATTCTGTTGACTTAAGTAGTTTGGATTTTTATTTGCGAATTTTATTGAACTCCAGATGACAAGTCTATATTAGCCGTTATTTTACTCTCAGTAAATGTATGAGCTAGAAACCTGCGATTTATCCCTAACTAAAATATTGTTGAGCGACATTTGAGACAGAGAAATAATATAAAATAAACTAATTTTATTAACGCAATAATATAAATTGTTGGCCACCTTAAGTGCATAAAGCAAAATCTTGGTCAAAATTAATTGTTATTTTTGTAGAATAGTGCAAAGGCTCAACGGCTTTTGTAATTTCAGCACTTCTATTATACCTGGTCGTTTTAAAAAGGAATGCATTTTTTGCGCCATTTAATAAATTTTTATTTTGTTTGAAAGAGCAAATAAAAAACCATTTCGTGGGTTGTTTGATATCCTTAAATATTGAGATATAGCTTACGTTTTATATTATCACTTTATTACTTTATTTAATATAAAAAAAAAAAACGTTTCTTTCTTCCTCATAAACCGGGTTGAACCCGGAAATTGGACCAAAGTTGTCGCAAATTAAATGAAATTAGTGTATATTTAATATTCTACAATAATTAATAAAAATGTAATATTTTTGTTATGGCGAGAAGTCTTCTACCGGCTATATTTAAAAATCGGCCTTAATTTACCAAAATTGAAATTTGGAAGCTATTTATTTTCAATCCTATAAAATTTTAAAACGATTTACTAAGACTTTTGGTATACCATCATGGCTGATATTAGGTTTGTCGACCACAGCCTTTTTACTCTTTCAACATCCATAAAAATCCAAAATGTGTGGAACAAATTCATTATTTGCTAACGCAAAAAAAAATCGGAAATATTCTCTACACTTAACTAGAAAATATTAAATAAAAATCCGATAAATGATGTTCCATTTAAAAAATACAAATTTGTTTTTTTTTGTTTAGTTGATTCGGCAAAAAATAATATAATTATTAGTGTCTAAAATGTTGTCAAGAAAAATTGACCCACTTAGTTGACTGTCTTACAACTATGCGTTTATCTTCCATCCAAATGAGAGAAATCCTTATAATGTCTGGATATTGTAATATAGTTCGAATTTAACAAGAAGTTTGCATTTTGTTTAACGCTAAGCTTCCGGAGACGCGGATTACTAGACCAACGGGTTTGATATAAAATCTTCCCAGCTCTTCAGGAGAATAATAAAAATAAATATATTGTTGGCTAAGAAAGAAAATCCTCACAAAAGCGTCCGTACCGTTACTCTAGAGTCTAGATCATGAGGCTGTTGCTATGAGCGTTCACAACTTATTAACTGGTTCACTAGATAAATGACGATGATGCAGATCGTAGGATGGGGTTCTGTCAAATTTTAAGGGAAAGATGTAATGTTTTTTCGTAAAAGCATACAATTTTCAGATGAATTTATACTTAAATTGAATGATGAAGTAAACCCTCAAAACTGTAAATATTGGGCAAAGAAAAATCCTAGATGGATGCGAGGGCATCGTGCCCAATATTACAAAATTATCTTCATTTCATTCAGAATTTTTTTTATTTCTACACTAGTTACCTTATGCCCTATTTGTCCTAGTATTATCCTGAGGACGATGATGACTTGTAGTTTCAAAAAGACGGAGTTCCGATATACTATGCAGCAGAAGTACGCCAGTATATCAATTATATTTTTCCAAATAAGTAAACTGGAAGACACGAAATTATTTAATGGCTGCGAAGATCCCCGGACCTCACACCATTTGACGTTTTCTTGTGGCGTCACTTGAAAATTGTTGTTTATAAGACAAGGCCTGACTATATTGAAGATTTAAAAAATTCAATAACAACAGAATGCAAACTTATTTCAGATGAAATCATTAGCAGAGTCAAACAACATTTATCGCTTGGGGTATTGTCAGGCAGAAAAAGGATGATAATTTCAATAACCATTTAATTAATGTATTCGTTTTTTTTGTTATTAAATAATAAAATAAGATGTACTTATCGATTTTTTAACTCTCTTGTAACTTCGAGGCAACTGACTTAAAACCATAACTGTTTTATGTTTATAAAACCATAGTTTCTTTTAACGAAATCGTCGATTGCATGATATCTAATACATGAGGCAACCTGTATTATAAAAAAAAAATTGTGTTAAAAAAATGTGCAACAAAAAATTTATTGTTGTTATTATTGTCATATGATTTTCCCATTTTTTTTTGTATTAGCGAAAAATGATTTGTTCCATTTTTTACTTCATATACGATTTTTGAAAATTTTATTTTCCCAAAACAGAAATTTTATTGGCATTAAACTCTCAGGTGCTTGGTTTTTAAACTCTCCATGACTACTTCATATCGGGTGATTAAGAAGCTAGTTACAAAATCAACAAAAATCGAATTCTTGGACCACTATATTGAAATGTTTTGAAACTTGACTTACAAGTTGTAAGAGATATACCAAGGGTTTCTCAAAAGTACTCCATTTATGCCGAATTTTTTATTAAAAACATGTACTTTTCATAACCGTTGCGAACATTTCAGATTTACATCACTATGATCAATAAAAATAATGACATTAAATACATAATAAAGAGTAATTGATTATATAAGGCGTTTGAAGTAAAACTGGTGTCAATAAACGGTAGCGAATTTAACAAAATACAAAGATAAACCAAATTGACAAAAGAAAAGGTTTTAGCTATCTAAATCTAATTCTTGGGCCATTATCTCCAGATAAGTTTTCGCTATATTTTGGTTACTAAAAAATGTATAGGGGGTCGATCAAAAGGGCATTATCGCTGGGTTTGCTATTAAAAATACAAATTTTTCAATAAGAACCTCTGCGAAAATTATACATTTATATTCACTACGGGCAACAAGTTCTCAATAAAAAGTGAGTGATTATTTAAGGTATTTAAAATAATACTGATGTCAATGGATAGCAGATTGCAAGAACAAACAATTTTTGTCGTTTGACGATTTGGGAAATGTTTGATTTGTGTTAGATCTGCTGCTCATTGGACACGCTGGCAATTTTTACTCTAAACATCTCACAAAATCAACCCTTTATTGTGCATTTAAAGTGATTATTTCTTATTCAAATTGGTGAATGTAATTGGGAAATCTTAACAAAGGTTCTCATTGAAAAGTTCGAATTTTTAATAGCAAACTGGGCGATAATGCAATTATTTCTGAGAAACTCTATATAAATTTAATAATCAGCTTATAATGTAAACTACAAAAACATAGACAGCTAATGGTCTATGCTTTAATATATTTTATATAAAATGACCAAAACAATTAAGCCTTCCTTTTTGACAATTTGGGGTATGTTTAATTTATGTCAAATTAGCTGCTGTCCATTGAAATCAGTTACGTTGAATATTTGGTATATCAGTCACTTTTAATTGTGTATTTATTGTTATTAGTTTTATTGAATCGACTTATAACGAAAACTGCATAAACATTCCGAAATAGTGGTTTAGGAATTAGACTCAAATGGTCAAAGCTCCTAAGGGTTTAAAGTCAATCAAATTTCCCTTTTCGAAAAACAATATTTCATTTCAATCGGATACAAAGTAAAAACGATTTTACTTTTAAAATCCTCCATGTCATCTAAAATACATCTAAAAATAAAACAAACATTCGGACTTACCTAATATGTTTGGGAATATCTCCCGGAACACCATATGGGTGAGGAGGAACTCCCATTCCAGGCATTTCCATCATCCATCGTAACCTCGTTTTCCGCGGCCTCTTCATTAGCATCATCGCGGGCAGGTAATTTAAAAATACGAACCGAATCCACGATGGCATTCTGGAAATAGAGAGGGTCACTTAGTATAGTACGAAAACTTTTACTGCTGGAGCTTCAGCTAACTAAGGAATCGCGGTTCTTGGGTTTAGAGCTTATCAAATTGGACTTACTTTTCGAGGTTTCGCTTGCGATTACACTAGACATCTTCAAGGATCCCTACTGTACGAGATTAAAATACTGAGTGAGTTTCGGTGAGTAGAGTTCAGATATTAATATTCGACCTGTGCTCACCGTCGCGTTACTCTCTGTAGTGACTGGTTTCCACGCAAGACGTAGCCCGGGTCTCTTTTACACATTTCAGCGTGTGTGATTTTTTTCAATAGACTTTTTAAACATCCGTTTATAAAATATCTAGATTGATGGAAGAACCTTATTATCTTTTACATTAATCATAGTGTTCTAGTGAGTGCTATTTTTTATATCTTTCATGCTTTTTAAGTCTAGTAGATGCAGACCGAAAGTTTTCCCCTACATACACTTTACCCCGGAAACAAGAAATTTTGTAGACTCCTTCTGTTTTGTGCGTCTTAAAGATTGTGCGAATGTTAGACCTCCTTCTTACGAGTTTATCTGTTGTACCCCGTATAAAAGGTAAAACTACACTTCTTGGTAGTTGACTATCTAATATCGGTTGATCTGGGATTATTTAGTTCAGTCAGTTTCTCTATTTCATTCGCAATTGAATTTGCATCATATATTCAAAGACCAATGAATTGGCAAGCGACTGTTTAAGAAACATGATGGTAAAATTTAAAAACCTATTCCTATATGTGGGTTTCCTGTAAACAGAATAGGATGGACGATCTGACTTAGTTTTCTGAGTGAATTTTATATTAGAATGTGGTTTAGATGATCTAAAAACATAGACACAGCATCAAAAATCTTGTACCCCTTCATTAGATGCAATGCAAATATACTCTGCTTCGAGGCCGCATATCTTAAGTAATAACTGATTCGGCGAAGTAATTAAAAAAATGTAATATTAACAAAAAAAGCGTTATCACTGCTTCTTATCTAGAGTATATTAGAATGCTCTACAAAGGGTTCTATAAAAATGTTCGGAATGTTAATTTAACACAAAGTTTTCAAATATTCGGTAGAGCATTCTGATTACAACCGAATATTCCAGTTAAGGGGCTGTAGTAGCCCTGTTTTTCATTCGCGGTATGTTTTTTAATCACTTTATCAGTTATTACCGAAGATTAGCAGTCTTGAAGCATTGCATTGTATCTTATGAAGGGATCTAAGAATTTTGATGTGTGTAGTTAAATTTCTTCTCCATGTGGGCATATTACAAAAATTTCAACATCAACCAATATTTAGGTTGTAAAGGGGAAGAGCTTAGAATAGTTTCCTCGAAAGTTTCTATAAAGATGTTCGCTACCACAGAAGATAGCGGAGATCCCATGATTTTTTAGTTATAGTTTTCGTTCATGGAGATGTAAGAAAATCCCAAGTAGCATTATTGCAATTAAATCAGTTTTGGATTGATCTTTTTGCCCGAATTTTAAGTAGAAAAAAGATACTACAAACCACTGGCCATATAAGGCGCTTGGGCATGATCATTCCGTTACACAACATCAATCTAAAGTTTAGCAGGTAGAGAGGAAATCTGTTAAGGCAGATGTCTGATTTTTAGGTTCATAGAGTAAGTATTATTTAATGCCTGATAAGATCTTTATATACAGTGTTGGTCATAATGTTGGAAAGATATGAGAACATTTTTTAATTTCTCAGAAATATTTAGTCTTAAAAAATTTTGAGAAATTTGAAATGAAAATTCCAAAAAAGTTATACTATATTTTCCGCTATAGTGTACCTATGAAGCAATATAATGCAGGTTAGGTTATTAAATTAGTTCTAATATGTTTTATTAGAATAATATCTAGATAATTAAATAAGAACTCTTGCTTCGTACACGAAACTCTACCCTTAAGATATTTTCAATAATTTTATTCTCATAGAAAGTGTCAGAAAAAACATAACTGATAGTTTTTATAAAATTTTTCAATAAAATATTAAAACAAATTCACTAGGATGAAAATATTTTAGTAGGGTTCGGAGTCCGAAACAATAATTCTTATGTAATAATTTAGGACTTTTTCTAATAAAACATTTAAATTATTTTATAGCTAAGCGATAAATATTCGGGCATTTATTTTAATAGCTAAACCTGTATTTTATTGTTTCCTAAGTGCGCTGTGGCAAAAAAATATAGTACTACTTTTCACTTTTATTTTTTTGGAATTCTCATTTCGAGTTTTGTTAATATTCCTCAAACTAAATTTTAAGCAGCTTTTCCAAATAAGATTTCTCAATATTTTGTCATCTAATTTCAATTTTTACCTGGACATATCGGATTTTCATTTTTTCTTAACACCCTGTATACTGGACCTAAGGATCAACAATGTGATAACTATTTTTTCTTCATGCACCAACCTCTATCAAGATTACATTCTCTGAGAAATCAATAATAAAAAATTTCCCATATGTTGCGAACATTATGGTCCTCACTGTATATTAGTTTATGCTTTGACTTACCTATGTGTTCTAGGACCCCTGAAGTTCCAATTTATAATAACTACGGTAACAAGTATACTAACAGTGTTCATGATGAACGTAAAAAGGAGGTATTTGGCAATGAGCGGCAATACCAATGACGTTGGTGGCAGGATTTTCGAGACCAGTAATAGAAACACAACCAGTGATAGTAAAATACTAATACCTAAGGTAACCTGAAAGTAAAACAATTTTTTTATTATTGGCATGCTGTGATTTATTTGCCTATTTTATTTGTCCTTTCAGAGTCTCATGCCAGTTTGTACATCTATTTTCATGATAAATTAGTTTAAGGAAAAATAGAATTTTCTCATTTTAAAGTCCAAACATTATTGGTACACATTTTAAGTAAAACCGCAAAAATATACAGGGTGGTTCCTAATCCTTTATCGTAAAATGAAAGGCGTAAATCCTCACCCAATTTTAAGAAGAGAATGTAGTATAACATTTTTTCTGATGTCGCTTCGTTTTCAAAATAAATTAAGTTAAAATAAATTAAAATATGTTTGTTATTATTATCGTAAATACGCTTTACCCGATATTGTTGAGAATTGGCAACGTTATTTAATGTAATAAGGAGTTACTTCAGCCCTGACTATTAAAATTATCCATTTCAGTGGCGTCCCGGGAGGTTTCTAAACGAATATAATTGACAAAAAAAGGATACGCCACTGACTTTTAATATCGATATTTTTGACTAATTTAGCAACTAAAAATATAACTTTTTTGTTTCTTGAATTATTTTCGTATCCGGCTTTGTTTTCGCGAGAAACATAAAAAACCACTTAAACGCATGTTCTTGAGTAAAAAAAAATAAAAAAATATAAATCACCTAATTAGCCGAAATTGGAGTATACCTGTCCTTTTTGCATTTCAAACCTTAGAAATTATGACATTGCTCTATATTTACCTAAATATCAAGTATCTCTGGAAATTTTTAAATGTCTACTTTTGTTTTTCCTTAAACATTTTCAATTTTTTGCGAATTTTAAATATCCCTCGTTGTCAAAATCAAGCATTTTTCTCAGGTAAGTTTTTCAATTAAAGGTAATTTCACAGTCGTTATATTGATCATCATGTTTTGTATACGTGAAGAGCAGAACTTTTAAATTGAGTAAAAATGGATCACACAACAACACGATTGCTTCGGCAGCAATCTCTGTTGTAATTGCAAACAGTCGTATATGCTTAGTTTGCAGGTAAAAACTAATTATAATATTTTTTACCCTGAGATTTCCTCTTTCATATTCACTTTTAGATATCAAAAGAATAATAATTTAGTTGGAATTATAAATTTGATCTCGGAATATATTCACAATTTTCAAGTTTTGCTTTTGACAAGAGATCTTAGTGGAAGAAAAAATGAAATATGGTTTCCAATCGATTTATCTCAGAAACTATTAGAAAAATATTAGGTACATTTTTGTTTCAAACTTTCTGCACAAAACAGTTTTTGTAACTTGTTTGCACTCGCAGTGTCTCGCAATTTCAACTAATTCAAAAAAACCTCAAAAAGCTAGGATTACAAAAAACTGACCTGATTCCTAATTTTCCTGAAGTACGATTCAAGAAATGGCTCTCGAAGTATACTTCCGTAGATTAAATTATGTAAAAAAAATCATTTCGTGGGGGGTAGGACCCCCTAGCTTCGTACCTGGGATTAGAGGAGTTACCCCAAATAACCATAGCAAAGACCTGTGAAACCTTGAAACAAATGAAAACCGGTGTATGTTTAGGGGAGGACAAAGTAATATCAAAAAGGCTTAGGTTGGGTGGTTCACTACAGATACTCTTTAAATAAATAAGTACCTACTAAAGATTTTTTCAAATCTATACGTTTCAGGGTCCCTAGATGCCGAAAAACATGTTTTCTTAATTCCGTCGGTCTCTCTGTTTGTATGGCTGTCTATGTAAAAAAATATTATTAAAAAGCTACTTATCCAATTTATCTCAAATTTTGCACAAACATCTAGTATTATGTTGGAATCAACTGGCAACATTTTGGTACGATTCCAAGATGGCGGAACATAATGACGGCTTAATAAAATATTAAAATTTTTTTTTTCAATATTTATAAGCCTGCTTAATGGTTTGATTTCAAATTGTCGTATAGAGATCCACTAGTAAAATTACGGTACTAATTCGAGATGCTCGCACAAAATGGCGGCCAAATAAAATGTTTGTAATTGTGAAAAAATCACCCTCTCAGGTTTTACTTATCTTCACGTTTTAGCGTCCCTAGATGGCAAAAAAATTGTTTTATCAATTCTGTCGGCCCGTCTGTCGGTCTGTTTGTCTGTCTATCAGTTCGCTGCATATCTTAAAACCCAACACGATTGACTTGATTGACAAATTTTGATAAAAAATTAAGAGTCATATTTTGGTAAAAATCCAGTATGGCGAAACAAAATGGCGGCCTAGTGAAATTAAAAAAAATATTATTGAACAACTACTTATCTAATTTATTTCAAATTTTGCACAAATATCAAATTTTGGTACGAATCTAAGATGCGGAGCAAAATGGTGTTATAATAAAACATTTAAAAATGCAGCTTGAAAAAACGTTTTAATGAATTGATTTTAAATTGTGTACCGTAACTAATTGTGGTATAGGGATTAGTAAAACTGTGTTACTAATTCAAGATGACGGAATAAAATAGCGGCCAAATAAAATGTTTGTAATCGTGAAAATAATCACCCTCTCGGGTTTTACATAACTTCACGTTTTAGCGCCCCTAGATGCCAAAATACATATTTTATCAATTCCGTCGGTCTATTTGTTGGTCCGTCTGTCAGTTCGCGGCAGAAAACTACTTACTCGATTGACTTCAAATTTTGATTATTAATTAAGGGTCATGTGGGGATGACCTGGTAATATTTTGGTAAAAATCTAATATGGCAAAACAGAATGGGTGCCTAGTGAATATTTAATGAACTGATTTTCAAATTATATATATATATATATATATATATATATATATATATATATATATATATATATATATATATATATATATATATATATATATATATATATATATATATATATATATATATATCCTGCAGCTCACCTCCCGTCTTTTATTATACCTTAACCATTTATTTTAGAAAAAATATTTAAAAGCCACTATATGCTGTTGATTAGAGAGCACATTTTAAAAATATTCTTGATTATACAGGGTGTTACAAAAAATAGTGGCGCATAAGAGTTGTATTTTTTTAAATGGAACACCCTATATTTTTTTACATTTTTGTAACACTCTTTACCTAGTCTACAGACTCCTAGAATAGTATCTCTCTTTTTTTAATAGTTTCGGAGAAAAAAGGTAAAATCGAGGAAAAAAAAAATTATAGTCTACATTTAAAATATTTATAAAAATTAGATAAAACATCTTAAAAGCTAAGGTAACCTAGTAGCTTACTGCAAAAGGTTTATAGTTATTCTGCTATGAGTATTATAAGTCTTACTTATACAGGGTGACCCAAATTCCATGTCAAACGTTGCAAAATAAAAAATAATTTTTCTCCATTTTTTCAAATGGAACACCCTATATATTTTTTTTCTGTCCGGTACAGAATTAACAGATCAACATTTTTCATTATTACACTTATCTCAAAATTCCTGAAGGTTTTTGAAATATTCTTAAAAAACTAATGTTGTACTTTGTTTTTCAGTACGATAATTGAATAAACTCAATAGTAATGTGGAAAAATGGAACACCCTATATATATTTTTTTTCTGTCCGATACAGAATTAACAGATCAACATTTTTTATTATTACACTTATCTCAAAATTCCTGAAGGTTTTTGAAATATTCTTAAAAAACTAATGTTGTACTTTGTTTTTCAGTACGGTAATTGAATAACCTCACTAGTTTCATAATGCTAAACATTCTAAATGGTACGGATTCGTTAACAAGGTCAAAATAAAAAAGTCAAAATCGAGAGACCCAATAAAAACAGTAACTATATCAAACATTTAAAATAGAGAAAAAAAATTGATACACAAATACACATTTACAGACAAAAAACATTACAAAGGAATACATACATCCATATGAATACGAAGTGTAAAAAACCTCACAAAAGCAATCCATTTAGCTGCCTTTTTAGCTGCAAAGTGCTAAGTCTAAAGATGTCATATTCTGCGAAATGACGATTGTAATTACACACTAGTCGGTCAATAAATGCGCCAGACCCATAATTTGTACGGTGGTATCTTTCAAAGAATAGCTGAGGTTGTCTTGTTCTCCTATTAGCTACCAAAAATGAGACCGACCCCAACAATATTTAACAATCAATGTCTCCATTTATTAGCTTGTGTAGAAAAACAAGAAGTGCCTTACGTCTCCGAAACTCAAGGGTTTGAAGGCCGCATAGAAGAGCTCTAGTGTTATACGATAGATCCTGATATGAAAAATTAAATTTATATAAGAGGTATTTCGCAAATCTATTTTGTACTTTTTCAACTCTATCGTTATGGCACTGGTATGATGGACTCCATATTGTTGAACAATACTCCAAAACACTCCGTACCAGTGAGTAATACAGACAGACAATTGCTTTGGTGTCCGTCACATGCCTTGTATTCCTTTTTATAAAGCCCAACAATCTAAAACCCTTGAGTACAATGCTGTCAATATGCAGATTAAATGTTAGTTTGTCATCAAAAATAACACCTAGGTCAGTGTAAGAACTAACAACCTCTAGTGTTACATCATTTATGAAGTAGGAGGAGAGAACAGGATTAATGCGTTTATGAAAACGGAGCACTTTACACTTGGATATGTTAAGATGGAGATAATTAGTGCTGCACCAGTTGACGAGCCTTCCAATGTCAGATTGCAGTGCATTTGAGTCAGTGTAAACGGGAGCAAAAAATTTTAAATCGTCTGCATACAAAAGACATTTGGACGCTCTAAAGCAAGATACTATGTCATTTATAAAAAGTAGAAAGAGCACTGGACCAATATGTGAACCCTGTGGGACACCCGATGTCACAATAACCTCCCTAGAAACTGAACCACAAATGTTGACCTGTTGTCGACGATTAAACAAATAAGATCTGATCCACTCCAAATAACTTCCAGAAAGACCAATTTGCTGCAATTTTAATAATAAAAGCTGATGACAAACACTATCAAAAGCCTTGGATATGTCCGTGTAAACAGCATCAATCTGTTGGCCAGCTTCGACAGATGTAATTAAGTAATTTTGGAACATCGCAAGATTTGTAGTAGTTGAGCGACCCCGATAAAAACCATGTTGCATACTCGTAATGTAGTGTTTCAAAGACTCAAATAAATGATCAGTGATAATTGCCTCAAATAGCTTTGGGATATGCGAAAGCAAAGAGATACCTCTGTAGTTCTTTATATCGCTTTTATCACCGGATTTAAAGATCGGCATCAGTGTAGAAAATTTCCAAATATCAGGAAATGAACCTAGATTAAAATATCTTTGAAAAATTACACATAGCGGTTGAGACAACGACTGACAGCACCTTTTCAAAAAGATAGTGGGAATTCCGTCAGGACCAGCCCTCTTAGAAACATCAAGGCCATCTATTTTAGTGCAGATTTCTGCCTCTGTAAAATAATATGTTGCTAGTAGTTTCCCTGAAGAACTTACGGGACTGATCTGACTAAAATCTAAAATTTCATGGTGTGAATAGCAGGACTGAAAATAGGCTGCAAAGGCATTAGCGATGTGATTTGAACCCATAATTTCTTCACCGTCATAATTCATAACACTAGGCATACCAGAGTCTCTTCTCAAGTTACGAACAAATGACCAAAAGTGCTTGATATTTTCCGGAATAAGTAATTCAGTTTGCGTGACATATGTAAGATAGCACATGTCAGTTCGAAACTTTACTTCACGTCGTATGTCCGAATAGGCCAGATAGCCAGCTTGTTGTTCAGTCCTTTTATACCTCTTATATAGGCGATTCTTTTGACCAATAAGCCTTCTCAATGGGAGGTCAAACCATTTTGGGTACTTGCAGTCAACCATGGTTTTCTTGGGAACATGAATATCGATTCCCCGAAGCAAAACCTCATAGAAGGTTTCAACGATCCTGTTGATGTCAGGAGATGATAAGAAAGACCAATCCGATTGCTTATAAAAAAGATTGAGTTCATGGAAATTTGCCCGATGAAACTGATATACACTCACTTGATTGTAACTTTTTATTGGAGGAACATATTCAATTTTATACATCAATTCAATCGCAGGATGGTAAGGGTCAATATTTACTAGGGGTAAATCAGGAGATGAAATGCGAACATTAACAAAGTCATCAGCAAAAATCAAGTCTAAAGTTCTACCCATGTGATTGCATAAAGAATTAATTTGTTGCAATTTTAGAAAGTTCATTGACACAATAAGAGTTTCAGAGGCCAACGATGTTAAAGACCTTGGAACAAGGGTATCGTCTTCATAGATCCACTCCACTGAAGAAAGGTTAAAATCCCCAGAAATTAAAAATGTATGACTGTCAAAACTATTTCTCAGCGACTCGCAGGTATTGCAGAATGACTGATAATACTCCAGGCTAGAATTGGGTGGGAAATATACACATCCTAGGACTAATTTTGTTTCGCCAGCCTTCGCCTGAACCCAAACATCGTCAAACTGTAGATGAATAGGAGTAATAATCAAGGATGCCTGAAAACAACAAGAAACTGCAATCAACACGCCTCCGCCGCGCTGGCATCCCAGTTCTTCATAACTCCTATCTTTACGGAAAACCATATATTTATGTTTAAACATTTCGTAGCTATTAATATCTCCATTAAGCCACGTCTCGGTAAGAGAAATTACTTCATAGTCGCAAGACAAAATGCTTAGAGAAATCTCGTCAGTCTTTGTGCGTAGTCTCCTGACATTTTGATAAAACATGCTCAGACTACTCGCTGAGGAAACCCCAATACCACTGACTGTATCATATGTCTGAGTTACATTTTGTTCGTTGATAGCGAAAAATTCGAACCTTCATATAGTTCCCGCTGCAGAGAAGTTGGAGCATTATTCATATTCTGAGAACGAGCACTGGGGTTGTCGTGATCAGAATTAGACGTACAAACGTGTTTCACAGACCCAACAAAGTTTGAAAAAATCATCTGCGCAAGCTCAGCTTTTTCACTGAAATTCATTATACCTCTCTCGGTTGTGACTCTGGACGGAATGTAATGGATATGTTGATAATTTTTAAAGAGACATTGCAAATGAAAGTCGTCCTGTTGAATAATCTTGTTAAGTACTGGACGATTCATCTGAAGAGGCGGACCACAAACAAACAAACTGGTTCCATTAGAGTTTTCCAGAAGACGAAGCAAAGCCTGCGAGCTGATAGTCTTCCCCCTAAGTGCATTCAATCCTCCCGCAAATAACACAACAAAATCGTCTTTAGAAAACTTCCCAACCAATTTTTCACAATCCTCAATGCGCTCTTCGAAGAGAATAGGACCCGACCACTGACAATTAATATCATATTTATTGCCTGTGAGCCGATATTATGCAGGATCACCAAGCTGTAGCATGTGGCCCAAGTGCAAACTCTTCAATTTCACCCTGTATATTCAAAACTAAGGTGGCCATAGAATTTTTGTTAACGGTATCTTGCCTTACACAAAAAATAGCACAGTGCCGCGGTGACGTGAAAACCGCACCCTTCTATCTTTACTGATAACCGAGATACTCTGGATGCACAACCTAATTTGGTCACCCTCTGTATGTATTATACATTACTAAATAGCTATAAGTGGATTATAAAAAATATTTTTGTTTTCATTCTCTATCTTTCTAGAGTTTATGAATTAGATTTATGATCGATCCTTTACATCTGGCTGTGCCAATTTTTTTGCTGTTTGTCTGAAGATGGACGTTTCTGATTTCTTGAATAAACCAATGCAGCAGAATTTGTTGCCTTTTGTTTCTCTACTACTCAAACCCGTTTCAAGATGAACTATAAAATATTGTAAAACAATCTGTCTAAAAGTGTCAGAAAGAAATTTGGTTTCCTCCTTTTTCTATCCTATCGAGTCTATCAAATATTCCATTTCTTTGAGACCGAAATGTATAATAATAATGGTTTAGAAAATAAATAAATATTAAATTAACGACACATCATTGATTGAAATACTTTGTAGTTTTCAGACTCAAAAATAATTATCGGCGAGAATTTAAGACCTATAAAAACGTAAATAAGACTCTAAAATACCTGAATTTAACTTTTATGATGGAGTTAAAATAGAGTTTTACCATATAAGCACTAAAGCTGAACAGTTAAAGAAACTTATCGCCTGTTTACGTATTTATTTTGTAATTTTTATGAAAGGTGAATAGAATAGCAGAAAGGCTCCATTCACTTTAATAACTTCAAACGATATATGCCAGCAGAAGCGTTAAAAGGTAATATAAAATTACATAAAACCCTGGTTTATTGTTAATCATTTTAAAATATCTACTTAAGTGCATTCAAAAAAACTGCCTATGTTTTATTTATTCAATGAAATACATGGCTGGGTTAAAGAAATGACACAAATAAAGTCATATTTTGGCTTCCGGAAAACTCCCTAATATTTGTGTATGTTTTTGTCGATACTATAAGGAAACTTTTTGCCTTGCAACCTACAGGGTCCGTTAGAAATCGAGGATCAAAAGTATTATATTTTCAGTTTTATTATTTTTGCGTTATAGACATATTTTAGGCATCTGAAGTTGTTTTTTAAACCTATTTT
This sequence comes from Kuschelorhynchus macadamiae, assembly GCA_030620095.1. Taxonomy (NCBI): domain Eukaryota; kingdom Metazoa; phylum Arthropoda; class Insecta; order Coleoptera; family Curculionidae; genus Kuschelorhynchus; species Kuschelorhynchus macadamiae. The sequence goes on from JAUTXW010000450.1 coordinate 110,813, forward strand.
AATAGCATTTATTTAATTAAGGCCTAAATTATTATTGGAGATATCGTTAACGTGTATATAGAATAAAACATTAATTGGTGCATTTAGTTCAATACAAGTTTTAATATTGTCCCATATTTTGTTTACGCACTTTTTTTAATGTAAGACTCTTCTTATAGGTTGTTAATATTACTTTTATTAATACGGGTAAAGGAACATAGACTACAAAATTTCGTATCAATCCGATCACCTTGTATATAATCCTAATACCTAAAGACATGACCATATATATTTTGTATTCAAAGTTGTGTCTTTTTTAAGTTTTAGATAGGGACCTAATAATCAAGATTATCAAAGTTTATGTATTTATTTCAGCGCGACATGCAATTCGTTCATTTCTGTTTTGATATGTAGTGAACCTGTTGGAAAGAGCATTGTGTTTTTCACAATATTAAAACTTACATTGTTTACTTTTCTAAAGCTTATATTGTTTAATTTTCTAAAATGGTTAACTGCGTGTATGTGCATGTGATAGCTAAAATGCTCCTAATGTTATGTATAAATGTCTTAAAAATTACGAAATTATTGGCATTACCAAAATTCTCTTGAGAAGAGATTTCTTTTGGCCGAATAAACAATGAATGCGAGTCAAGACTATTTTTGAGTCGTAAAAACCGTCTTTATTAAGAATTTCTTCGGTTTGATTATTATTCCTATTTATTAGTATTTTGGAATTATAGTTTTTCGTACTGGATTCGTTATAAAATTAGCATTTGCAGTTGATGCTATATTATAAATGCTACTAAACATATTTACAAAGAAGCTCGTAAAGAAGTAATTAACCACATCTTCAAATCTTGACGGGGTGCCAGTATATATTTTATAGTTTGTAGGTTTAATTGTAAAACTGTAGTTCCTTTCGAATTTCGACGGTCTTACTCATACACTCTTATTTCAAGTGTCCTACGACAAAGATACCTGAGGTAATAATTTTGGGAATATGTAATTTTTTTAGGGTGCGACGGTTAATAATTGGCGAGTTCAGAGCAGTTTTTAACCGACTTCAAAAAAAGGAGGTTGTCAATTCATATAAATACTTTATCGAGTTAGCCGTTATTTTATGGAAATTCATTATCACTAGTATAATAAATAACAGTCTTAAGTTGGTTTTTGAAAAAGACACAGTCTGTCGAAACAGCTGTCAAACGGAAATAAATTAGTGGAAATTACTAAACAAATATAGTTTCTTTATTTACTATACTACTAATATTGAGGATGTTACCGGAGTTGACCCATAGCAAGAATATTGAAAAAGTTTAAAATGACGCCATTATCAACTGTTTACTTGATGTTACATTGAACAATATATACGGTCACCTTCCTGTCAGGAAGAAAAAGTACCTATGTTATCATTGTATATTGTATAATAAGACATATTATTGTACGGTTATGTTACATACTTGCAGTGGATCCAATGGCTGTTTGTCAAACTTGAGTTTTACAATAAAACTCGTTTAAATAGAACTAAAAAATCAAATAAGAAATGTATAAAAACGACACATCATTGATTGTAATACTTTATAATTTTCAAAAGCCAGAATAATTACCGGCGTGAATTTAAGACCCATAAAAACGCAAATAAGACTCTAAAATACCAGAATTTAACTTTTATGATAGAGTTAAAATAGTTTTAACGTATAAGCACTAAAGCTGAACAGTTAAAGAAACATGCTTACTTTATCGCCTGTTTACATATTTATTTAGCAATTTTTATGAAAGGTTAATCTAAAATAGAAGAAAGGCTCCATTCACTTTAATAACTTTAAACGATATGTGCCAGCAGAAGCGTTAAAAGGTAATATAAAATTACATAACACCCTGTTTTATCGTTAATCATTTTAAAACGTCTAAGTGCATTAAAAAAAGCTGCCTATGATTTATTATGCAAGGAAATATATAGCTGGTAAAGAATATGGCACAAATTAACCGGAAAATTTCCTTTAATCTTTTTGTATGTTTTGTCGATACTATAAGGAAACTTTTTTGCAAGAGTACCTACACCGCAAACTACAGGGTGCGTCAGAAATTTAGTTTTTGAATATTGTGCAATATTTTGTTTACGCACTTTTTTTAATGTAGGACTAGGTTACGCTAATGTTACTTTTAATAATACACGTAAACCTATAAGAATAGTAGGTTGATGCATTACTTTTAGTAATACAGGTAAAATAACATAGACTTCAAAATTCCATATCCATAAAGATATGACCACATATTTTTTTTATTCAAAATAATGTCTTTTTTAGGTTTTATATACGTACCTAATAATCAAAGTTACCCTATTTTATGTATTTTATTTTCAGCGCGAATTGCAATTCGTTGATTTCTATTTGATGAGTAGTTCCTGTGAATCTGTTGTAAAGAGCAAAGTTTTTTTAACAATACTAAAATTCATATTGATCAATTTTTTTTAAAATGGTTAATTGTGTATGTGTGATCATTAAAATGTTCCTGATGTTATGTATAAATGTCTTAAAAATGACGAAATTGCTGGCATTACCAAAATTCTCTTAAGAAGAGATTTCCTTTGGTCGAGGCTATTTCTAAGTTGTAAAAACCATCTTTGTAATAAATTGATACGAACACGAAAATAACTTTTGTGATCCTGATTTTAAAAATCGGCAAATTTTCTTTATCCGGAAGTTCCTTCGTTATGAATATTTCGTTTTATTAGGAATAGTGAAGTGTGACCAAATTTAGTTCAGCACATAGTTATTTAGGAACACATAATAATATATACTGTCTCTTCAAACATTTTTATTGGGCGCCATTTTGTTCCATCGTATTGGATTCCAGCCAATAATTTACCAGTTTGTACCTATGCTTCACTTCACTTTTTTGGGCATAGTTAAAAATAAATTCAATAAGGATTTTTTACAATGTCAAAATTTAATTTTTCTGCAAAATTTAAAGTCAATTAAATAAGATTTTTTTACGCTAATTTTTCAAACAATTTATTTGGTCGCCATTTTGTTCCGCCATCTTGAATTCGTAACACAACTTCATCAGTTTATCTCTATATCACACTTAATGCTTGCACAAAATTTGAAATTAATCTAATAAATAGTTTTATCAGACTGATTTTTTAAATATTTTATTAGGCCGCCATTTTGTTTTACTTATCTTATATTCACACCAAAATGTTACCACTTCATTTGTAGGTAACATTTAATTTTTGTGCAAAATTTTAGGTAATTTGGATAATTAGTTTCTTCAGTTATTAATAAAATTAAATATTACCAGGTCATCCCTATATGACTATAGAATGTATATGACCCTTAATTTTTTATTAAAATTTTAAGCTATGCCGCTATTTGACAGACAGACAGGCACACCGACAGAATTGATAAAACCTATTTTTTGACCTCTAGGTATGCGAAAACGAAAAGATATGTAAAACATGACAGGGTGATTTTTTCAGATTACAAAAATTTTATTTTTAAATATTTTATTAAGTCGCCATTTTGTTCGGCCATTTTGAATTCGTACCAAAATTTTACCAGTTGTTTCCTACGTAATACTTGATTTTTGTGCAAAATTTGAGATAAAGTAAAGAAGCACATTTTTAGGACCGACAGAATCAAAAAAACTTGTTTTTCCCGCATCTAGGGACCCTGAAACGTAAAGATCTGTTCTCCGAGGGTGATTTGTTCATGATTACAATACTTCCCTTTTACGAAGGAAGTAAAAGATAGATAACTAAATAGTAATTTGGCAATTTGCTTGAATATTGTGATAATGTGAAAATTAAGTTCGGGTCGAGGGAAGTAAAAGATAGATAACTAAATAGTAATTTCGCAACTTGCTTGAATATTAATTAATGAAGGTAGATGGTGTATCATAAAAAGACATTTATTGACGTTCATTATTATCTTAACCTAAGGTTTGAGATCTCTTGTGGTTCTGTGCCCTATAAAATATTCTTCATTTTTATTTTTAATAAATGTGAAAGATGCGTTTATAGTACGGCAATATAAATAGGTCGTTTTTTTTTCTTAAATTTTTTCTATCTCTCTAATTAAAAATACTGCCCTTTCTCTCACATGGGTTTTAAAAAATAAACATATTATTCGTATTTATTGCTTCTTCTAAATTGAAACTTCTCTTATGGAAAAGAGCAAGACTTGTTTATTGTGCATATAATTCTACCTCATTTTGAGGCCATTCGAGTATAGCATACGAGCACTTTCACATCACATACTGTATAACAGTTAAACATGAATAAATTACTTATCTAGGAAACTAAAGAAAAAATAAGTTCCGTTGGGTAGTTTTGATAATAAATCAGTATCTGAAGTATAGACATTTCCCAGCTTTGATTAGAACAAATATTCTATACTAGTGTTTTTGGTTGCTATATATGGTTATATATAAGGGATCTTTATCTGTTTTATTTGTTGTAACAACAACCTAAAAATTGTGCGTGTTTTATTAAAGAGAATGTATCTGCCCAAGAATTTGTTCATTAATTTGTTGTGTTAATTTGCTTATTTCCTTGTATAAAATAGTACAACTAGTAATTGATTTTAAAAATATGATTTTTGTTTTCAGTGATATAAATATTGTGAAGGCAGATTGAATCTCAATTTATTGAACACTATTTTTTTTACAAAAATGATATACCATTATTAAAATTTTACCCTTTATAAATACGGAATATTATGATGAGGAATTTCGTATTAAAATAGGTTTAAAAACGACTTGCGAGTAGATCTAAGCAAAAGTTATAAAATAGAAAGTGTACAAAGTTCAGCCCTCCATTTCTGGTTCACCCTTTAGTTTGTCAGGTAAGGTGCAATGGCAAAAAAGTTTTCTTATAGTATCAGCTCATACAAAATTTTTAAAGTAAGATTCACGGAATCCAAAATAGATTTAATTTGTGCCATATGCTTTACGTCTAAAAATAAACCAAGTATTAACAAGGGTTAAGAAATTATATAGTTTGTCTCTTAATAGATTAGGTTGTACTCGTATATTTAACGTGGAAGTAAAACAAATGAATTTTCCACATATTTATGTTTTTGGTACTAAGTAAAAGAAAAAGTAATTATTTTTTACGTTGATTTTTTCTTTTCTTTTTTAAACATTTTATTTGGCAGGCATTTTGTTTTACCATCTTGAATTTAAACCACAACTTCGCAAGTTTATCTTTATATCACATTTAAGGCTTGCACAAAAATTGAAATTAATCTCATAAGTAGTTTTTTCACGTTGAATTTTTAAATATTTTATTAAGCCGCCCTTTTGTCTTGCTGTCTTGGTTTCATACTAAAATATTACCAGTACATTCTATGTACCACTTAATTTTTGTGCAAAATTTGAGGCAAATTGGATAATTAGTTTTTTAATAATATTTTTTTTTAACATTTCACCATGCCGACATCTTGTTTCGCCAAATTGGATTTTTAATATTTGGCCAAAACTTGACGTCAATCGGGTAAGTAGTTTTTAAGGTATGTCGCGAACTGGCAGACACACAGGCAGACCAACGAAATTCAGAAAACTTATCTAGGGATGGTTAAACTTGAAGATATGTAAAACCAAGAAAGGTGATTATTTCATGAATATACAAATTTTATTTGGCCGCCATTTAGTCCGCCATCTTTAACTCGTACCACAATTAATCAATGAACAAAATTTGAAATCAGTTTAAGTAGTTTTTTCAGGCTGAATCTTTAAATATATTATTAAGTCACCATCTTGTTTCGCCATTTTTGGTTCGTACCAAAATTCTACCAGTTGATTCTTACTTAATACTTGATTTTTGTGCAAAATTTGAGGTAAATTGGTTAAGTGGTTCTAAATAATATTTTTTTTTACATTTCACTAGGCCGCCATTTTATTACGCTATACGGGATTTCTACCAAAATGTTACCAGGTCTTCTCCATATGTCCCTTAAATTTTGAACAAAATTTGAAGACAGACCGGCAGACCGACAGGGCGATAGACCGACGAAATTAAGAAAACATGTTTTCGGCATCTAGGGACCGTGAAATATAAGGACCTGAAAAAAATCTCGGAAGTGATTTTTTCACGATTAGAATACTGCCTTTTTACGAGGGAGGTAAAATATAGTGTTTTCCATTTGTTCTTAAGATATCTCAAATTTAAATCAGGAAATAACTCTGAAGATGAGTAAAAGGGCAACGCTGCCGGTGGCGACGTAGTTAGGAGGGGGTGCATTGGGTTCTTTGCACCCCCAGATGTATTCCAAATGTGTATTTAAAATATATTTTATATAGTACAACAATATAAAGTATTAAAAAATATAGTTTATGTAGTACAAACACGGCGTAGCAAAAAATACAAGGGAAAGTTAACGAAAATAACGATAAAGACGTCAATTTTTTTAATTTCTGCACTAACCCCCCCCCACACGACAATTTTCCTGGCTAGGGCAGTGCCGCGTTGTGCAGTAGTTGTCAGTCTAACCTCAATTGCTCGAAGACTCGACGGGTTTCATTCATTTCATTCGTTGTTTGAAGTTGGGTTCAATCATTTCTATTGATTTTACTTTTAAGGGATCAATAAGGAACATTGATGCGTAAAATTATACTGTTTGTAGGGGATTATTAAGAGTATCTTTGGTTGGATTATTATTTCTATTTTTTGGTGTTTTGGAATTATAATTTTTAGTGCTCGGTTCATTATAGAATTATAGTTTTGAGTTGATGTTCTATAAATGATACTAAAAATATTTACAAAGAAGCTCGCAAAAAAGTTATTGTAATTATCCACATCGTCAAATCTTGCCAAATTTTGACGGGGTCTCACTCATACACTCTTATTTTAAGAGTCGTACGACAAAGATATCTGAGATGGGCTACAATTTGGGAACAGATAATTTTTTTTAGGCTGCGACGAATAATAATTGTCGAGGTCAGAGCAGTTTTTAACCGACTTCAAAAGAGAATCAATTCGATCCCATGTATTTTTTTATATATGTACATCGATTACTCCACGATGGTTTGACCAATTTGGATGAAATTTTCAGGGAATGTTCAATACGTTACCAGAGTGGTCCTATAGCATATTGAAAAAAAGTTGGCGGAAAGAAGCTATTTTAATCTGTTTATATGATGCTACATTGAACAATATATGCGGTCACTAATGCGTTCACCATTCTGTCAGGAAGAAAAAGTATGTATGTTACCATTGTATAAGACATCTTATTATAAAATGATAATACATAATATGCAGTAAACCCAGTGGCTATTTGTTAAACTTAAGTTTTACAGTAAAACTCGTATAAATATAAAAAAGATGAAATAAAAATAAAACCGATTTAAAAAAATGCACTAAAAAGTGAAAAATAATATATTATTTCATCTGGAAAATTTTACTCTGTAAAGTCTTTGTCAAACTAATAAAGACAGCAAGACATTATACTTGTGGTATTAGACATCAAAACACTCAGTACATAAATATGCTTTTGCTATTGGGTAATTAAGAATAAATGAAATAATTATTTTTCACTTTTAGTGCACTTTTTTGAACTCGGTTTAATTTTTTTTCTTACTAAAAGTTATAAATACTCGCCTTATCTGCTTGGTTTTAAAAGTAATTTCCTGTATATTGTAAAGTAAATTCGGGAAAGAGGAAACTTGGAGGGTTTTGTATTGGAACGGTCGGCAACTTGAAATGCAATACGTTTACTTTTGCCAGTTTCTGTTCATTTTAGTGATTATGTGCATGCGATGGTTTCATGCATATTGTTTTGGATAAGGATTAGCCGTTTAATTTTTGAGGATATTTACGATTTATCTCTAGTTTGGCAATGCTTGTTTTTGTGCCCAGTTTAATTTTGTGATTGGTAAACAAATTTCAGAAAAAATTTGCCTACGTAGGAACACACAGGATTTCAAGGGTAGGGAGAATATAAACTAGATAATTTATCCCAGGTATCAGAATAATAATACCAAAAGTTAGAATGGGCCGAGAGGGAAAGGCGACAGTAATCAACGACTCAAAGGAGCATACTGTTTTTGATAAGGCTCTCTGTACGGCTTGTAAGTTATACAGTGTCCCCATAATGTTAGCTACTATGGGATTTTTTTTATTATTTACCTTTCGGATTTCGCTTCTACATGTCCAATAATTAATAAATCGGTTTTGATATGTCATTTGCCATCCAAGATTACGGAGAATTTTAAATACAAATTTTGAAAAAGCGTTAGGTAATGAGACATTTTATAAGAAAAAAAATATTTATAATTCGAGACATGTTTGTGCACTGTTTACTGAAAAATACGAAAATATCGTTTGTTTTAAATAAGTCTCAGTAGATGATAAAATTTGTCAATATTTTTCTAAAAATAAGTTTGCCAAGCTACAAGTTATTTTCCTTGCCTATGATTTAACAAATTTTGATATCCTGTTAGGGCTAAAAAACACAATTTCTTAAATATCATTTTTTTCCCGACTACTAAGAGCAGCAATGACTTATTACTCACAATTCTATAATAGTTTTGTCACAATTTCTATGTCGTTTCAGTAATCATAATTGTCATGTATGTTTATTATTACATTTAGTTAGATTTTGCAAAACAAGATTTTTAAACGCTTGCCAACTAAACTAGTGGCCATAAATAGCGCATCCAGAATTTTTTAAATCAGAGTTTAAAGACGGATATTTGACTTGCGAGACGCGATATCGAGATGCGGTTCTTCGTTTTCGTTTGGCCGATCTGTTGGATATGCGCTTCTACTTTTATGACTTCATATGCGCATAAAATATAATACATACACGGCGTGAAATAAAACCCCTGCATTTTTGCCAAAGTTTGTTAACGTCTAAAATTCTCAAAATATTTTTTATTTTTATTTGCTTTTGACCAAAGTGATTGTTGAAAAAATATAAAAAAATAAATAATTTCTAGCAATTTTTGATATTTTCGTTTGTTTAGAATATTCAGCGTTTCTACGAAAATTTAAATTTGTTGGCAAAATGGCAAATCGCATTGCGATAAAAATGTCGCGAAGGGGGAAAAGACCTGCAACCTGGGAAAAAGTACTACCCTGTAGATTTTTCTAAAATGTATTATAGCTATTTCGAGTACAACGCTCACAGCATTTAGTGTAACAGATTTGAATGAGTTATCTAAAGAAATGTATGAGGTCCATAAAAAACTAAAAAAAAAAATTAAATATTTAACACCCTGTATCTCAAAAACGAATGGTTTGCGGTCTATGTTTACCTAAACTTTTAGACCTAAAATAAGCTAAAAAATACGGCCTGCATGTTTTTAGCCATCAATTAAATAACCCTCTCTATAATTCTTTTGGAATTAGAAACGAATACCTTATATCAAGAGTAATAAAACGGCCAGAGCAAAAATAAAAAAAATGTTCCGGCCAAAAAGGCTATTATTCACAAATTTTTATCACAGCTGGTATATTGTAACTATCTCACGTCTGACATAAGTCCAAAAGCGAATTATAGTAAAATATATAGAACATTAACTTAGTGTTTGGTAAATTCTAGCAAACTTTTGTCACATCCTGTATCCATATTTCCTTATACTAATGATAGTATAATTACTGCTCAAAAATTAAGTTATCAAGATTTGTTTTGTATACATTGTTATAGTTAACGCTTGTAGATACTGTTAAGTTAACGCTCCACTTGTATGAATATGTCAAAATTTCCGTAGAAACGTTGTATATTGCAAACAAAAGAAAGTATCAAAAATCGCTAGAAAATGTTTTTTGTATTTGTTACATGTTGGTCAGAAGCAACAAATTATAAAAACATGTCTTGAGAACAAAAGAAGTTTGTAAACGCCTAGTTAACATACTTCTGCAAAATAACAGGCGTTTTATTTTACGCCCTGTGTGTACTAATTTATACGGCATATGCAGTCATGCAAATAGAAGTACATACCCAGCAGGTAGACCAAACGAACACTAAAAACCTCGTCTCAATATCACGTTTCGCAATTAATTGAAATATCCATTTCTAAATTTTTATAAAAAAATCCTGATGAACTTTTTATGGCCAGCAGTTTAAATTAATACATTTGAATTTTAGAAATAGGTTTTCATATTAATAGGTTTGCATAATACAAAACACTATGTTTACAAAGAGAAATCTTTAATATATTCTTACATAAAGTCGATCTGAAAGAATTTTTTTTTGTTAAAAAAAGGTAAGTTAAATATATTATTTGTATGTTATATTTAAACCGATTTTTACCACAAATTATTTATTTAATTTTGACTTAACAAAACGTCCTAGCTTTTCGACTCATATCTTATTATGTAACTTATCAATGCTAAAGAAATTATTAATATGTACTGATTTATGTGACGACAGTAAAGAATTCTCAAGTAATAATAAATAAATCTAAATATTAAGTTTTAAGGCCATAGGCAAAGTAATTGTTCACATGTATGTGTATTAATCTAACATCTAAATGTATATAGAATCAGATTTTAATCGCTTTCAAAGTTTTTTTTTTTAAAACATTGGGACAGGGACAAGGCCGACAAACTAAGAAGAAATATAGGGAGGTCTATCATTTTTGACATAATTACAATAGTCCTATTTAAGCCATCTTTATTAATAATATTAAAATGCTATAAATGTCGCAAACTCTGATGAACAAAATTTTAAAAAATTGGGAATGGACCGATTTTTATCTTTTAATATATCGGAAGTTGTTTTATACGGCTATACCGTTTAATTTCAGGATCTGTCTCCTGAAATTACTTCCATTTTCCAGTCAAATGTGAAATATAAAAAAAGATGCCGTTCGTATCGAAAATTTAAATGGAAAAAAATTAGACATGCAATGAAAAATTTTAATAAAAACAAATATTTAAGCCATTGTTGTGTGTACATATGTTTTTTGTATCTGCGTTGGCACATAATTATTTACGAATATACACCAAAGGGCTCACAACTACAAATCTAATATTATGCCAAAAACTAAACTTAGCTGGCCTTGAAATGAAAAACTCGTAAACATTCAAGATATCTTAATATTTAATATATAAACACATATTTTCAAAATGGTTTGTCATAAAAGTTGTTACAGAGTAAAAAACATTTATTAGTAATAAATTATTGCTACACTTAAAAAAAAGAGCAAACATAAAATTGGAGGAATTGCGTGTATCTATTAACTAATATGTGCTTTGATAAGCCTATTGGCGACTCTTCTCATCGACTGGAAATTATAAAAAAAAATAAATCTTGTATATTTTTTAAATATCTTCTCAAATTTTTGTACACATATCTAAAATCGAATTCTAAAGTTTTTTTTCGTATAATTATTTTTGATATCTCGTTACAATATTTTTACCAATTTTAAAACTTGTTTTTGAATTTCCCAAAATCGATATATTAGTTATTAGATATGCAGAAACGTTCGCGCATACAAGTTTGTCAGAAATGTTAATAATACAAATTTTTCACATATGTATCGAAAATTGTGGGGGACAATGTATACCTAAAGGATTTTGACTGAATCTATTTCAAGGGTTAATTTTGGTGCCGGGGAGGAAACAATAAATGTTTAACAAACGACAACTCGATTCAACTAAAGAATGCTTTCAACAGTAAAATTAATTAAGTGTTTATAGAAAAACGCGATTTTTTTTAAGCTAGGTAGAAAAGTACTGTCTATAAAGAACCGAACAATAATTTTTAGTTTAAAAAATTAAAATCGATATGAAATTCTGTTGAATTAACAAGTGTTTTAAGCATTTTAAACTCGGCAAAACCTTACTGATATTAAGTAAAGATTGTACTTCAGGCATATTTAAAACTCTTTTGTGTAAAATAACTCTTGGAAAGCTTGACACAAAGAGTATTTACATATTATTTTATAGAGTGTTTCCTAATTTTGCGAAATAAAATATCAGTAACTGTACACGTAGAGAATATAAAACTGATTAGTAGTTACAAACTAGCATCGCTCGATTTAAAACTTCTCACTGCAAAAAATTACATATTTTTGCTTAGCTACATATATATATATATATATATATATATATATATATATATATATATATATATATATATATATATATATATATATATGGCACTCCTATTCTTCATCACGGAGTCGTTATGTTTTTGTGTTTAATCTCCTAGTTTCATTTTGACTGGCGTACTGTGCAGAATACTGCTAGTCTACTTTTAAAGAGAGAGATCTTTGTGAAGTCTCTGGATAAATATATTTTCGACCATTTATGCATTCACCTAAAGGTATGATAAATTTTGATCGACAATAATGTATAATAGATTTCAGTAAAAAACTTTTTTAAACTAATATGTAACGGCTCATTCATTTTTGGTTTTTACTATTTGTTTTTCTAAAACACTTTATTTTTCTTAAGCAAACCGTTATGTAGGAAATGTTAGTGATTATTTGATGCAAATATTAGCTCTTGTAAAGAATTTTACATTTAAAAGATTACCTTTTTTAACAATTCCTATACACAAAAATTTATGGATGAACCACTTTTTCAAATTATATCCAAAAAACCTAAGGTTTCGGAAGGTTGCACTGAACTCGCCAAAAACATATTTTTCACAAACTTAATTTATGAAATACGTAAAAGATTGATTTTTAACTAAAAGTCAGAAGTAATTATTATATTAGACATTATTAAACATTTTTCAACATAATTACAACTGCTAAATAAAGAGAGAGTGGGAGTATCGCCCGTTGAATGGAAATCCAGTGTGCTGGGGAAGCTACGTTGCCAAGTTTATTTTATATATGACCTATATAAATTATATAAGAAAAACAAAATGCATTTGTGGGTTGTGGATCGGTACCAGCAGGAGCGCGAAGGCAGTAGATGGATTGGTACCGGGTTAGCACCAGGTTAGGCGCCGTAGGCATCATCGTTAAAGCCCTAAAAGGCGAACAACACCGCAGAGCATCACTAGCGAAAGTCTAACATTGTTGTTAGACTTGATGCCAGTGATGCACGTCCCCTGTTGATTAATGTTGACCGCACTAGGTCCTAGTATAAAAGGCGAACGACAGCGAAGTGCCTCACTGACGGAAGTCTAAAATTCGGCATCGGCACAGGGGCGCCAAATGCGTTACTGTCGGGGGACAATCATGAAAAATTTAAACTCCATACAATAATGTAAGTTTGGCAACAATGTAAGATAGCCTTTTTTCAAATTATCATATTAAGGAATAAGGCGCATTGGAATGCAGTGAAAATATCGAATTTTATTCATATTCCGTGGGTTTAATTGTTTAAAAGACCCCAAATATGTTTTTGTTTGGGAGTATTAATATTTACTTTCAAGAAAAAAAAGTGGTTTGTTTTTGTCGTTCCTAGAAGCCAATATTATGCCATTTTTACAAGCATATTTTAGATAGTGTAACGGAACTTTCAGACAAATTAAAATAAAATTGCTCTATATATATATATATATATATATATATATATATATATATATATATATACATACATATATACATATAGATATAGATATAACTTATATATTTTAATTTTTTTAATTACTTATTTCAATTGATTGATTTGCTATGATTTCTACAATAAAATGAATTTTTATGTATTTAATATTAAAACAAATATTTACTTCAAATGTTTTGTATATTAATCTCGAGAAAAAAAAATGTATTTTTTCAAATAAATGCTATAAATGGTCGAGACTATATTTTTACCCACTTTAGCATATTCATAACACACTCCTGAAAAGTAGAAGAATAACGTACTAAAGAATAAAAATATATAATTTTTATTTCTTCCACAAACAAATATATATTTGATTTAAAAAAATATATGTTTGAAGCAAAAAATTCTTTAGAGGTTACTAGTTCTACGAAACAAAACTGTATTTGGGTCAAATAACACATTTATTTGATTAACATACATGAATTTAAACGAACGAAACAAGTTGAAACCAATTTTGATGTTTTTTAAATAAATATATGTTCGCATATAGGAAGCAGACATTTATTCCAGTAAACTTCATTTTTATGTAAATCAAATGATTTATTTTTCAGTGTAGATATCGTCAAATATCTTTTGGTAGTATAAAACCACAGAGTCATTTGTTTAGTAAATATTAAGCTTGTTTTATTTGACGTACGTAGTCCTTTAATATTTCAGGAGAAAATCTGGCATTCAGCTTGGGTGGTCACATTTAAAGAGTCACATTCCGCATAATGTATTTATGAGTAGGACGACAAATAGGCTAATAAATCACAAACTAACACAACGAACATACACATGCATTTACTAACCTTTTCGCCTGCTTCGGCAGGCAAGTAAAAAACTAAAACACATAAAAACGAAATGAGAACCGTTGGAAGAATTAAATTCACTGTATAAAATAAAGTTTTTCTTCGTATAATTATATAAAACGTGATATCTGTTTCGGTGGGATGGTCTCCTTCGTAAATGTTGAGGTAGGCGGGTACTTCAATAATGTCCCAGGTACCCGATTTCCAGTAATCGGATAAATCTACAAATTCTTTATTGTTATAGAGCGCTAAAGACACTTGATCACCGTTAAAAGTCCAGGAACCGAATTTCATTATGCACTTTTGCTGGTCAAATGGAAAATATGTTACATCTATTGTACATGAACTCTGAAACAAATAGGTTTTATTAGTAAAACATAAAAGTGTATAAAGTTTACTTTTATAATCACACCTTCCATTTTGTCTTAATGAGGATGTCAGCGACATGGAAGGACAGAAAAATATTCTTATTCTGAGAACTAGTATTTGTATATATGTTGTCATATGAAACAAGAAGACCATTTTTTTTGCTAACATGTGATTGAGTATTATTAGTTACACGAAAATTTTGAGACAGTAGAATATTGCTCACGGCAAGGAACTACACTCCTGGACAATAGGTTTGTCTAATGCAATTTCGTAAGGCAATGGTGAAGAATTATATTTTCAATACAAATAAAAATATTGAGATGAGGTTTTTAACATATTTTTAACAATCTGATATAAAGTAACGTATTTTAGTGATAATATCTTAAAATGCCAAAATCATTATATACACTATGCTATGCTACCCAGAATTTAAAAGATCGAAATTTCGATTAAAATTTGATTGATTGATCACTGGGGAACAGCAAAAATGTTTCCGAGACCAAAATAACAAAATCTTACTTATTTAATTATACTAATTAACAATTTGGCTTGCAAAAGTCTTAGTTGGCTTCGCTTTTATAGATCCACGCTTATTATGATAATTTACCTACCTGCCTTTAATAGTTTGACTATTAGATGAGAAATACCTGGATTTACTATACCAAGTGTAGTTTATAAAAAGTTTTATTTAGATCCCTATAACATAAATCCTAAATTGTTAGTTCGTTTTTCAACCACCAGTTGATCGAGAGATGTTTGTATTTGAGAAATTAGAGAGTTTTGAGCAACATGTCGCGAGTTTCTGTAAATAAGCCGGATCATTTTTGTAATATTTGTGGTGAAGTTACTTTTGTGAAACAAAAACGTACTCTTAGGCCTTTAATAAAAAAGGCTATCACTTCTATTTTGGCTCCAAAGTTGGAGGCCAGGATAAAAATTGGGCTTCCCGTAACTGCTGCAACATTCGTGACAGGCTAGGTGGAAAAAAGCATAAGATGCCTTTCGCTGTTCCTATGATCTGGTGAGAACCGAAAGGCCACGTGACTGAATGTTACTTTTGCTTGACACCACACATCAAAAAAGGCTTTTCAGAGAAAAAAAAGTACTGCGATACAATATCTAATCCGCCATACGCCCAGTGCCTCATAGTGACGAATTGCCGGTACTTAATCCACCTCAGGAATATACCCTTGATTCTGATGATGATCAAACGGATTCAAACGGTAGTGTACCGGAAAATGTCGCCGGCCCATCAACTTCGTAAGACTTCGATTTTGTCTGCGAGCTTCCTAGTAAAAAGCCGCACAAAATAAGTCAATGTAAATTAAGTAACCTTATAAGTGATTTAGAATTGTCCAAGAAAAAAGCAGAACTTTTGGCCTCTCGATTGCAACAATGGAATTTACTTCAAGATGAAGTAAAAGTTTTTCTGTACGGAAGCCGCCAGAAAAACCTAACACCATTTTTTAACATGGAAAACAATTTGAACGCCTCTAGGGACATTGACTGGAGACTTTTCATCGATTTCTCAAAAGTTTGTCTTAAAGCTGTGTTACACCATAATGGAAACAATTGCATTTCATGCGGACTGCATTGACATGCAGTCCACATGAAAGAAACGTATAGCAATTTGAAATTGTTACTGGAGACTATACAATATGAAAGATATAAATAGAAAATTTGTGGGGATTTAAAATGGTGGAGATTCTGCTTGAAATGCAGCTAGGTTATACCAAATACTGCTGCTCCCTCTGCGAATGGGACAGTCGAGCACGATCGGATCACTATAGAAAGAAAATTTGGCCCCACCGAGAGATTCCTTTGAGCCAGGAAAGAAATTGTAACCAGTGCGCCATTAGTTCTGAAAAGATTTTACTGCCGCCACTTCATATAAAATTCGAAAAACTTTGTGAAAGCCATAAACAAAGAAGGCCGTGCTCTCAGTTATTTAAAAGAAACGTTCCCTAGAATCAGTGACGCTTAAATGGGGAATATTTGTGGGTCCCCAGATTAGAAAACTTTTTAGCTGGACAAGTACCAAAAAGGTTATTTTAGGTTATACAGGCTGGCCCAAAAATATTGTTTATACTACAAACAACATATATTTTTTTAAGATCTAGTAGATTGTCGATTAACTAAAAACGTTTACAAATTGAACCCTTTTGGCTTTACTGGAGTACAACTTACACCAACGTTTCTAAAAGGTTTGTATTTTTTGTCACAACTATTCTTAGTTGCAGCTTGACCCAATTTGGATATTTTCTGCACGTACGTCCAATAGAAGCGACACTCAACCACCGTTCGTTTTCTCGCCAATTCGTTATCGGTTTTCAGAAGTGTTAAACGGTAAAAATTAAATATTTACAAAAATTTACTTTTTATTCTATACAGGAAATGGCAAAATTATGGATGAATGAAAATTTCAGGAGTGTGATTTTTATAAATCGTTTAATTTTATTTAAGTATTTACGTTAACAAAAATATAATTCTAATATTTACTGGGTCCTCCTTTAAGATTGCAAATCTCTTGACATCTAATAGGTATAAATTTATTGTTTAGGTATTCCTGTGATACATTTTCCCATTAATCGCTTAGGTTAGTTTTTCTAAACCTTGAGGGGAGTTAGGTTTTGATGCAACTAACAATTTTAGATAAGACTAGACGAAAATATTTGATTGGGGTGATTTCGCTGGCTAATCTTTTCTTCCGACATTATTCTCTTCCAAAAGGCTCGATGCGGAGAAGTCAATAAATATTAAAATTCTGTTGGTGCCATCATAAGTGCCTGAAATAACAGACATTATTATGATGCTGTATGATCTGTATGGAATAAAAACTTTTTTATGAATATTATATTTTTACCATTTCTTTCTGAATTCTGAAACTGGCAACGAATTGGATACAAAACGGTAATTGAATGCCTTTTCTATGGGACACACGTGAACAAAAACATGAAAGTTTCCTTAGAATAGATTTGTGTTAAGTGTGACTTTTAAGAAAAAATTAAGTGTGTAAACATTTTTTTGTCCCACTTTGATCCTTGGTACCGACGTATCGTTACTACCTGATATAAAAATGGTTGGGGATATGAAAAACTCGATGTTTTTGGTACTAGAGATAGATTTGCATTTTTTCGTATGAAGTCCAAAACAGCTTAATCTAAAAATTTTCACTTATTCGAGTAGGGCCGTGTCAGATGATAATTTGGCTAAGATATAATACCGAAAAGTCAGATTTTGTAAAGTTTTACGAAGTATTTCATTTTTAAATGTGTTCAGATTATGTTGCGTTTAGATTGACAAACAAAAATATTTTTTGGCTTTTTTGCAACTGAATAAAAATATTTAACTTTAAATTAACTGAAGCAAATATTTAATAAAGTTACATATCTCGACATGTAGACTAGTCTGCCTAAATGTCTACAATGTATCGAAACATTCCGTAGACAGACTAGTCTACATGTTGAGATATGTAATTTTACACATCTTACACTTACATCTTACACTTACACTTACATATTTTACATATCTCAACATGTAGACTAGTCTGTCTACATGTCTACAATTTATCGCAACATTCCGTAGACAGACTAGTCTACATGTTGAGATATGTAATTTTATTAAATATTTGCTTCAGTTAATTTAAAGTTAAATATTTTTATTCAGTTGCGAAAAAGCCAAAAAAGATTTTTGTTTGTCGAAGTATTTCATGCCAAATTTGTGTACATCAAATAAAGGTAATTTTAACCTTATCGTTTTGTATTTCGTGTTATAAGGGGTATATAAAGAAGTATCGCTGATTTTAGTACATTAAACGGTTTATTGTGCTATATTAATACACGGTTGGGTTTAAAGAAACTCGGCCTTTTAAAAGAAAATCAATTTAATTTCTAATTTTATACTAGGTATATGATGTTATAGATGTTTATATTTAAAAGTTATTAACCGTTAAAATTCTATTAAATAAGTTAATATGATGTTTAATATCAGTCACGGCTGATAAAATAGGGCTGTGTAGAACTCTATATCTGCTCTAGACTGCAGGAAAATTATAATTTAAACGATGCCTCTAGGAATAAACAAATAGCCATAACCTGCTAACAAATGCAGTCACAGCGCCCAAGCTTTTGCATACGTATTTAGCATCACATAGGCTATATTTGTACAAACTTTTAAATCTATATGTTGCAAATTGTAAAAGTTATTAGCATTTGTAAAAAAAGTGCATTTGCAAAAAAGTTTTTTCGCGGTTTTCTTGAAAACTATTCAACGCTATTCCACATCTCGAACAATTGTTTTAAAGGAGCAACTTATTTTAACCTAGAGAGAAAAAGTCGGTAAATTGGCCATTATCCGGAACTTTCCTTGTAACGGACTGCACCACAGAAAAAAGTTGGGCGTGGTCCAACTTTGCATTTTTAAATGTAACCCTGTGTCTTAATTTCATTTTTGGATTCAGCTTGCAATTCTGGATGTTTTTTGTATAACATACTATCGTAAATTTAATAGTTCTCGCCAAATTGATACTTGATAATTTTCTTCTTCTTCGATTGTGAAGCAACTACCAGCTGCAGCCAATACCAGTAACAAGCATTGTTATCAAAATTGCACCAATTAAAATCTATTTTCAAACAATATTTCGATTTTAACTTTTTATTTATTAATAAAAGCACTAAATAAAGACAGAGGGCCTATTCCCTATAGTCCCCTTTATTGCTTACTTGACAACGGTGAGGTCGGGTGCAACCTAGTGTGACTACATTTACCTATAAATAGTCTCGGTTAGGATAAGTTAATGATGATGCTAACTTGGTTAGCGAAACGCGCGTCCAGAACGTAACAAGTTATGGTGTAGTATGATTAGAACTCTTGTATTTTGATCTATCTTCCAGCACAGGTTCCAGTGCTAGGACTCTATATAGTATGTAGTTATTTTTTTAATGGTCAAAAATGTATGATTATAATATAAAAATGACACCGGTTGCTAATAGCCTTGCTGCATCAAGATTAACTGTTATCATTGGGGCACTAAAAGGGGGTTTTGAGGGGCAACCCCCCCTCTGCTCTTAAATTTATTTGACTATCCTTGTATTGTTATCCATAATTTGAGTGAGATATCAAAATAAATCATACAAAAGAATTTACACCCAAATTTAAACCAATATTACGCTTCTCAACGTTAATAAAAACAAAAAATACCCCATCTTTACAAAACTTTTTAAAACTGCCACGGACATTGTTTCGAAATCGAATGAATTGCTTCCTTACGTGTCGTCACTGTCTCATCATGAAAAGACTTAACTTGAGGCTGTGATAATTAATAATAGTAGGCTAAACATGTGCGTAACTATGGTGGTTGTTCTTTTGTATATTGTTGTTTGCAAATAGATATTAACTGGTGCAATTTTAATAACAATGCTTGTTAGTGGTATTGGCTGCAGCTGGTAGTTGCTTCACAATCGTAGAGAAACTACAATTTTTTTTCAAATATCGTTTTGGCGAAGACTATTAAATTTACCATGATAGTATGTTATACAAAAAACATCCAGAATTGCAAGCTGAATTCAAAACTGAAATAAAAAATACAGAGTTACATTTAAAAACGCCCAACTTTTTTGAACCACTCTGTATAGTAAACGCTCGTCACAAAATAAAGTTGGCTGAATATTTAAAATATTTTATATAAAGTTTTTATCTATTCTCAGCTATCTCAGAAATAAAGAGGGGGGGGGGTCTGGCTTGCCAGACTTACCCTGTATGTATATACAAACTGTGTTATTTGTGTGTGGTGGAAATCGTTACGAGAGATGTTCCGAGTAAAGGCCAATTTACCGAATTTTTCGAATTTATTTTTTTTATATTGATTTTGTATATATTTTCTACCGTTTTTGCTGCATATTTATATTCCGTTTGTAAGGCCGAAAACACCAGTATCTTGAATGGTTATATTGGGCATGCGCAAATATGAATTTATGACAATATATCTGTTTTATTTACATTTCTAACAATCATTTAAATTGAAACAAATTTACTTTTTTCATCTCTAATTTTTTTTTAAAGTCTAACATATATTGATACATTCATACGTACATACAAACGTTAATTCACTTAACATACCTACTTAAATAAAACCACTTCAGTATACCATTATTTAAATTTTGTTTTATTTGTTGTTAATTTATTTTTAATTTAATATTTGTAATATTTTTTAATTTCTGTTGTGTTTAGTTACATAATCTAAAAAAAATCAATTACGACATTTATTATTTTTCTCAAGACAAAGAAGTTTTCATAGTAGCAAATGGAATTTTATAGATTTTTTAAACAATTAATTTCATACTTGATTTTTGTTCAAAATTTTAAACTCGATTTGACAAGCAGTATTTTGATACTTATATTTTAAACATTTAATTACGCCGCCATTCTGTTTCACCATAATGGCCACCATTTTAATCTGCCATACTGAATGTTTACGAAAATGATAGCAAAATTTGAGGTCAATCTGATTGACCTAGTTTTTTAGCTATGTCTCGAAAAGACAGACAGGAAAGTAAAAATATTTTAGTTTTTTAGATAA
Source organism: Kuschelorhynchus macadamiae (assembly GCA_030620095.1). Taxonomy (NCBI): domain Eukaryota; kingdom Metazoa; phylum Arthropoda; class Insecta; order Coleoptera; family Curculionidae; genus Kuschelorhynchus; species Kuschelorhynchus macadamiae. Next base: position 132,042 of record JAUTXW010000450.1, read on the forward strand.
TTATTGGGATGGTTTTTTGAAAAATATCAATATTTAGATGCACTTGAACAGGTTATCTGGCCGGATTCCTTATAAGACACCATCAGTGATATTTTGTACTATTTTCTTGGTCTAATATGCCCCATGCTTTTATTTTTAGTCAACTGAAAGGTAGTTTAAGAACAAAACTATTGTGGGTAGTTAAGTATAATAACAATAAAAATAATATAAAAAAATACCTTTAACTTTTAAATGATAGTCTTAAGATCTGGGTCCAGTGTGAAGGCACGCGAGGAACTAGACTAAAATATATCTAAGTTTTCGGACCTTCCGGAGGAAAGTCTACTAGGAAATAATAAAAGCAGTAAAATCTTATTTTTTTATATCACAATCGAAATAAAATGTTTTTGACAGAATGTCATTTAAAAATTTTATTTTTATTGTTTTTGAACAAAATACTGTACAGTTATCTTTATTTAATAATATTAAAGCACTTCCTTTAATTTTACAGTTTTGTAAGCTAGTTCTTTTACCAAAAACTGGTAAAATATTTTGCGTTGACACGGAATTTTATAAATAACATTTTTTGTATTTTCTTGTTCATTGTTAGGTTTTGTTTTTGTAATGTTGCTTCTGAGTGTATTTTGTGTAAGAAGGAGGAAGAGGTAACAGTATCCGAAACGCTTTTGCTCTAATAAGGGAAACGTTAGAAGACTGTCCTCTCCAGAAATTTGTTAATGACTTATTACCAAAATTTGATTTTTCTGCCCTCCTTGTAAAGACTGGCCGCGGTATAATGTAACAACTTTTTATTCCCTTCCGGCGGGACATTTTTCTTTTAATTTGCTATTCCACAAAGATATTTTCTTACAAATATAGTTGTATTATTTTCTTAAAGTTGACGATTAAGTAAATTAAGTTTTTTGAATATGTCTACTAAGTATGAGAACTTCATTGGAAGTGACTCGCCGTAGAAATCTTTTGCATGTTTATGACCGTCCCTGTTCAATAATATGGCTACTTCATTTCTTAATTCGTAGACGCGCTTGAATACCTTACCGCATGATAATCACCTGGAGGAATGAACGACGAATCATATAGTGTCTCCAGACTACTCCTGGAAGTTCCTTTATCACAAGCGCCTGTATACTGTTATATCTACCGGAATTCCAACACAATCCTTCCACTGCAAGTTGCAAGTTCAATTTGAGAATAGCTTCATTGTAATCCTAATAAGTCGACAGAAGTTGTTCTTCTTAATATAACCTAGCAAAATAGGAAGTCTCCAACAATTGCACCTTCCTGGCAGAACCAAATTAGAAATTTTACTGCTGGCTGTTGCTTTATCAAGTTGTATCGCACACCATTTTCCAACTAACTTAGTTAAAGCTGTTGGTGAATATCAACAGATATGTGGTTAATTCTTTGACCAATTGTATCGTTTGACATAGGAATATTTTTAAGTTGTTTAGCCTAGCTTTCACCAAACATTGTTTCTACCATGTCTATGGCAGCTAGTAGAACGAATTGCTCTCCGATAGTACAAGGCTTGGCTTCTTACGTTTGGCTATCTTATAGCCCACTGTATACGATGCTCTTAACGCTTTCTCATTTACTTGAATCCCTATTAGGAACATTGCCAATGAGCTGTGAATTAGCAAAAATACTGCCCCTGTACCGCTTGCTGAAGAATTTGCCGTTCGAATGTTATATATGTATATATATATATAAATTATATATATATATATATATATATATATATATATATATATATATATATATATATATATATATGTGTTGATTTTTACTCCTTCACGGATGGAAAAATACAATGTGTTTTCATTCCGGGTGTACATCCGTTCACTACTGTCGTTCTGAAAAGAACAGTTTTGCTGACGTTTCGCCAAAATCACATTTGGCATTTTCGAAGCTTTCTTTCTCGCGTCCGAATAGAGACTGAAGTGTTGGTGACTGCGACGCTTCCTTTTATACCCCCACTCGAGGCCGAAGGTTATATCTGCGCAGGCGTTGGTCGTTATTTATGTTTTCCGGATGGTGCTGTTGTTGTTGCGCTAATTGCGCTTGAGTTTTTGCGATTTTAGATTTGTCGATTATTGTCTTCCATACTGTTGGTAGTTTTAATGATTCGTTCCTTTTATTTAAATCACCTTGATTTCTATGGCTTCTCGGATTATTCTGGTCTTATAATGTTCTATATTGGCAATCTCCCTACACCCATCGAAATTTATTTTATGGCCGGTTTCCTGATGATGTAGGAATAAAGCTGACGTTGTTTGTTTATTTCTAATGCTGAGTTTATGCTCTTCCACTCTTGCTGATATTCGCCTGTTAGTTTGCCCTACGTACAACTTTTCACAGTCCTGGCACGGAATACTGTACACTCCGTGGTTTTCCAGTTTGATTTTGTCTTTTGGGTTTCCGAGTAGTTTACCTATAGTTGTTTGTGGCTTGTGTATTGTTTGTATGTTGTGTTTCCTCAGAATTCTTCCGATTCTGTCTGTTGTGCCTTTTACATATGGTAAGACTACTCGTTGCTTTCCCGGTTCATATTTTTTGTTGTTCGTTGTTCGGGAAACCTGTGCATTAATAGCTTTCTCTATGGTGCGATTTGTGTAGCCATTTTTCTTTAAAGCACTAGATATTACCTTAAGTTCGTTTTGTCTCGTCTGTGTTTCAGTTAGTCGCACGGATCTAGATATTAGAGTATTTGCCACAGCTTGAATTTGTGCTGGGTGATGATGTGATTTTGCATTTAAATATCTGTCTGTATGTGTTGGTTTTCTATACACGGTGTATTCGAAATGTCCGTTATGTAGTTTTGTGACCAAAACATCTAAAAATGGCAGTTTGTTATTTTCCTCTAACTCTAGAGTAAATTGTATTCTGGGGTGGATTGAATTTACGTGAGTCAGAAATTTTTCGAGTTCTGCATGACCATGTTGCCATACAATAAATATGTCATCCGCATAACGAATCCATAATTTGGGTTTTAAACTTGCTTTCTCAAGAGCTTCTTTCTCGAAGTATATCATAAATAAATTCGCGACTACTGGTGATAGCGAGGACCCCATTGGAGCACCATCCATTTGTTTATACATTTGCCCGTTGAAAGAAAAATAAGTATTTTTGAGGCAATGCTCCGAGAGTTCTATTATATGTGCCTGGAAATCCTCGTTCATAGCAATCTTGTTCAATGCTTCGTCGATGGGAATACTGGGATATAACGATTTGACATCTAGGCTTGCTATGATATCGTTTTTTTCAAGGACGATATCTCGTATTTATATATACTGCTCTCGGAGCATTTCACTCGAATTATACGAGATATCGTCCTTGAAAAAAACGATATCATAGCAAGCCTAGATGTCAAATCGTTATATCCCAGTATTCCCATCGACGAAGCATTGGACAAGATTGCTATGAACGAGGATTTCCAGGCACATATAATAGAACTCTCGGAGCATTGCCTCAAAAATACTTATTTTTCTTTCAACGGGCAAATGTATAAACAAATGGATGGTGCTCCAATGGGGTCCTCGCTATCACCAGTAGTCGCGAATTTATTTATGATATACTTCGAGAAAGAAGCTCTTGAGAAAGCAAGTTTAAAACCCAAATTATGGATTCGTTATGCGGATGACATATTTATTGTATGGCAACATGGTCATGCAGAACTCGAAAAATTTCTGACTCACGTAAATTCAATCCACCCCAGAATACAATTTACTCTAGAGTTAGAGGAAAATAACAAACTGCCATTTTTAGATGTTTTGGTCACAAAACTACATAACGGACATTTCGAATACACCGTGTATAGAAAACCAACACATACAGACAGATATTTAAATGCAAAATCACATCATCACCCAGCACAAATTCAAGCTGTGGCAAATACTCTAATATCTAGATCCGTGCGACTAACTGAAACACAGACGAGACAAAACGAACTTAAGGTAATATCTAGTGCTTTAAAGAAAAATGGCTACACAAATCGCACCATAGAGAAAGCTATTAATGCACAGGTTTCCCGAACAACGAACAACAAAAAATATGAACCGGGAAAGCAACGAGTAGTCTTACCATATGTAAAAGGCACAACAGACAGAATCGGAAGAATTCTGAGGAAACACAACATACAAACAATACACAAGCCACAAACAACTATAGGTAAACTACTCGGAAACCCAAAAGACAAAATCAAACTGGAAAACCACGGAGTGTACAGTATTCCGTGCCAGGACTGTGAAAAGTTGTACGTAGGGCAAACTAACAGGCGAATATCAGCAAGAGTGGAAGAGCATAAACTCAGCATTAGAAATAAACAAACAACGTCAGCTTTATTCCTACATCATCAGGAAACCGGCCATAAAATAAATTTCGATGGGTGTAGGGAGATTGCCAATATAGAACATTATAAGACCAGAATAATCCGAGAAGCCATAGAAATCAAGGTGATTTAAATAAAAGGAACGAATCATTAAAACTACCAACAGTATGGAAGACAATAATCGACAAATCTAAAATCGCAAAAACTCAAGCGCAATTAGCGCAACAACAACAGCACCATCCGGAAAACATAAATAACGACCAACGCCTGCGCAGATATAACCTTCGGCCTCGAGTGGGGGTATAAAAGGAAGCGTCGCAGTCACCAACACTTCAGTCTCTATTCGGACGCGAGAAAGAAAGCTTCGAAAATGCCAAATGTGATTTTGGCGAAACGTCAGCAAAACTGTTCTTTTCAGAACGACAGTAGTGAACGGATGTACACCCGGAATGAAAACACATATATATATATATATATATATATATATATATATATATATATATATATAAATTATATATATAATATATATATATATATATATATATTATATATATATATATAATATATAAAAAACACGAATTTAATTTTTCTGAAACCAAAATCATTGATGAAGATAACCTGTATCAGAAATTAATTATCAAAGAAATGATTCACATAAAAAAGGAAAAAAAATGCAGTAAAAGACAAACAAGACATAAAAAATTTAAGTCAAATATACCACAATTTGATATTTTAGTATAGTTTTAACTTCGTCTAAGCCGTTATTTTTAAAATGTAGTATATTATTGTGAATGTCTGATTCTACTCTAAGGTTTAAATTAAAAAATAGCAAAAAATTATCTTTAAATTCCTCAAAAAAACGTACTACGATAAGAACACCTTTTTACCTAAAACTGTGCCATGAGTTGCCTGGCAAACCACTAACTTGCTACCTATCATTCAAATATAAATAAATAAGCAACATGCAATTTTCGAGGTATGTGACCTTATTTTATTAATTTTGTAATAATTATTGTCAATAGTATAAAATTTTAAATCAGCTTTAGAAAAATTGTAGATGTCTTTTTATAATTAGACCACTAAATGTTTTTTAAATTAATTGTAGTTAGGAAAGGAAAACCATATATACTAAAAAAAAATAAAGGAATGAGCAATTTTTGAGAAAGCCTACTATGATAGGCGAAACGTCAAGTTAATCCCATTGTTTGATTTTGCAAATAAACCTATACCCAAGAAAGAAGTCCAATTAATATATACCAGGGTTAAGAAACAAATTGAATAATATATATACATATATATATATATATTTATATATATATATATATATATATATATATATATATATATGCCTAATATAACAAACAATACATTAACGAAACTAAGTAAGGTGTTTAAAATGTTGTCCATTTACTACCTGACAGTAGGCCAAATACCGCAGGAAAACATTTACTACATTAAAAAGAATGCCAGCCTCCTCGATTCCATTAAATTCGATTTCTATTCACTCCTTTAAATCCTCGAGGTTATTGGGCTTACTTTTATACAGCACATTTTTAAGGTATCCCTACAAAAAGTAGTCGAGGGACGTCGAATCCGGAGACCGAGGTGGCCACTTTATTGTGCCCCTACGTCCAATACATCTTTCAAAATAAACATAAACAAACATCCTCCTGAAACCATATTTCATCATTTGGTGCACCATTATCAAAAAAAAAATCAAGTTTAAATACTTAATAAAGCAGGTAAAATAAGGAACTTACGGCTATTCGGAAATAGTCCTGCAATAGCTGGGACAATTTCGGTCCTTAAAATATTCAAACGTCTTTCTCCAGTTAATGTGTCTTCTACGAAGAAAATACCGATTATTTTTGCAACCTTAATACGACACCAAACATTTATCTTTTGTGGAAACTGTGTATGATTTTAACGTATCCAATGTGGATTTTCTCTGGTCCAATATCGAGAATTATGCCGGTTAACTTTTGCATTAAAAAAAAAGTTGCTTCGTCAGAAAAAATAATTTGACTGAGAAAATTTAGATTGGTACTGCAACGTTCCGTTAAGTTTTCACAAAATTCCAAGCGTCTATCGTCATCATCCTCAGAGAGTTCTTGCACCAAAGTCGTTTTGTATGTATGAAACTTTTTTTTAGAAGGTTTTTAGAAGTCGGTCTACGGACATGTGTGGGACGTCATCTTCTCTGTCTAATGTTCTGGTAGAAAGGTGCGGATTTTCTTCTAAACTGATTAAAACATTCAGAGCCTTATCATCATTTATTACCCTTTTAGCTCTACCCGAACGTACAGCATCTTTCTCGAAATGTTTTGTTAATTTTACTTACAGTAGAATTAGTTGTTGGATTTTTGTTAGGATATTTGTCATTAAAAATGGTACAATCATCTTGCAGGTTTCGCATTCTGTCCACTTAACCCAGTTTAATTAAATTTTAAATTCTTTTGGTTTCTGTTAAACGTTCCATTTCGACTGACATTGTCAAACATATCAGGTACACTTTTGTGTGCAGGTATTTTAATGAAAGCTAATACATTCAATTATGAATATTAGACCCTTATTTTCGCAAAAACTGTTGGCTTTCATAAAAACTGGTCTTAATAAAAAGTATTGAGAATTTTACGTAGATTTTAAAAAAATAATATAACTAATATAGGGTTTTCCATAAAAAAAAATCTTTTTGATACAGAAAAACGGTAAACTTGGCAGCAATGCGGAACTCGCCATTGGATTCGGCTTAATTTCATACCCAAATGTACATACTTTCATTAAATTCAGGTAAGCGGTACCTGAGATATTTCGCCGTTGTATATATGCATATACAGAGTGAAGTGACGACAGTGTTTTTGTGTGTGTTAACCAGCGACATTCCTTAGATTTCTATGTTAACAGATTTGATTCTGGGTTGATAGAAGGGAACCAGTATTTAAGTTAAACATTCACAGGGTGATGTATTTTTTATGTAACACTTTTGTTTGGGCACCAGAATAGTATATTGTCATCGAAAATATGTATATGTTTCAAATTTCATGCCGATTGGATAACGATTGGATAAGTATCTCAAAGTCGTCTTACAAGTTTTGATCTGGGCAGACAGACAAGTGAAACAACGTATAACTATAAAAAAACTTAAGAACTTTTGATTAGTGAAGGGACCAAGATGGTGCATTATCACCCGCATAAGATTGAACTCGACAACGGTCCACCCTGCAGGTTTGCACCAAGATAGATGAAAGTACCGAGTATGATAGATGAAAGTACCGAGTATTTGGCCTGTCGAAATGACGCACAGTTTGCCGGATGGGTAACGTAAGCTGACAGAACCTAGATCACAAAATCAAGCAAACGTATACCTATTTCCATCAACCATGGACTCTATAAACAGTCGACAAAAATTCATATATTGAGAATAATTTGGTTTTTGAACAGCTGTAGATAATTAATATTTCATATTTATATATTCATATTTCCTTAATAGAAAAAGGATCCAATAAGGCGACTACTTAATATGCCAGCCCACACATTGATTTTTTCGGGAAATTGCATATGCCCAAACGGTTTTATAAATTGGAAGAATTGTTGTTATGGTCTGCAAACAATCCACATTGGATGATGGAGATCCATACGCAATTTCCTGAAAAATGTAATATGTCGGCTGGCATATTAGGTAATCGCATTATTGGACTATTTCTTAATAAAGGAAATAGGAATGGAATACTTTATCTGCAGCTGTTGAAAAACCAAATTATTCCAGCATTAAACAATATTTTTCCAAATGGTTTTAGCCACGTATGGTTCTAACATGATGGGGCACCGCCGCATTTACACAAGACGTTTCCGGGACGCTGGATTGGATGAAGAGGAGTTGTTGAGTGGTCTCCAAGGTCATCAGACTTAAATACGCTTGACTTTTTCCTTTCGGGTCACCTAAAAACGACCGTATAGGAAACGAAGCCCGAGAACCTTGAAGATCTAATGGGAAGGAGTACAGCTGAAATAGAAGGAATACCCCCGGAATGGCTCGAAAATACTATTCGAGAATTTATTGACCACTTAGGATACTGTCAAGCTGTAGAAGGATAATATTTTCAACATACTATTAACCATTAAATTATTTTAGTTTTAGGTATTTAATTCCTAAATTGTCGATGTATTTTTAAAAGCATTTAATAAATTTAACATTTAACGAATCAAGATAAAAGTTTGCAATTTTCGAATATTCATTTATGAAATACAGAAATTGTTAATGTAATGGATTTTTTTTTCAAAAATTGGGCCACAGCTTCCGAATTATTCGGCATAAACGGACATAAAAAAGCAACTGTTTTTTTTGAGACACCCTGTATAAACAAAAATATATTTTAATATATTATTTTATATTTAAAGCTCTAAAGGCGATAATATACAAATTATAAATAAATTGGTAACTTATTTGTGATATTTGTTAGAGAGGAAACAAAAATGGGGAAATTGTTCTGTACGCCTTAAAATTTAAAAAAAAACTTTTAAATTTAAATTGGTTTCTATGCTAGAGAGTGTTAAATTATACATAAATGATGTTTAGAAACGCTACGTTTTTAATTAAACCTAAAGTAATTTTTGCATACTTTGTATATTTGATGCATTCTGCTAACCCTAGAGGCTATAAAATTAAGACTTTTTACACTTTTAAGGCTTTTTAGCTGGAAAATTTTACGTCAGCGGATTAACAAAAAGTTACTTAATATGTAAACATTAAAAAAGTAATATATGGAAAATATTGAAAATCTTAAAATACTTTTAACGATTTTTTAACACTTTCACAAAGGATTAAGTTGCTCTAGCAATCATATTTACAGAACCTTGTTTAAAAACTTCTATAAATAACTTTAAATCCAATAAAATTTGTAAGAGTCGGTTAATAACCTGCTTCTCAATATTTATTCTCGGTTTAAAAATATTCAACTTTAAATTTTTGCTCTGTCCAGCAGTTTAGATTCCTCACCCGGCACAGTGTGTGACGCTATGGTCAACACTAAATTGCTCGGATTGGGGAAGCCTACGTGAAACTCCAGGTTAGAAAAAGCGCTCGGACTGAAAAGTACGAACCCTTTCCCCTCAAAAAGAAAGAGGCTCTTGATCTGGGGCGTTTCCTGTAAAGCTATCACAACGGGATCCATACAGCTTAGGTGTTGCACCTGTGGGCACCCCGTTAAAGTCTAATGCCTAATATTAAGCTTTACTGCTAGCACCATTTTCTGAGTTTAAGTAAATTCCACAGACGACTGTGCAAACTCAGGAGTTCGATTTTTATTCTCTTCTTCAACAATATTTAAATATTCTTTCTATAATTTTCTTGGGAAAAAAGTAGTCTAGATAAAAATTATCTGAATATGGGTATGCTTCAAACTGCTACAAAACCATCACCAAGAAATATTCACGTATTTATTTAAAGTCATTCTAACACAAAAAATACTTCAAGCTTCAAACAAAATACATCTTCTGTATACTCACAACATAGTCGAGTCAGTATAACGGAAATTTTCCTGAACAAGGAACTGTTTTTTTTCCTCGATTTTTTTTGTATCTACATGTTGGAGGGATCACAAGAGGAACGGAATACTGAGTTTTTGTATTGCACTATGACCGAAAGCCAATTTTTTTTACTTCTGTAGAAAAATGGTGTTTTTGAATGTTTTAAAACGAAAAAATAAGTTAGCGGCCTCTGTTCTCCCGATTCGAACCAAAAAACATTTAAATCCTTTTCAAATTTTTTGAAAAAATTGCTCTAGTTTCAGACGTCTATGTTTAATACAGGACAATAAAGAAACACATGACATAAAGAAGTTTCGAATTGTCTTCATAATTGTACTTGTGCTTAATGAATCTTGATAAAAACTTATGCAAAGATATTCTAGTAGTTACGAATAAGCATGCAAAATTTTAGGTCTTTGTATTTAATAGAACGAATAAAAACTTCAATTCAACTTAAAAATTAAATCGTCTGTATTTTTCACAAAATTTGGACTTTTATGTTTTAAGTATTTATATTTATATTTAAATATACTCAAAATCGGCGCTGAATAGGTTATAAACTTATTTTTAAATAATAAAAAAAATAATGATAATCAATATAATTTTATTTTGACAACTTTTACTAATAACTAATAATAATCTCCTTTACTGAAAAAAAGAATTTACTGAAAATAAAATATTAATTGAAAAACAAATTAATTAAAAATAACTTATTAGTAATTAATTAAAATTAAGCTTTCGTTAATATTAGATTTTTCCTTCGTCTACATTTAAATATAAAAATAAATATTCAAAACATAAAAAAACCAAAATTTTGTAAAAATTTTAAATTTTTTTATATTTTTGAAATTAAATAGACTTTCTTAGTTAGTGTCACTGTTTAAGATAAAAACCTCTACATTTTAAATTCTAAAACATGCAAATTGGACGGTTTGAACAAAAGCTATAGACGGTTCAATTGTCAAATTGAATTGCAGCTTTTATTCGTTCCATTAGAAACAAAGACCTACAATTTGGTATGCTTATTAGTAATTACAAGTGGTAATTTTTCAGAGGTTTTTATCACAATTCATTAAACACAAGTAAAATTATTAAGAAAATTCGAAAAATCTTTATGACATGTGGTTTGTGTTGTTTTGTAGGCTATGTATTAAATATAGACGTCTGACACTAGCGCAGTTTTGTCCGAAATTTGAAAGCGATGACGGTGTATTTTTCTTTGGTTCCGATCAGATCATTAGAAACCTCTATACTTGTGATTTTTTAACAACATTTTCAAAAACGACATTTTTCTTCAAATGTTCAAATTATGGCTTCCGGTTGTGGTGTAATGCAAAACTCCTTTCCCTTGTGATTCCACCAACATTTTATACAAAAAAAATCCGAAGGGATGACCATTTCTTTTTTCACGAAAATTTCCGGCAGATTGGCTAAACTAAGAGGCAAGGATACTTAGTTTTCCAGCAATCTTACTACGAAACGAAAAGGCCAAAGACCATTACTTTTGATTTCGATGGCTTCTTCTAAATGTTTACAAAATAAATATATATAAGATCCAATTTGCCATAATACACTTCCGACAACCCTATATACAAAGATAATTTTTTTTTCTGATGCAGACTCAAATGATTTAAGCGAAAATTTTAGAATTTAGTGCAATATATACGATAAAATAAATAATATGAAAAAATTATATTTTTTTATGTTGAAAATAAGTTTTTTTCAGGCATATATCTTATCTCTTCTGGCAGCCAACTATATTGAAGATATATTTCTCTTTAATTAATCAAAAATTGTTAAAATTCTTACCTGGTAAATTGCAGGTGGTACCCATAATACTTCTCCGTTGGGATATATAAGTACGTTTGATTTATACCTGACCTCGTAATTACCATCAGCACTGAAACAAATAAAACATAAAACCATTATAGTATATCTATCTTAAATAAATTTTAATAGCTATTTATACAGTTTCATTTGCGAAATGGATGACCACGGACGCTTTCGAAAAAATCGGTAAATTTCGTTTACCCGGAATTTCCCTCGTTATAATTTTTTTTCGCTTTGTTCGGAACAGTGAAGTGTAGCCCAATTCAGTTCAGTACATAGTCACAGTATATATGTGTTACATATACTGGCTTTTTAAATATTTTTATTGAGCGCCATTTTGTTCTATCATATTGGATTCCTACCAATATTTTACCAGTTTCCTTCCACCTATACGACACTTCACTTTTGGGCATAATTTAAAATACATTCCATAAGTAGTTTTTCAAGTCAATTGAACAAGATTTTTTACGTTGATTTTTTTCAAAAAAATTTATTGAGCCGCCTTTTTCTTTCGCCATCTTAAATTCGTACCACAACTTTACCAGTTTATCTCTTTATCACACTTAATTCTTGCACAAAAATTTAAATTAATTTAATAAGTAGTATTTTCAGGCTGATTTTTTAAATATTTTATTAAGCCGCTATTTTGTTTTGCTATCTTAGATTCATATCAAAATGTTACCAGTTCGTTTTGATTGAAGTTGGATTAGGAATTGAGGTAAATTAGATAATTAGTTTTTAGTAATAATTTTTTTAACATTGTTCTGCCATACTGGATTTTTACCAAAATATTGCCAGGTCATCCCCATATGACCCTTAATTTTTCACTAAAGTTTGAAGTCAATCTCACAAGTAGTTTTTGAGCTATCCGCGAACTGACAGACATACAAACCGACAGACCGACCGACGGAATTGATAAAACATATTTTTTGGCACCTAGAGACGCTAAAACACGAAGATATGTAAAACCTGAGAAGGCGATTTTTTTCACGATATAAGCATTTTATATAACCCCCATTTTGTTCCGCTATCTTGAATTAGTACCACAATTTTACTGGTTCATCTCTATACCACAATAAGTTATAGCACACAATTTGAAATGAGTCCATTAAGTAGTTTTCTCAGGTTGAACTTTTAAATATTTTATTATGCCGCCGTTTTGTTCCGTAATCTTGGATTCATTTTGTTTTGCCATAATGGACTTTTACCAATATGTTACCAGGTCATCCCATATGACATTTAATATTGTCCAAAATTTGAATTCAATCGGGTAAGTAGTTTTTTAGCTATGCCGCGAACAGACAGACCGACGGAATTGAGAAGCATCTAGGGACCCTGAAACCTAAAGATTGAGGAATTTTGGGAGTATAATTTTTTCACGATTACAATAGTTTCATTTTACGGGGGAAATATAACAGTTAAAGCTAATAAATGGTGAAGTTTTTTGTGTGGATATATTGATATAACTTTTATTGAATTTTTTAATTAACTTTGTGTGGGTGTTATTTTAGGGTTTCATAATATTTTAATTTTTGAATAACTTAATATATATTTACCTTTTTGTTACAATAATTGTGCTAGTTAAAATATTATCAAGAATTTAGATTTTCTGGAAACTAACGAAGTTTTCATCTGGGACCTGCTACAGAATAAACTGCGATGATGTAAAGCAACACAAAAGAAAACTCTTTTAGACCTCCCAGGGTGGAATTTAATGATATATTGCTTCACGTCTCAGGGAAAAGCGACATTCAAGCAAATGCTATTTTGCAGTTGCGCAGTACTCGAATTATAAAGAAAAGGTATTATAATGCTCTACTTCTCTTTCGAGACGATCGAACATATTTGTCATTTTAAGTCTACTGGATTATTGCATATTTATTTGATTTTGTATATAAGCTTTATTTCACAGGAACGAAATTGAATTTCTCACCTCCTTCATTTTAATATTAACCTCATATTTAACTCGCTGGTTTAGATAATATCTGAAATTAACTTATTATAAATATATATATATATATTATAAATTATTCAATCAAGGGTTGGCAATGTCATCGATAAGATTTCCAGAATAAATCAACAAGTGATTTTGAAAATTCATTTAGGATTAACCCCTGCATTCCCGCCTTCAAAACTCAATTCCAATTAGTCCCGAAGGAATTTGATGGCAAATACGATCCTAACGCATGAATGGACAGAAACAATGGATCACACACAACAGGGAAATAAACAAAACGCATTCGAAAGGCCGTGTTCCTATGTTCGTTCAATTGCTTCCTCCTACAATACTTGTACGAGGACAGACCAAAATTTTTGGGTAGATAAACACTGGAGAACAAATTTATTTTTTTTTTGTTTCTTGAACAAAACCAATTTTTTGGATTTAACTACACCCAAGTAATTAAAAAATGCCTGTTAAAGAATTTAGTTGGCTCGGAAAAAAACTGAATTATTTGTTACAAAATTTTAATTTATAGGCATATATAATGAAATTATTGCATTTTGAAAGCAACCTCTGGGGACATCTCTAGAAATAGTCCAGGAGTAGTCGGCTAACATCTCAGAGTTCCATTTTCCCTGATACCTTCTTTCCATGTTTGAAAAACTCTAGTAGAAGCTCCCACTATCCTCGTCACTTACAGCACCCCAATTTTCCTGAAAGTAATCCAGATGAGAATCCAGGAAATGCATTTTCAACGACATATTACACCCTAGCTTTTGGTAACTCAAAAGAAGTTGGGCAATCAGGTCTTTATAGTTTTCTGATTTTATGTTTTCCAGAAAATTTGTTGCAACCATTTAAAAGCATTCCAAGCTTCTTTTTCGTTGACATCCACTATGGAATCGAAAAGTTTGATAATGTGGGAACCCACAAATATCCCCTCTTTAATTTTAACGTTATTTATTCTTGGGAACTTTTCTTTTAAATAACTGGAAGGCCATGCTTCTTTGTCCATGGCCTTCACAAAGTTTTTTATAAGTCCCAATTTTATATGAAATGGCGATAGTAAAATCTAGGGGAAACTAATGGCGCGTTCGTTACCTTTTTGCAATCCTGGTTCAAATGACTCTCTCGGTGGCCAAATCAAATTTTCTTTCTGTGGTGATCCGATCATGCTCGACTGTCCCATTCGCAAAGGAATTAGCATTATTTGGTATAACCTAGCTGCATTCCAAGTAAAATTGCCACACCTTTTAAATCCGCACCAATTTGTCGTTTAGATCTTTCATATTATATGTTCTCTAGTAACAATTTCAAATTGCTATACGTTTCGTTTATGTGAACTGCATGACCAATTGGGACTGAAGGCAACTTGTTTCCATTATGGGATAATACAGCTTTAGGACTTACTGTTGAGGAATCAATGAAAAGGCTCCAGTCTTTTGGATCATAGTCCAGATTTAAAGCTGCCATTAATCCCTCAATGTCCCTACAGGCTACCAAATTGTTTTCCATGTTAAAAATGGTGTTAGGATTTCCTCACGGCTTTGGCACACGGAAAGTTTTACTTCATCTTGAAGTAAATTCCATTGTTGCAGTCGAGAGGTCAATAGTTTTTTCTTGGGCAATTTTAAATTCCTTATAAGGTCACTTAATTCACTTTGACTTATTTTGTGAGGCGTTTTACTGGGAAGTTCACAGATAAAATTGGAGTCTTGCGAGGTTGATGAGTCGGCGACACTCTCCGGTACACTATCGTTTAAATCCGCTTGATTATCATCAGAATCAAGGGTATATTCCTGAGGTGGATTAGGTACAGGCAATTCGTTACTATTAGGCACCCGACATTTGGCAGATTGTGAATTTGGATACTGTATCGCAGTAAAGCCTTTTTTGAAGGGAGGTGTCAAGCAAAAGTAACGTCAGTAATGTGGTCTTTCGGTTCTCGCCATATCATAGGAACAGCGAAGGGCGCCTTACGCTTTTTTCCACCTAGCCAGCCTCGAATGTTGGATGCACATTTGTTGCAGTTAGGTAGTTATTTTATCCTGATCTTCATCTTGGCAGCCAAAATACAGACCTTAGATCTTCACTTTATCTACGTATATTTTATATCTACTTCATTCATTATTTTATAGAACCCAGTAATATATTAATGGTATTCCGAGAGAACAGAATTACCTGTAGCATGATAGGATTTACAGTAAAAGACTTGTCAGCACCTCAAGCAGTGATGTGCGGCAAGTCCCTAATAGTAGTAGCAACAGCGAGGGGAGGGAGGCGACAGAGTAAACTATCTCTAATTCCTAATAAGTGTAGAATTCTATTAAGTTTGCAGCAAGCGGTCAGCATTCTGTCCATATCGGCAATAGTCTAGCACATCCTAGAAAGCAAGCAAGTCGCTGCAGTTAGTTACAGTTTTTGAAACATGTATTTAGATTTTCGGCCTTCTCTTCTCCAATTAACCTTTATTTTATCCCAGACTGCTTTGTTTAAGATCTAGAAAGTTTTCTTCTTTTTGATTCCTAGATAGTCGATAGGTTCTTAACAAAACATCGTAGGCGCTAAAATTGTTTTATCACCTTAAACGCATTTTAAACAAAAACAACAATAATCCTGTAAATTTTAAAAGTTAATAAGTACAGTTGCTTTATTTTTTTAAGCGTTTAAGATAGTAAAACCATTGTGTGGCTAACGATATGTTTTGTCAAGAACTCATCGATGCTACTGTAGGGTCGATCGGGTAGATTCGTTAACGGGCAATATCTAAGCACGGCATGTCACTTAAAAAAAATAAAAAAGGGGTAAACAATGGGTAATTTTGAAGGCATTCTATGGAGTCGTAACCCTGAGTACTTGGTCAAGGTAAAAAGGGGGTTCGATGGGGAATATAAAGGAGATTTAAAATCATACATGATGCCTACACCTCAAATATCGAAATGCAAAAAAATTAATTTACAATTTTCACATATTTCACTGTTTTTTTTTTTCGAAAAGGGTAACGAGGAGCGGAAATTATTCATGGAAACACCCCCAACTTCCCCAGAGGGACTGAAAAACTACATCGACGAGCCATTTAAAAATGCAATTTTCCGTCCATATATTTCACTATGGTTTTACGTTTGATGCTCTAGCATATGAACGGTTGATCCTACGCGAATCAGTATTCGAAATCAAGTCGAAAAATTGGATAAAATCTAGTTTCGAGTAAAAGTGTTTTATTTTTTCATTTGCCATTGAATTTGCCACTTTTTCAAGTTAGCAGCTGTGTACCTTTGGCTGACATGTCATAATAAACAGTTTGACAGGGTCGCAATATTTTTGACCCGAAATGGCTCCAAAATTTGCACATTTCTGTTCATCTATCTATCTTGAATGCGTTGAGCGGCGATGGAAATTCATATATATATCCCGAATCCTGTCCAAATGAAATTATAGCTAGTAGCAAAATAAAGGTCGCTATAATACAAAATAATAAATACGTGGATGGTGTGGAGATTTGAAGGTATGTATATTTATGTTTTAATTATTAAGGGGGTTTCTCCCTTTTATTTAATAGTAAGCAATGTTTACTTCTTTCAGGATATTTAGTAACGACTGCTAAAGTAGGTTCGGAATAATTATCACTTTTTTTTATATATGCAGGACTTAGTAGAAATTATTTTCTTATTTTTTTAAATGTATGTGGTATTTAAAGTGTCGCTGACTTCAGTATGTTATATGGTCTCGTGATATATATTTATATACGGTGTGTTAAAGTAGTCCGGTTCCGAATAGTGGCATTTTCTGTTAACTGGAGGATTCAACAGCAGCTTTAATTTAATTTTTGACAATATATACTGGATGTATAAAGTATTAAACAGTTACAACAATTCATTTTAAATTTGCACTAAAAATAGTCTGGGTTAAAGCTATACGGGATTTTAGGAGTAATTTACGTAGATATTCTATTTATATAAGTTTTTGATTTTTTTTTCCTTATACAAGGTAGCTCTAAAATTATGAGGTAACCCCCTAAACAAGAAAATCAAGAAACGATTATTATATACGAAAAAAAAATTATAATGTATCTTTTATATTTTTATAAAAATATTTTTTCTAATATACAGGGTATCCCTAGGAGACTACCTAAAAATGAAAATAAATGTATTCCAGAAACTTTAAACTTGCCTAAAACGGTGAAACACGTCAAATTTATTTTATCATTTTGTACATATAAACATTTTTTCTCCTATGCAAAGTAGCTTAGAAGGACGAAATTGCCCCCTGAGAACGAAAAAAAATATTTTTCAAGGATGTTTATCACTTTATACAAACGGGGAAACACATTCAGTTTCTTCAATATTTTTGTCCATGATATTATTTTTTACTATACCTACAGTAGTCTCCCTAGATATGTGAAGCAGCCCCCCAAAAAGCGAAAATATATTTTTTTGTAAAACGCTGAAACATGCCAAATTTCTTATATCTCTTTCTACATTAAATATTTTCTACACTATACAGGGTTGCTCTTGGGAATACAAGAAGCCCCAAACATACAAATAATTTTTATACCCATAACGCTTGGCACTTTAAAAAAAGGTAAAACAAACGTTTTTTTTTTGCATACAAAGGCAATTTTTTGTACATATTTTAGGAGATGAAACAGCTTCCTAAAAACAAAATTAAAATTTTAGATTTTTCTTTTAAGAGGTGGAAAACGCCAAATCTGTTTTATATTGTGTATATAACTTTTTTTCTACTACATAATGTTATTTTAGGAGGGAGGGTTAAGCAGCCCTTTAAAAGTGATTTTTTTTATTTCAGAATATTTAAAAAAAATAGTAAAACACAAATATTGTATTATTATAATTTTTAAATGATAGATATAATAGATATAATCTTTGATGTTTCCGATAAAAATATTTGACAGTTTGTTGTCAAAGCTAATTTTTAGTCCAACGTTTAAACGGTATTTTAAAAGGTATCTTCGAGTATCTTTGAATCCATACAGGGGGCGACAAAGGAGTTTTTTATATATATATATATATATATATATATATATATATATATATATATATATATATATATATATATATATATAAATATATATATATATATATATATATATATATATATATATATATATATATATATATATATATATATATATATATATATATATATATATATATATATATATATATATATATATATATATATATATATATATATATATATATATATATATATATATATATATATATATATATATATATATATATATATATATATATATATATATAATAACCACTCAACCGATCTGAACCATATGTGATGATTAGGCATTAAGGAATTCTCCCGACCCTTTGGTGCTTACCGCAATGTTGTCAGATTTTCAGTTTTTCGTCAAACTAACCTAACTTTTTATTCCAATTCGAATGCTATGTTTTTTTAAGCGTGATTTATTCATCGTATTATCCTTAGTATAACTGCAAAATTGCAAACTTTTGTCTTGATCCGTTAAATGTTAAATTTTTTAAAGGTTCTTAAAAATACATTGACAAATTAGGAATTAAAAAACTAAAACTAAAACTAAGATAATGTAATGATTAATAGGATATCGAAAATGTTGTCCCTCTACAGCTTGACGGTATCCTAAACGGTCAATAAATTCTCGAATATTGTTATGGAGCCCTTCCGTGGGTATTCATTCTATGTCAGCTCTAATCCTTCCCATTAGAACTTCAAGATTCTTGGTCTTCATTTTGTACACGGTCATTTTTAGGTGACCCCAAAGGAAAAAGTCAAGCGGATTTAAATCTGGTGACCTTGGAGGCCACTTAACAAACCTTCGCCAATCCAGCGTCCCGGAAACGTCGTTATTAAATAATTTCTAACAGCAGCTGCAAAATATGGCGGAGCCCCATTATGTTGGAACCATACGTGGCCAAAACCATTAAGAAAAATATCATTTAATGCTGGAATAATTTGGTTTTACAACTGCTGTAGATAATTAATATTTCATATTCATATATTCATAGTTCCTTGAAAGAAAAAGGATACGATAAGGGGACTACTTAATATGCCAGCCCACACATTGACTTTTTCGGGAAATTGCGTATGCCTACACGGTTTTATAAATCGACATAATTGTCGTTATTGGTCTGCAGACAATCCACATTGGATGATGGAGATCCATATGCAATTTCCTGAAAAATTTAGTGTGTGGGCTGGCATATTAGGTAATCGTATCATTGAATCCTTTTTCATTCAAGGAAATATGAATGGGATAATTTATCGACAGCTGTTGGAAAACCAAATTATTTCAGCATTAAACAATATGTTTCCTAATGGTTTTGGCCACGTATGGTTTTAACATGATGGGGAACCGCCGCATTTCGCAGTTGCTGTGAGAAATTATTTAAACACGACGTTTCCGGGACCCTGGATTGGACGAAAAGGGGTTGTTGAGTGGCATCCAAGGTTACCAGACTTAAATACACTTGCATTTTTCCTTTAAGGTCACCTAAAAACGACAGTGTACAAAACGAAGCCCGAGAACTTTGAAGATCTAATGGGAATTATTATAGCTGAAATAGAAGGAATACCCCCGGAATGGCTCGAAAATACTATTCGAGAATTTATTGACCGCTTAGGATACTGTCAAGCTGTGGAAGGATAACATTTTCAACATCCTATTAGTCATTAAATTATTTTAGTTTTAGATTTTTAATTCCTAAATTGTCGATGTATTTTTAAAAACATTTAATATAAATAAAATAAAGTTTGCAATTTTGGATCTATATATATCTATATATTTATATTGTATATACATTGAATTGTATATCTTTATACGTCCGTCTAGTTGGTTCGACCGAAAAATGAGAATGGGTCATTATTTACTGTGCCAGGTTTCGTCCTACATCATCCTCCTGCAAGTCATGGCATCGCTCCCAATCCCCATAGAGAGTTCCGACACTCCCGTAAAGACATTCACGGCTGTCCCTGGTGTTGTCCTTATTGCATCGGTTATTTCCAGACAAACCAATCTTTACAATCTGCACATTAATTTACCGTCACCCCAAGTACTTAACCTCCTGTTACAATGTTGGTGTTCTGAATCTTATATTTAATATATTTCTTCTTTTCGTAAAATGCATGAGCTTGTCGGGATTTACCGATATCCCTGTTTACATATTGCCATTTTTTACATTTAGTTTTTTGTTATCATTCGTTTATCAACAGGTCTGCAATATTAAATTTTCAAAAAACAAATTCTGTTACTGAACTACTACGTTGTTCATCCTGAACATAAGATAATGTTTTTAACTTTTTACTTATCAGGTCATTCGCATATGATCTTTGATTTTTGACTAAAATTTAAAGTCAATCTGATAAGTATGCTAGGAGTGCTAAAATGTGAGCATATGCAAAACCTGAGAAGGTATTTTTTTTGAGATTACAAACATTTTATTTGGCCGCCATTTTCGTCCAATATCCTGAATTAATACCGCAATTTCACTAGTGCATTTCTATATAACAATTAGTTATGAGCAATCTACTAAGTAGTTTGGTCATAACTAATTGAATTTTTAAAAATTTTATTAAGCCGCCATTTTCTTCCGCCTTCTTGGATTCCTACCAAAATTTTACCCGTTGTTTCCTACATAGTACTTGATTTTTGTGCAATTAGAGATAAATTGGGTAAGTAGTTTTTTAGTCATAATTTTCTTTTTAACATTTCACATACATTTTAATTCGCCATATTGGATTTCTACCAAAATTTTACCAAGTCATATGACCCTTAATTTTTGACCAAAATTTGAAGTTAATCTCGTAATTAGTTTTTTAGGTATACCGCGAACAGACAGATATAGAGACAGATAGACCGTCGGAACTGAGAAAACTTGTTTTCCGACATCTAGGGACTCTGAAACGTAAAGACGTGAAAAAGTCTCGGAGAGTGATTTTTTCACGATTACGAGGAAAGTAATAGATTTCAAACAACTTGCGATACTCGAAATGCGTTTTAAATTTGAAAATATACAACTGTAGGCGCTCTATTTCTGATTCACCCTGTAGTTTGCAAGGTGTAGTGCAATGTAATATTAAAATATTAAAGAGAGGTTTGCAGAACCCAAAGTACGTTTAATTTGTGCCAAGTCTTCTTGAGTAACGAGTAGCGTGTTCAACTAAGTATAATATATAGTTTCATTATACCCTACAGCAGTTACCGCCTATTCATAGCAATCTGTGTAACGACGCGGCGGTCATCCATCAAAGTACTAACCGCGCTAGACGATGCTTTACTCTGTGATCAGACCAAAGCAAGTTAACGCCAGACCACTGTTAGACTTCTCGAACTTATTTAAGAATCACTCTGTATAATAGAGGTGATACACTAAAGTTTATAGGGAGTTTTATATTCATTAGATAATTTAATATTTTAATAATTAATCCGAAATAATAGATTATTAAATGAAACAGGAACACTGCATCTGTATTTCAGTTTACGAACCCTAATATATTATTAACTAAATTATTATTGTTTGTTCCTTTGAACATATTTTGAAATACTTCTCGCTAAATTTTTGATAAATAATAACTTGATCCCGTAAAAATTGATTAAAATTGAAATAAAACATTTTTTTTGTGAAATATGTTTTATTTAACTCCTAGTCAGTTATGATACGTGGCCACATAATGAATATAATAAATATGTATATGTTATAATTCCGATTAAATCGCCTCTAAAAGAATTCATGTTATTTACATAAAAATTCAGATTACATTTTTGGTATATTATAAAAGCTATTATAAAAAAATTAGAAAACAAAATGAAAATTAGTAATTCTTTGTTGTTCATAAAATTCGTAATTCGTAATTATACAAAAGAGAAGAGGAATTATAACAAGCGGAATGGCTTTTACAAGCTTGATATCTAAAGAAAAATTAAGGAAATTTTTATTCCTGAAAAGTTTCTTTCAAAGAGAAATATTCGTAAGGGTCAAATAAGAATTCAACTTGAGAGCTTAAATTAGAATTTGAAAACTTTTAATTTTGTAGAAAATCAAGGCATAGAAACTTAATTTACAAAAATGTGAAGGTGACTTTAATAAAACTTCAGTGCATTTTTAAAGGAGTTTTTTTTACTTCCCACGTAAAAGGGAAGTATTTCAATCGAAGAAAAACAAAACACCCTCCGAGATTTTTTCAGATCTTTACGTTTCTGCGCCCCTATATGCCGAAAGATAGGTTTTCTCTATTCCTTCGGTCTGTCTGTCTGCCGGTTTGTGTGTTCGCGGTATAGCTAAAAAACTACACTTATCCGATTGACTTCAAATTTTGGTCAAAAATTATAGGCCATGTGATGACCTGGTAACATTTTGAAAAAGATCCAATAAGGCAAAACAAAATTGCGGCCTAGTGAAATGTTAAAAATATACACAAAAATCGAGTATTATGTATGAATGAACTGACAACATTTTGGTATGAATCCAAGATAGCAAAGCAAAATGGCGGCTTAATAAAATATTTAAAACTTCAGCTTGAAAAAAAAACGCTTAATGGACTGATTTCAATTTGTCGTAACTAATTGTGGTATAGAGAAGAACTAGTAAAATTGTAGTACTAATTCAAGATGATGGAACAAAATGGCAGTTAAATAAAATGTTTGTAATAGTGAAAAAATCTACTTTTCAGGTTTTACATATCTTCACGCTTTAGCGTCCCTAGGTGTCAAAAATATGTTTTATTAATTCCGTTGGCCCGTCTGTTGGTTTGTATGTCTTTCTGTCAGTTCGCGGCATAGCTTAAAAACTACTTATTAGATTGCCTTTAAATTTTAGTCAAACATTAAGGGTCATATGGGGATGACTTGGTAATACTTTGGTAAAAATGCAATATGCCGGAACAAGATAGCGGCTTAAATAAATAGCAAACCAAAATGACGTCCTAATAAAATATTTAAAAAATGAGGCTGAGAAAACTACTTATTAGATTAATTTAGAATGTTATGCAAGCATTAAGTGTGATATTTGGATAAACTGGTAAAGTTGTGGTACAAACTTAAGATGGCGGAACAAAAAGGCGACCAAAAAGAAATCTTATTCAATTAACTAAATTTTGTACAAAAATTAAATGTGATATAGTGATAAACTGGTATGAATTCAAAATGACGACCTGCTAATATTTTGATGAAAATCCAATATGGTGGCGTAGTCAAATGTTAAAAGAATCATTACTAAAAAACTACTTATACAATTTACCACAAACTTCGCACAAAAATCAAGTATTAGGTAGTAATAACTAGTACAAATTTGGTACGCATCCAAGATGGCGAAAAAAATGGCGGCTTAATAAAAAATTTAAAAATTCAGCTTAAAGAAACTACTTTTTAGATTAATTTCAAATGTTTTGCAAGCATTAATTGTAGTACAGAGATGCACTAGTAAAATTGTGATACGAATTCAAGATTGTGGAACAAAATGGCGGCCAACTGAAATGTTATTAATCGTGAAAAAAATGCAGGTTTTACATAGCTTTACGTTTAAGCGTCTCTAGATGCCAAAAATATGTTTTCTCAGTTCCATTTGTCTGTCTGTCTGTCAGTTCACGGCGTAGCTAAAAACTGCTTCAAATTTTGGTCAAAAATTAAGGGTTATGCGGGGATGAGCTGGTAATATTTTGGTATAAATCCAATGTGACGGAACAAATCTAGTGAAATGTTAAAAATATTATTTCTAAAAAACACATTAACCAATTTACCTCAAAGTTTCCACAAAAATCAAGAAATCAACTTTCAATATTTTGGTATGAATCCAACACAGCAAAACAAAATGAACTAATAAATTATAAAAAAATCAGTCTGAAAAACAACTTATTAGATTAATTTTAAATTTTGGGCATTCATTAATTAAGAGATAAAGATAAACTGGATTGTGGTAAGAATTCAAAGCGGAGAAACAAAATGGCGGCCAAATAAATTGTCTAATCTTAATATCCCGCAGCAAAATTGAATGTGATACAGGGATTAACTGGTACGAATTCAAGATGATGATACAAAATACATTTATTTTAAATCATGCCCAAAAAATAAGTGTGGCATAGGTAAAAACTGTGGGTACGATTCCGATATGGTCGAACAAAATGGCGTGCTATAAAATTGTGCGAAAAGATAATATACTAAATTACTATGTGCGGAACTTAATTGGGTTACACTTTACTATTCCCAATGAAAGCAAATGTTCATAACGAGGAAAGTTCCAGGTGAAGGAAATTCGCCGGAAAAGTTGGAGTCATTACAAAATCATTAACTTTTCAAATTGGATAATTCAGTGAGACTAATAGTTAATAATTCTGCCTTTTAACAAGTATTGCGGTGGAAACGTTAAAAAAATTATATGTTCAAAGAAGAAAACTGACAAATAAATAGGTAGTTAGAGAGAAAAGCATCAAAATAACAATCCAATTCTTAATATTCAACAATAAATCTTAAATTTTGCAACACAGGGTCAAATATGTTTTGATTTTCTTGACTGACAGTGTACATTCCTATTAGTATTATTTGTCTCTTATACAGCTTGAGATGCGATTAGGAAAACAATTACCTTTCCCGTTCTTGACGAACCTTTCGGGCATTTTAATGTGTTCGCAAAGTTATCTACTAAACTACTATCCCTTCTTTCTTACATCGCACCGCGTGCTAAATTTATTTAGAATACGCGCGCACGATCACCACTATCGACGTATGCCGACATACTAAGCTACGAGGGGGTTGCCTACCATATAATTCATAAAAACCGGCCCCGCGCTGTATCGGAAAATTTCGCATCTGATGGTTAACCTGTGATAATGCACCGTAGTTCACGCCCTATATTGTTAACAACCCGACACATGATGATAGAATATTTTCTCATCCAAGTACTAGCCGCGCTTGATGGTGGATTCAGATTATCGTCCGTGTTCGCACCAAAGCAAATCAACGCTAATATAGGTTTCCGAAAATCGAGCTATACATAGCTCGATTTTCGGAATATATAGCTCGTCATTAGCAAATATTCAAGCGAATCTTCAAAATTAGTTGATTGTTTACTAGCTACCCATGAAGGTATAGCAATGAAAATTATAAAGGAAAAAAAAGGAAATAACTTGTCAATTACAAATGCACACTTTAAGTAAATATTACAGATACCTAATAAAGTACTCAGAGCAACATTTCGGATATTTTTTGTAGATTTAGAATTATACATTTAAAATAAAACGGTTGGAGGTTTAGGAGACAAGCTAATAATTTTCATTTAATAATGGAAGGATATTTTCGAAGGCAAGATAGTAGAAGGGTTTAAAGTGCTGTGTTAAAAATTAACATTTTGTTATAACGGTCCTATTCGTCTATCGTAGGTTAACATTATTTTTGCTTATTTTATTTCTGATTTTGAATACTCGGTAGCTTGAAATCGGTATTGTGTGCAATATATATTAACATTATGGCTTCAAGGCATACTTTAAGTGAACTGAGAAATTAATTAGAAACATCGGATGCACAAAGGCTTGCAACAAAGAAGAACGTTTGATCATAACAAAATAGAATAAAGTAGCATACGTTTTTTGTTTGTATAAGCCGTTCGGCACGTTTAACGTAATAAATATAAAGAATTAATTCATAGTTAAAAGAATCATTATTCTACATTTAATGTTCCAAATATACGTTTATGTTTTTCATAATATAAATGGTTTTAGGTAATAATTATGGATACAATGTAATGCGGTAATTTTAAAAATCCGATAAAGATACTAAATAATACCTTTAAAATCTTGTTCACACACTTAAAATTGTGTTAATTCTTGCAGCTGCTAGTAAAAATATGAGTGAGAGCTTTTTTCATTAGGAATGACGTCTAGAAAGTTCAAACCCGCACATAAACAATTTTAAATTATTAACAAATTAGGATTTTAAAAAAAGGACTTTAGTTTTTTTGCAAATAACTAGGAAACTATTAACATTTAAGAATTTTTAGGAAAAAGTACTAAAGGAGAAAGAAAGTTGCACTAAAAATGTCTCGATCCCGGAACTCTATATCTCTATTATTAATAATTTTAATTTAAGTATTAAGCCGTCACGATTCCCCAAAACCGGTTGTAATAAGTATTTTTTTATACTACTAAATTTAAGTTTAAAAATTTTAAAAATTATGGACTTATCTAGATACTTACTAAAATAAGCCTATCGTTAATTAACAAATTTTTTTCGAGTTTTCGTTTATATTTATATACTGACTGGCAAAAAAAGTAAACAACCAAATATGTTCTTTAGAATTCAATATCATTTTACGTATCGAGGTATCTGACAACGAAGTGTCTACATTTTTCAAGTTTATCTGTTAAGTTTTTGCGGTGGCTGCAAGGTCGTTTAGTGCTAAAGGTGTAGTTGGTTTTCGAGAGTGTGAACGGTCATATTTGAATTGTAAAATCTGTGTAGCTTATTGCAAAGCATTTTTTGAGTTGCTCAAAACGCCTCGAGTGCGTAGGATTCGTCGGGTTACCCAGCTTAGTGGCTGTGAGAGGGGTCAAATTGTTGGGTTGCGTGAAGCCGGCCTGTCGATAAGAGAAGTTTCCAGAAGAACCGACAGATCTTTATGCGCTATATTGGAGTGTGAACGGGCGTGGAGTCAGGAAGACCGAGAACACAGAGCGAGAGGTTCTGGATGTCCCAGAGGAACCACGGAGCGCCAAGATCACCGATTGAGACTTCTGGTTTTTAGAGACAGATTCAGCAACACGCGCACCATTGCAAATCAGTGGTTTGAAGAGCAATGTAGGGTGATCGGTATGCGTACAGTATATCGCCTAATACAAAGTTTTGGTTTTTTTTCTTATCGCCCTCACTGGGTGCTACCTCTCACAGCTGAACATCGCCGTAACCATCTGCTCTGGTGTAGGGAGACAATTCAATGGAACCAGGAATGGAATCAGGTGATCTTTAGTAACGAGTCCCGCTTCTGTCTGGGAATGCACGTTGGTGGGGCAAGGGTGAGAAGGCGATGTGGTGAAAGACGTGATCCACAATTTGACAGAGAGCATTATGTCCACCACACTGTGGGAATCATAGTAGCAGATCACCACTAGTTTTCACTAGAGGCAATATGACAGCCCGGCACTACATCCAGGAATTAGTCTAGCCATATGTGATTCCATACATTAACACCATCCAAAACGCTATATTTCAGCAAGACAATGCCAGACCGCATATTGCCAGAGAAACGTTAGCGTTCATGGATCAACATCACATCAACCGTTTACCTTGGCCCCCAAGATTACCTGATCTGTCCCCTATTGAACATGTCTGGGACATGATTGGTCGCAGGCTGTTGAATTTGCAGCACCCTCCACAGACTTAAGCAGCCCTTACTCACGAAATTCAGGTAGCCTGGCAAAAGATACCCCAAGAAGATATCGACTATTTCATCAGAATCGAGCCTAGGTATATCAATGAGTGCATAAGAAATCGCGGGTCTTCAACACACAATTGAACCACTTTTTTCAGTTAGTTGCCTAATGAAGCTCAAACTCTAATAATTTACTAACTAAGAGGCACTGAACATGTATACCAAAACTTTTTAAAATCGGATGGGCACATATAGGTATTTACCTTTTTTTGTCACTGAGTATATATTATTATAATCGGATAATTGTTAAACAAAAGCCAATAACATTTTTTCGCTTCGTGAAGGCTATACTCTATGAGATTATGACATTGTTCTGCTTATAATTATTATTACCAATTAGTTATTAATCATTTAAGCTAACAAAAAACTAAAAAATTAACGTTTTTTTGTTATGTTCAATTATTAATAACTAATAGATTATAACAATTAAAAACATCGCATTGTCATAATCTCATATAGTATAGTTGTAATAAAGTCTCTACGAGACGAAATAGTTTTAGTGGCTTTTATTTAATGATAAGCCGACTTGAAATATAAACGAAAACTAAACAATTGCCAATAGGCCCATATTATGAAGTCACTGAAAATATACCATAACTTTCCTAATTTTTAAATTAATATTTTTACGGGCATCGTAACGGCTTAGCGCTCGCCACGCGGAACTCTGTTTGCAACATTATATTAAAATTATTAATAATAGGGGTAGAGTTGCGAGAGTTTGGAATATTTTATTGGAAATGTCTTCCTCTTAAAAAGTTTTTTGAGATTTTAAATGTTAAAAGTTTCCGATTTATTTGCAAAGAACTAACCTTTTTTTAAATTTTAATTTGTTAATAACATTTGAAATTGTTTATTCGCGGGTTTGAAACGTTTGCACATTTTCTAGGCCTTATTCTGAATGAAGTGAGCCGTCACTCATATTTTTACTAGTAGTAGCAAAGATTAACACCATTCTGATTTTGTGAACTAGACGATATCACTACCAGATGAATTTGACTTATCCAGAATACAGAGTTGCTAGATTGAGTTTAGCAGGCTATATCGGTCTAATAAAAATAAAGCTCATAACATAAGATATTCACAAACAAAATTCATTATTTTGACAATAACAGCATTTTAATATTCTGCTGTAAAATAAATTACGAATTTAGAACGGCTTTTTTTATTTCATTTCAGATTAAAAAAATTATTAGGCAATGAAAACTATTTGTTCAAATTTTATTTTTCTAATAAAATTGAAAATTTAAGAAAAGCAGCAATTTGTGTCAATTGTTCAGTCAGTCTCAAAATAAGTTTAACTAGAAGAGATATTTGGATGTCCAAAAATGTCAAGCGTAGCTTTATCATGCTTCATTTCAGTTCCAAATTCGAGGAACACTCAATTCAGGACCGAAAAAAAGAAGGCTCAAAGAATTCAGTAAAAACTTTCCTATACGCGTTAAAATCCATAAATGCAGTCAGTTTCTTAAATATCATCTTCTCCGTTCACATTTATACTTTTTCTGCAAACTTGAAAATTGTTTCATTAAGATGAGTTTCAAAGATAATATATTAGGTCCGGCAAAATGTATTACCCATGTTCAACCATTTATTAACGTGAACAATACAACTAATAAATATATATTTTTAACTAGAAAAATCTGATTTTTTATCCTTTAAATACAGTGTCTTCTAATTGACCTCCATTGCCGACAATGCATTATTCTAAATGATGGTTAAACCTATTCATGACAGATTGAAGGATGTGTAGTGGAACATGATTTTTTTGTATCTTCGATGTTCCTTTTCATCTCTTCTAAATTTCGGTGCTTCCTTACAAACATTTTATTAACTTGATTGAGTGGTCCGTTACTTGATAAAAATCCATGATCAGTAATGTAAGTAAAAAACGCTTTAAACTGTTTTAGATTTTCACTTTTATTCGCAACTTGTGACATATGTTTCGCTAACAATGTAGCTTCGTAAGACAAGCGGTATCTAAAGTGTTTTATTTACATTTTAGTTTTATACTTTTTATATTAATTTTTGTTTCTTTTAATAGACTTTTTATTTATACTAGTTTTCAGTATATCAATAAAATATGTTACTACCTCCTGGGTACTTGTTTTAGAAAATAAATTCTCCCAATTGTATGTTAACATCAGATTTTATATTATTGTAATTAGTACATTTTTGAACTAAATAAATTTTATTTTTCATTTCTTGTAGAGCCATAAAAAAATTTGATATAGTATAGTTATTATTGTGGAAAGATTGTTTATATCTCAATTTATTATATCACCCAAATATTTTACAATAATATGGACAAGGTTAACTTCGTTGCCAAGTTTTATATTATTAACGAGATGAAATTATGTTGACATTGAAATAGTTATTAACCTGTTTATTGTCTTCATCTAGGATATCTGTTTTTATATCACCTGTAATTATGTGGGGCTGTATATATGGTTAAGTTCTTTATGGTTAGTTTGATTGACTGATTTTTCTTAAGTTACCAATGTCATGTTGTTAAATTCGGGTCCCTCATCTGCTTCATATTGAAGTGTATCACTGTTGACAATAATTATACAAGTTTAGTTAATTTCCTAATAAGATTACCTTAATTTATGTAAAACATTATTTTTTATAGTTAGAGTTGCGATAGTGCGATTTTATAAAATGTTTGTCAGGGATATATCATATATATATCAGTCATATATTATTTACCCATATTTATCACCAGTATCTATAGTCAATTTCATTTTATTTGTTCTACCTTTTCTACCTGTAATATCAATCTATTTAAAAGAATCAATAACGTTTTGAGACATAATTTGCTGTTGAAGAGAATCCTCTAATGAACAAAGTTTTGAGGAAAGAAACTATTTAGGCAACTTTGCCGAGGTAAAATCCATAACTAATTTAAAACTTAGCAAAATCCGTTCCAAAAATTAATGTATGTGTTACAGAAGGAACAACTAGAACTTAAATTATCTGACAACAGTCATTAATGAAAATAGGTAAGTCTGAAACACAATTTTGCTGTGTACTATAGGCAGTACAAATATTGTAGTTTTTACGTGGATAAAATTTAATTTTTAGTTTCTTTAACAAAAACATTGGCACTATTATATTCTAATCATAGAGATATAAGATCTATTGTCTTGACTCTTTTTAATAAACACCACTAAAATTTCATTACTTTTATAACTTGTTTTCTAAAATTCAGAAACTTGTTTAAACCAATTAATCCGTTGCATGTTACTAAAATACTTTTTTTGTGATTAAAATCTTGCCTAAGCCTGTCTTTTATCGTTAGAATACAATACTATGATTAGGTAACTGATCTGTTTTATTTTTGGATTGGTGCTGAGATTTCTTACTATCTTGCGATGTAGAAGGTTTTTTAACTTTATCAAATGTTTCCGCATTTTTTCAGACTGGTTCTTTTCTTGATGCCTATTACCCGAAAATTACTTTTTTGGATTTTCAGAAAAATGTTTAACATGACTTGATCCAGAAAAATTTCTCTGATCGGAATCACACAAATATGATAGTTGAGGTGGTTTCTCAGAAACCATTTTAGAGGCTTCCTGTATTTTTTTCCGCAAACAGATAAATTAATTAGGGTTTCTGTGTTCTGCAAAGCTAACTAATATATCCAGGAAGTAAATTCTCACAATTTTTTTAATAGCAAAAGTGTAACTGCAACATTATCAGTGTTAATTGATTCAGATATATTAAAAAGATAGTTTCTTCGCTAATAAAAAAATCAGGCATATTATGTTACTGTTAATTGCACTAATTTGGTTAATATTCTTGTTATCGAGATATACAGTTAACTCAAAACGTTGGTTTCTCGAAAATTAACGGCAATATCAAAATCTGCTAAATGGTTGTCATTTTGATAAGTAAGGTGTCATGATGCCAAGTATGATTTTTATTTGGTATTTAATTGGTTTTTCTTTAAATAGTAACACTTTTCAGTATTTCTTTTAAGTTTTTATTCTAAAGTTTTGTTTTGGTTCTAATTGTACATTCTTCCAATATCAAAAGTAGAAATGTATGCTTCTTAAGTGGACCACTAATTTTTTTTTCTGTAATCGTGGGCCTTTTTAGATTAAAATATCCCGCCATACCTACTGAAATCCACAGGCTACAGGGGCAGGTGTCCTCCTCAATGTAATATGATGCTCAAAGCTAGGAGAAAATAGTAACATCATACATATAGGGAAATATTTAAGGTTCATACTGGGGACCCAAAATAGAATCGACAAGCCTTTGTTGAATTTGTGCTGCATTGCACAGACTAAAAGGAACTACGGTAAATTAAAATTGGTCATGACCAATCACAAAAAAGGCTGTTTTCTCTTTAGAAGCATCATCTGAAGGTATCTGTCAAAAATCAGTTCGCAAGTTATTTAAAATACTATCATTGTAAGGTATCATAGCAAACTGTATACTCTCCATTTGATTCCTTAACAAATAGGGGAACGCCAAGGGCTTTGTGTGATTTTTCGATAGAACTAACTTTACTCATATAACCTAATTCTTTATTTAAAATTGCATATACGGAGAAAGTAAATAAGATTTCTTTTCTTTTTAAAATTTACTGATTACCAGTATCTATAGTCAATTTAATTTTATTTGCTCTATCTATTCTATCTTGATATCAGTTTATTTAAAAGAATCAATAACGTTCGAGACATAATTTTCTATTGAGGAGACAGTCCTCTAATGAAAAAAGTTTTAAGGAAAGAAATTTGCTTTGCCGTGCTAAAATTCATAACTAATTTAAAACTTAGCAAAATCCATTCCAAAAATACCTTCCTTAGGAATAACCATTCTTTGTGTTCGATCACATATTATGAGCTAATCTAGACACTACTCCAAGATAAATGTTATCCGTAGAAGTTCTTTCGAAGTCAGAAATTAAGCAGTAATAATACTTTTAGTAATTTCTACCTTTTTATAAACAACTTTTTAGAAGAAACAAGCCATTTTGTTAAAGTTAGTAAAGATTAAGGTGTAAACAAAATATTAAAAATTTCAAATAAGAAGATTTTTTTTTGAAAGAACCCGTATAGTATCTTTTACAAAGATTTATTTTTACTCAGCTTTTGTTACAACCTGTATAATATTCTAAAATGCAATAGATGATCTGTATTTATGTAAGCAACAAAATGTTTACTATTTATAAACTAAAAAGTATAATTTTAACTACTCGATAAGTAGATATGGATTCCAAATACTCCTTACGAAACACAATATGTTACAATTACAGGCAATTGAACATGTTTTTTAAAAGCTTTTATTTAACTTCACTTGTATGTTTGTTAGTTAGTTAGTATGTACGTTTAGATCAAATTTTTGCAAGTAACTTTTAAAGTATTTCCCGTTATTGGAATTGACTGAAATTTGGTATACATACATAAACTCGATGACAATACAATAGTATGGTCCAATCGTGAATATCTTATACAGGGTACGTAAAAAATGCTAAAAAGTAGAAAATAAAATAAACGTAAAAAACAGTTCCCGTTATCGAAATTGATTGATATTTGGTATACTTACACATACCCGATGAGACTACAATATCATTTTGTCCAATTCTGAATGTCTTATACAGAATATAATATAATAAATAATGCTAAAAATTACAAAACAGCTCCCGCTTTTGTAATTGACTAAGATTTGATATACATACTTAAACTTGAGGATAATACAATGTTATGGTATCCCATCGTGAAGGTATTATACAGGGTGCGTACAAAGTAATGCTAAAAATTACAAAATAAAATAAATCAAAAAAAATATTAGCTTAAAAAAATAAAAGAGATAAAAACTGGAAACTGAAAAATTAGTAGTATAAACAAAGTTAAATTTATATAATAGAGCCCAGAAGTATTTAAAAAATCCAAATCTCTAGTAATGTATCAAATGTATTCTTTTTTATGAAAAATTGGGACATATTGAAATTCCCGAATGCTTAGTAGCAATTAAATCCATTTAGCTTTAACAACAGCGCTATATCCTAGAGAAAACCCTATAAAAATAGAGTTTTTGAACCATTTGAAATAGAACCCTTAAACCTTAATGAAATACATTTTATAGATCACTCTTTACTGCACTATATATCAACTTAAAGGTAATATAAAAAAATTTTAACCATGACCACTGCAATCGTGAAAAAAAGGAACAAATTCGGAAATTATGGTATGAATTTAGAGATATTTTTCATTGCGAAAAAGAAACTTTCTCAAATACCGTTAAATATAAAATGTAAGTAAAAGATGATACCCAGATTTTTACAGAAACCTACAAATACCCTGAAATACACTGCGGAGAAGTAAAATATAATAAGAGATTCGAATGCTCATGGTCTTCCCTTATACGGATTGTCCCTAAAAAAATTGATAAATTAAGAAAACAACGTTGGCGAATGCGAGTAGACTACCTTAAGCTCAATGACGTCACGATAGCTCAAAAGTTTTCTATTCTTCCAAGAACAGAAATTCTAAGTTAGGGAAAGTCCAACACTTCACAACTTAGATCTTGTTAGTGGATTATATCAGATTCAAATGAATGAAGAAGATATCCCTAAAACAGCTTTTAGCACAGGACATTACGAATGTTTACGTCTGTTATTTGAACTCATGAATGCCCCTGCTACTTTTCGACGATATAATTATATTTAGTACAAGGCCAAGAGGCCATATAATAATTAAAGAAAATTACGAAATTCCAAATTAAAAACAAAAATTTTAAGGAAAAAAGTACAATATTTAGGACACCTTGTAAATAACGACGCAGTAAAACCTAATCCCCACAAAATCTAATAACTTCATACATATGTAAAATATTTCACTTATTTTAATAGAAGGAAAGTTTCATTATAACGAAGTTTCGGGCAATTTGGTAGAGGATAAATAACTTCTATAATATGTATGAAGTTATTACCAAATAACTATATTACTTGTGTGAGGTGAAATTCGTTACGAGGAAAGTTCTGGATATCATAGAATTTACCGATGTATGTTCCTCCATATTTATTTTATCAGTTGGCCAAACTCTCGCTTAAAATATTAAGACCCAAAATAACCTTATAAAATGTGTTTTAACAATAGTTCTTCAATGTTCACTAGTTGAATATAATAGTTACTATGATGTTAGTACAAAAATAATTGTAATTTCTCGCCAATGTTTATTAAAACCTCTTGCACATATAATTAACTTTTTTAAAACGGAATAATTTCTAAATATTGTAAAACAAGCATCCAAATATCAGATTATAGTTTTCTGACTACTGATCTATCAGTTAAAAAAAGTAGTAAAAAATTTAAAAACACGTAAATATCATTTGTTAAAATTTTTCAGTAACTATAATAAATTATTACGTAAACAGTATATGTTTATAAGAAATATTAGTTGAAAGGCTGATAGGTATAGATAAGTATTGTGTTACAAATGGTATAAGTGGAAATAAGAAATCTTTGGCCATATTCTTAGATTTAACCAGACATTTGATACTGTATCGAATGGCGCTCTACGCAAATATGATGTTTTTGTCTTGTGTTGAGGGTCTTTAAGTCTTAAAAAGATGTGTTAAAAAATTAACTACTGTTTCCCTATTTTAAGTAAATAACTAACTACATTAGACAATAGTAATCGAAACTGGAGAAACACTTACTTATTAAATAAAACTATATCGGGTTTCCAAACTTTGTCTGGTGGTAATCTCAGTACGGCAATTCCTCCATAGTCGGCTTCATCCCACTGCAACTGATAGTCATTCCACACCTGGAAAATATCATTTTTATAATGTACTTATTTCAGTTTTCTTATTTATGAAGCTTACCAGTCGCAGCCAGACGTTTGATTTTAAAATTTGATTTTTCTCGTTCTGCAAAATAAAAGAAAATATATATTAATATAATATTTCACCCAATAAAATCTTTGGGATTTCATGATATTTGTTTTTCCTAATAAAATGTACAAAACCTAAATTACAGTTCTTTTTAATGCCACATAGAATGCCAGGTCTGATGTATTTAACTGCAGTCGTATACAAGTTATAAACTGAACATTTTCCACCCAAAATTTGGTAAAACTTCGGAGCTATTTTTATTGTTAACGAATTGTTTTAATGTTTACCTTGCAGATCAATTTTAGGACTAAGAAATTTACCTGACATTTACTGATCGTCGGTGTCCTGTTAATATATACAGTTATGTTTTTTCTCTTTGACAAGTTACATGCAACTTCTCTGACAGTAATTCAAGATTGGATACACCTGATTTTTTTAGGCTAAAGCGTCCTCTATTAGCAATGCCCGAATTTATGACTCGCTACGATAGCGACATGGCATAATTGCCTTGTAGTTGCCAATTTTCGGCGCCCCATCTGAAACTATTTTTCTTAAATCGCTTTCGCAAGTTTGTCACTTTTTTATGTTTGCTGATGGGTTTTTTGTAGACGTTGGACAAGCGTGTCATATACGGTGACTTTGCATACCATTCCCGAATTTTCATTTTCTTAAATAAATCGTTTACATTGCGTACTTAATTATGGACGATATGGCGAGACCGCATCTTGTCGTCCATACTTATAAAACTGCCACATCATGTGAAGCAGTTTATCTGCAAAAGTAATGCGTAATACTTTTTTTCAGACCTTGGACTGGAACTTCCAATGGACAAAAAGTACAACAATGAAACAAAAAGCAATTTATAGAGGACACTTCAGCCTGCAAAAGGAATGTCTATCAAATTTTCCCTTACTTTCTGGCAAGTCTCATGTAACTTCTCAAACTTTGGAGAAAAACATAATTTCATGTTTTACCCTATATACAGGGTGATCCACGTAGATGGTTCATTAGAAGTAGATGGGAACACCTATTTTAATTTATTTCAGATTTTGTGTGCATATTACAGGATGTATTTCGGCAAAATATGTTCAAGATCACACATGTCAACACTTCAGGTTGAGCGGGAAGTGACCGGAACCTTGTTATTACTAATGAATACCCTATACTATTGGATTTTTGGATTCTCTGCTCGATTCTTAGCAAATTTCATTAAAAACCCCTATGCTTATCTTTCACCGTTTTCGAGGTATTTAATTTAAAACTGCGGAAAAAATCAATTTTCTGAACTGGATGAAATTAGATTAATAAAATTTTCACAAAATAGAGAAAAGCATTGATAGTTCATAAAAACAGACGAAATCTCTGTTAGGGCTATACAGGGTGTCTCAAGAATACAAGCCAGTTGTTACTTTTAAATCATTACTAAGTATTCATTTTTTTTATTAGAACACACTGCATATCCTAGTTTCTTTTAATTTAACATTAAATTCTGAATCCGAAATGTTAACCTTTTTCATATTCATCTTAAATCCTTCTCTAGGTATGGCTGGTTATAATTTGAAAGACCTGTAAAATTTGGTCGGAATTGAAGTAAATTAGGTAGGCCATCAACCAAAAGAAATTCTTAAATATTTACCATCTAGTAATACAATAATTTAGAAAGATACACTTACTAAATATTAAAAAGTAATTAAAAAACAAAGCAACTAACCAAAGAATATTGCACTTTATCACTTATATAGTAGTTTTGACATTTCGAATAACATCTGGGTGAATGCTGTTCATGGCTCTGTTCACACTATTTAATAGCTCTTCCCTCGTATTGATTGACGTGCTATTGTAAACTAAATTTTTTACATGATACCATAGAAAAAACTCTACTGGGGTGAAATTGTGTGGCATTGGTGGCCAATTCCGTGGCACTTGACGGCGAATCCATCTGTCTTCCAACATATCATCTGGTTCGTGATTAATCTGGTTGGTACAGTAAGCTGGAGCACCATCCAGTTGATACCATTATTCCCACAGTTGATGCCAATATTCCAGCAAATTATCAATGAATTCCATCAGATAGTTTACAACATTTCAACATATCGTCTCGCGTCCAAATTCTCGTAATAAATGTGGTAAATAATGCGATCATCCATCATTAAGCAAAATAATCAATTAAGGGTTCTCGTTGATCTAATAATGATTGTTTCTTCTATTGAAAGTACCATCCCTACTAAATTTTAATTCATCAGTCCATAATATTTCTCGTACAAAATTTGGATTTTCTTGTGTTTTTACAAGCAACATCTCGCATAACTACATTCGTTGGGAATAATCGCATGGCTACAAGCCTTGCGTAGTTATCAGTTTAAAATCGTGCAAATTATAAATCGACAAAATTCTCTATATTGACGAATAGCTTATCCTCATAACTTTCTCTGCACATCGGATTGCACTCCTTGAAAATACATAAAAGTAAACTAAAACAATAATTTGTGAATCCTCTTCAGTCGTTATTGGCCTTATTTGATTTCTAACATACATTGTTGATTTATAAGTAACATAATTTCTCTATATTCGGTAAAATTGTCTTGGTGTCATAGGGGCCATAGTAGAAATGGTAATGAAAGTTCTACACGTTCTTAGTATAATTTGAAAATATTCACCATGAATTACAAACAAATTTAAAATATCTCTGACATTATATTCTTGATCACCCATCTTCAAAAACGTCACAATTCAGAAAATGATTTATTCGTTATGCGCATTCATAGCTGTCATAGTGCTCACGTTTTTTTTTTTCGGGGCCTACCTAATTTATTTAAATTCCGACGAAATTGTACAGGTCTTTCACATTATAATCACCTATAACTAGAAAAGATTTGAAGATAGGTACAGAAATATGTTAACATTTTGGATTCAGAATTCACTGTAAAATTAAAAGAAACTAAGACATACAGAGTGTTCTATTAAAAAAAGTATTTACAAAATAAAAACTGGCTTAGTTACCGATGCTTTTTCTCTATTTTATCAATCCAACTTCATTTAGCTTATGGATGAAGCTAGATTGATAAAATTTTCGCAACATAGAAAAAAAGCATTGGTAGTCAATAAAAACATTTCTAAACCTTACCATCTGGAAAATATTTTCCCAGAATTGAGGTTCAACGTAAAATGTAAACATCTTGATTTGTTAACATGAAAAACATCTCAAAATTTGTATCAATTTTGCGTGGAACGTTTTAAAAGGTGTTCAGTATGTTACTTCAAGAAGTGAGTGGCAACCATCTTAGGGGGTAGTAGTGAAGAAGGAGGTTAACAAAGCTTTTTAAAATTAAACAAAAAGCCTCATTAAGCACTACATTTAACAGAGCAAAACACGAGCATTTATATTTCTCCGGACATTACTTTAATATTTAATAGATTTTCTTAATCTTAGACGTGCATAGTTTAATTAACTTGAATTGCCTTTTTGTAAGCAGCAGCAAAGCAAAATACACATAATTTATTTTTATTTAACTTAAATGACTTAAGACTAAACAGCATTTTTGTGTGAATACCTTCAAAAATTTTTAGCACAAGTAAATGATATCCATGTTCTGCCTTTTTGGTATTTATAATAGTAAATAACTTTACTAGCTCTTTGATAGAGATTATGAGCCTAGTAAACCTAGATAGTAAATAATTTAATGTTCTTTTAGATTAGTCGTTAAAATTATACGTTTTAATAAAAGAACCCATAAACAATATCACATGTCCACAAACATTTATTAATAATGTAATTCAAACATAATTTTAAAGCAGAGTTAATTATTAATGATTTATTTTATTCCGTTTTTTTTTAATATTGTATACCTATAGTTTGCGCTTGTAAAAATATATGCCCGTTAAAAAAGTTACCCTCCTTCGAACCAGATAAGATTAGCCATTTTCTAGATAATCCAGTTTTAATAACTTAAATTAGTTACTTAAGGGCAATCAGTCAAAAAAGTTTTGAACTAATTAAAATGACATTAAAAGCAATTTTAGTGAAATATTGCCAAACCCCCTATTTTCTAGATATTTATGTTGGTGTTAAAAAAATTAATAAAAAACCGTGCAGTAATGTGATAGTGGTAGTTTTGATGATTGTCGGGGTTTATTTTGGTACCTAGGGCCATTGCTTCGTCAATATACATCTTTGAGGAACTTTTTTTATTCTAATTTTAAC
This sequence comes from Kuschelorhynchus macadamiae, assembly GCA_030620095.1. NCBI lineage: Eukaryota > Metazoa > Arthropoda > Insecta > Coleoptera > Curculionidae > Kuschelorhynchus > Kuschelorhynchus macadamiae. The sequence continues at coordinate 172,143 of JAUTXW010000450.1, forward strand.
TAGGAAAACTTGCTCTAGAACGTTGACAATTAAATTCCCGAACACCCCTTATATAATTACTACATTAAGTACCTAATAATTTGGATGGCCATTTTAATAACAACTTAAACATTTTTATCGCACAACAGAGGAAAGCAAAAAAATAAAGGTGGACTACAGGTAAATTTTGAGTCCAAATTCTGGTCATAAATGTTGTATATAATTCGATCATCCATCAGTAGCAAAATGCATTAAATGATACTTTTATTTGATGATTCCTGTTGAATAAATGATGAGGGTTCTCGTTAGCCTAATAATGATTGTTTTTTTCTATTGAAAATACCAAAATTTTGATTCATCAGTCCATAATATTTTTCGTAAAAAATTTGGATCGTCTTGCATCTCTCATAACTTCATCCGTTGGGGATAATCGCCTTACTGCAAGGCTTGCGTGATTTTTAGCTTAAAATCATGCATATTATAAATCGACAAAATTCTCTGGAATGACGAGTAGCTTATACCCATATCCTTCTATCCTCGGCGGATTGAACTCCTTGAAAATGCATGAAAGTAAGGTAAAATATGAATTTGTATATCTTCTCCAGTCGTTATAGGCCTTACCCAATTTATAACATACATTGTTGATCCATAAGTAAAATAATTTATATCTCTACATTCGATAAAATTTTCTTCGTGTCATAGGGGCAATAGTAGAAATCTGATAATGGAAACTCTACATGTTCTTAGTATAATTTGAAAACATTCACCATGAATAACAAACAAATTAAAAATATTTGTGAAATTACATTCTTGATCACCCATCTTCAAAAACGACACAATATGGAAAATGATTTATTTATTATGCGCATTCATAGCTGTCATAGTTCTCATGTTCTTCTTTCATGGCCTACCTAATTTATTTGAATTCGGATGACATTTTGCAGGTCTTTTGAATTATAATCACCCATAACCAGAGAAGGGTTGAAGATATGTATAGGAACATGTTAACATTTTCGATTCAGAATTTACTGTAAACTTAAAAGAAACTAAGACATGCAGTGTTCTATTAAGAAAAAATTATTTACTAAATAAAATCTGGCTTGTATGCAGGTTCTACAGGTATGAGGCACCTTGTAGAGCCCTGGCAGAGATTTCAATTTTTTTTATTGAATACCGATGCTTTTTCTCTTTATAGTGGCCATTTTATCAATTCAGCTTCATCTATCCCACAGAAACTGTTGTTTTTTCGCAGCTACGTTTTTCTTTTCTTTTAAATTAATATCTCGAAAACGGTGAAAGATAAGCATAGGGACCTTTTAATGAGATTTGCTTAGAATCGAACACAGAATCTAAAAATATGAAAACGGTGTTTCATTAAAAATAACAAGATTCCGACCAATTTTAATTAATTTCTCTAAGCTGGAGGAAGTTGGATTAATAAATTTTTGAGAACGTAGGGAAAGCATTGGTAGTCATTAAAAAAATTAAAACATTGCCATCTTTTAAATATATTTTTCAAAATACATTTTATAGTGTTATAAATGCACAGAAAATTTGAAATTATAATGAACCATCTACATGAATCACCCTGTATACTAACAGGTCACCGATGAACGAACATGAAACGTCAGGTAAAATCCTTAGTCCCAGAATTGAGATGCAATGTAAAAAATAAACATCTTGGTTTGTTAACAAGGAAAAACATCTCAAAATTTGTATCAAATTTTGCGCGGAACGTTTTAAAGAGCGTTCGGCTCAGTTCAGTCATTTTAAGAAGTGAGTAGATTCTTAGGGGGTAGCAATGAAGACAAAGGTTAACAAAGCTTCTAAAATTAAACAAAGAGCCTATTTAAGCCTATTTTTAACAGAGCTAAAGATGATCATGTACATTTCTCCGAACATTAATTTAATATTTAATTTTTCTTAATCTTAGACATCCATAGTTTAATTAACTTGAATTATCTTTTTCTAAGCAGCGGAAAGGCAAAATACACATAATTTATTTTTATTTAACTTAAATGACTTAAGACTAAACAACATTTTGTGTGAATACCTTCAAAAATTGTTAGTAAAGTAAATGATCTCCATGTTCTGCCTTTTTGACATTTATAATAGTAAATAACGTATTTATCATCAGCTATTTGGTAGAGATTACGAGCCTTGTTAACCCAGATAGTAAATAAATTAATATTCTTTTAGATTAGTCGTTAAAATTATACGTTTTAATAAAAGAACCCATAAAAAATCACATATCCACAAACATTTGTTAATAATGTAATTCAAACATATTGATAAAAGAAAGGCAATTATTAATCATTTATTTCATTATTTGATATTTTCTCAAAAACCCAATTCAATAATATATCTATAGTTTGCTTTTGTAACTATGTATGTCCGTTAAAAAAGTTACCCTCCTTAGAACTAGATAAAGTAAGCCGTTTCCTAGATAATCCAGTTTTAATATCTTAAATTATTTACATAAGGGCAAATCAGTCAAATTAGTTTTGAACTAATTAAAATGAGACATTAAAATCAATTGTAGTAAAATATTGCCGAACCCCCCATTTTCCAGATATTTACTTTGGTGTCAAAAAAATAATAAAAACCCGTGCAGTAATGTGGTAGCGGTAGTTTTGATGATTGTCGAGGTTTATTTTGGAACCTAGGGAATGCATTAATATACTTCTTTGACCCCTCTTTATGGGAACTTTTTTTATTCTAATTTTGACTAGGGAAACTTGTTCTATAACGTTGGCAATTAAATTCCATTTTACATTATTACTACGTTAAATACCTAATGACAACTTAAATATTTATATCAAACAACAGAGGAAAGCAAAAAATACAGGTGGATTACAAGTAAATTTAACACCTGAAATTGCCGCAAAAAATAAGCTAGGTTAATTCACTACACTGATATGTTCACTATTATAAATAAACTAAATGATTTTCCTGATTCATGTTGCTGTTATATCGGCAAAGCGAGCTAATTCTGATACTACAACAGCCGTGAAATGTACTACAAAAACGGATTTTTACAATATTGGTTATAGAAAATTATTCAAGCGAGAACGTATATCCATATGTGGATATTTGGTACTTTCGGAAAGGCTGATAATTAATAAATATAGATATTCCCGGTTATAATGAACATAAGGTATACGCCGCCATTTTTCGACGTTCTAAGATTATTTTGAGGTATTAAATATGTAAGTACTAAGAAAGTACATTTTATTTGGCCGTAAGTGCAATCTGTACTTCAAAAAGAAACTGTTCGTTTTTACCTGTTCATATCTTACGCACTCTTCTTTTCTTACTTCCCTCGTAAAAAGGAATTGTGATCGTAAAAAAATCACCATCAGGGAGTTTTTCAGGGTCACTAGATGCCGAAAAACATGTTTTGCTCGATTTAATCGGTCTGTCTGTCTGTTCGCAGCGTAGCTAAAAAACTACATACCCCATTGACTTCAAATTTTGCTCAGAAATTTAAGATCATATGGGAATGATCTGGTAACATTTTGGTAAATATCCAATATGGTAAAACAACATGACGGCCTAGTGAAACGTTAAAAAAATCATTACTAAAAAAGCACTTTTCCAATTTATCTCAAATTTTGCACAAAAATCAAGAATTGTGTAGGAATCAACTGGTAAAATTTTGGGATGAAGCCAAGATGACAGATCAAAATGGCGGCTTAAAAAAATATATAAATATTCAGCCAGAAAAACTACTTAATTAACTGATTTCGGTTCATATATGCATATAATTAAATAATTTTATACACATTATATAAATATTAATACGTGTCTCTTTTCTTGATAACGAAAAAGTTTTATTACCTGTGTGGAAACTTCTATTACAAGGGGCTTTACCTACTTTTGTACCATAGTACTCGGTACGTAGCTTATAATAAAACTCTCGTTTTGTTATGAAAAGTATGTAGAATTTACACAAATTGCCAAATAAACATATGTATATATAAAATGTGTTATTTGTGTGTGGTGGAAATAGTGCCAAGGAATGTGCCGGGTAAAGGACAATTCATATTCATTATAAAGTTATTTTCTACCGTTTCTGTTAGATTTTTGTGATGTTTTTCAACCCGAGACTTAATTCATGACAACACATCTGGTTTGGTTACGTATGTAAGGAAAATACCAATTGTCGGGTATCGTTCCAATACTCAATATTTCGCCAATTTTTTATTAGTTTCTTCAGGAGTTATAACTATAGAATGAAAAAAGAACTAGCATACATAATTTGTTAGAGATTACAATTATTTTTAAATTAAACAGAAATCATTCGCATAATTGTGCGTGTTTTTTCGTTTTTAGCTGACTGCCTCATCCTTTAAAGTCCCTGTCTATAGTGTAAAAGATTGTTTTCTATACAAATAAATAATGCTTTAGTAGATATAATCGGAAAAAAAATTCAATATTTCGCCAATGATTTCCATAATTTTTCAATGTCAAAACGTATACTCCCATAACTTCTGTTTTCAATTTGACTAATATCAGTTTACACTTTTTTCAAATATAATTTTTTGCGTTTTTAACACCTTGAAAATATTGAAGATGTAGACACACACATGCACACACTGTAAAAAACATATTTTTTAAAATATGTTTTTCTTGTCCTAGGAACTGTAAAACGTCGAAAAAACCAAACTTATATTTTTCTAAAATGTGTGCGATTATGCGATATAGACCATATACAGCGTGAAACAAAGGTAAGGTACCGCTTACCTGAATTTAAAGAAAATATGTACACTTAGATATGAAATTATGCCGGATCCAATGGCAAGTTTCGCAATGCAAGTTTACCGGTTTTCTGTTATAAAAGGAAAATTATTATTTTTTAAGGGAACACCCTATCTTATATTACTTTTTTAAAATTTGAATAAAATTCTCAATACTTTTTATTAAGAGCACTTGTTATGAAAGTCAACAGTTTTTGCGAAAATAAGGGTCTAATATCCATAATTTAACGTATCATCTTTTATCAAAATGCCTGCACACAAAAGTTTAACTGATATGTTTGACAATGTCAGTTTGGTTGATTTACATAACTGAAACCTAAAGAATTGACATTTCAATTATACTGGGTTATGGGGATAGAATAACCTGCAAGCGCCTGTTGTGATCATTCTCAGAGAGTTCTTGCACCAAAGTTATTTTGTATGGATGAAAGTTTTCGGTTTTTAGAAGTCGGTATACGGACATTGTGTGAGACATCATTTTCTCTTTCTAATGTTCTGGTAGGAAGGTGCGGATTTTCTTCTAAATTGAATAAAACATTGAGAGTCTTATCACCATCTGTTACGATTTTAGGTCTGCCAGAACGTACGGCATCTTTTCTACCTTTCCAGTTTAACGAAATTGTTTGTTAATTTGACTTTTTTAAGATAGATTTAGTTATTGGATTTCTGTTAGCATATTTGTCATTAAAAATGTTATAAAGATCTGGCAGGTTTCGCATTCTATCCCCATAACCCAGTATAATTAAAATTTCATTTCTTTGGGTTTCAGTTAAACGATCCATTTTTATTAATCAACAAAACTGACATTGCCAAACATATCCAGTAACCTCTAAGCTCTTAATAAAAAATACTGAGAATTTTACGCAGTTTTTTAAAAAGTAATATAATATAGGGTGTTCCATTAAAGAAACAATTCCTTTTATAACAGAAAAACGGTGAACTTGACAGCAATGTGGATTGCTATTGGATCCGGAATAATTTCATACCTAAGTGTACATATTTTCGTTAAATTCAGGTAACACATTGTTACACGCTGTATAGGGTATGTATTAATTATACTAGACTAATATACGCAGAAGTACACATTAATATAATCTATTTTAAATGCATCTTTGTACATTCTGTTTCGTTAAATTGTAAGAAATAATGAACTAAAGTCGAGTCTTATATATAATTCGTCAGTTAATTAGATAAAAATAAGCATATGTTACGTATAAGATGACAAATTGACTAGCAAAATTAAGCACAAACGTACATTTACTTTACGTTAATTAAGACTGGAGCGCACTCTTGGCCTCAGGTATGAATAATATTAAAGTAGATGTCAAAGAAGATAACTAAATTAGGCTTTCTAAATAATTACTGGTGTTGCAAAGGCAAGGTAAATTTGCGTGTACTAATAGCTTTTATACCCCTAGAGAAAAATAAATTCCTCGATCATAACTAAACAGATGTTTTGGAACATTGTTCCTTGTTCTATAATTAGATTATTAACTGATTAAAATTGTACTTAATTTCCTTATGCATAAAGTCAGTTTATTAATATGGGTAAAAAAAACTTCTCTTATTTGAATACATTTCAGTCTTTAATAGAACTTTCTATTTCTGACCATTTCGCAACATTAAAAATATTTGGGTATACAATAACAGAAATATACACGACTCAAATACCTTCAAAAAATCGGTAAATTTCTCTCTTAATGAATTTTTCCTTTTATATGAATATTGTGACCCAATTTAGTTTCGCACATAGTCATTTAGTATAGTCCGACACACGATAAATGGTCATGAAGTAGCCGGGCTCATAAAGATCAGGTGGTATTTTACCCCCAATAAAGCAATTAAGGTCTGGTTTGCAAGCGTTTCTCAGTATAGGTCGGTATTTTATTCTTATTATAAAATCATTTGAACTGTCTCATTAGCGGTGTTCAGTGGTGTTATTTATTTTTAGAGTAACAATCTTTCTGTGAGGTGTTATTAATAATTTTTTTAAATGTTTAGACCGTGGGTTAAAAACTGTGAATCCGACGACAGAATTGAAGAGATAAACTAGCAAAAAAATGCCATTTACCGATGTGCTAAAAGAGAATTGTTTTACAAGTATATCGAGTTAAAATATATATATATATATATATATATATATATATATATATATATGTTAATTCTTAGATGTGTTTAATAAAATAATCACTCTAATTCATTCGGTCAATCACATTAAATAGGTAATTTTAAAAATTTCTGAATCTCCAAATGAAAAATTATTATTTTGTTTAAATACTCAAATTACTGTTATTTGAATAGAAGCTAAATTATTTTTTAAAGATATTATCTGCAGTATGAAGCGGTTAAACGGTTCTATCGATAAACTACTTAAAAACGATTTTTGCGCTATAATAATATCAATAAGGGGCAACATTTTTCTTTTTTTCTAAAAATGTAAAAAAACTTAATTTGAGTAATTAAATTATTACAAATAATACCCATTTTTATATTTTATTAGTAATATTTATGTATTATAAATGCTCAAAATATGTGAAGGAACATTCCTCGGAACTTTCAATAAAAATAGGAAATGTGAAAATATTAACAGATCGCTGCTCCATATACAATTCAGTTTTCGAATGTACTCCTATGCCTAACCCATTTTCAGTCAGCTGTTTGCCGGCGGCCATTTTGATTATTTTCAGAATATTTTTGTTATCTGTTTTTTTCAAATGTATTCATACGGTGACGTCTTTTGCGACTTCTTACAATGCCTTTGACTATAACACATCCGCCAATAATAACTCACATACTAATGCAAAGCTTTAAACTGCAATCCCTAATATTTATATGCAGTAAAAACGAAGACAAAGGCACAGTGAAAGTGTTTGGGAATGGTGATGCAGAATTAATTCGCAAGGAAGTGTATGAGATGTATGAGCTTAAGCAGATTCCGTCAGTTGATTCTTGCAAAGAATCAACAGACGTACAATACTATACAGCGTGTAACAGTGTGTTACCTGAATTTAACGAAAATTTTTACACTGAAATTATTCCGGATCCAATAGCAATCGACATTGCTGTCAAGTTTACCGTTTTTCTGTTATAAAAGGAATTGTTTCTTTAATGGAACACCCTATATTATACTACTTTTTAAAAATCTGCGTACAATTCTTAGTATTTTTTATTAAGAGCACTTCTTTATAAAAATCACCAGCTTTTGATAAACTGGGGTTCTAATATCCATAATATAATGTATTATCTTTTATTAAAATACCTGAACACAAAAGGTATGTATATGTTTGGCAATGTCAGTTTTGCTGATTAATAAAAATAGATCGTTTAACTGAAACCCACAGAATTGAAATTTTAATTATACTGGGTTATGGGGATAGAATGCGAAACCTGCCAGATGTTTGTAACATTTTTAATGACAAATATCCTAACATAAATCCAATAACTACATCTATCTTAAAAAAGCCAAATTAACAAACAATTTCGTTAAGCTGGAAAGGTAGAAAAGATGCCGTACGTTCTGGCAGACCTAAAATCGTAACAGATGATGATAAGACTCTGAATGTTTTAATTAATTTAGAAGAAAATCCGCACCTTCCTACCAGAACATTAGAAAGAGAAAATGCCGTCTCACACAATGTCCGTAGACCGAAAAGATATTAGCAAAAGGCCAATTCACTGCTAGTTGCGAAACGTTGCCCCGAGTCCTGCATAAAATTGGATTTCGATTCAAAAAATTGACAAGTGCATTTGCATTAGAGAGACCCACTAGAGACGGCTCGTGGAATGCAAACAAAAATATTTAATCCAAATTCATCAGTTACGCGCAAAAAACCGAAATATTTTTTATTTAGATGAGACTTGGTTCGACACCCACGATACTTCAATTAAAGGTTGACAAAATTCTTTAGGAACGTGCATTTTAGATGTACCTGCTTCTCGAGGAAAGAGAATATTCATTTTACACTGTGGCTCGAGGGATGGCTGGGTGCCGAACGCTTTGCTACTTTCAGCAAAAAACATTAAGGACTGCTGAAACTACCATCAGGACATGGTAAGTGAGCTTGTGATGTCATTGGATGAAAAATTCTCTTCTTCCGAATATCCGGCCAGGCAGTGTAAATGTTTATGATAATGCTAGTTATCACAGCACCTTAGCTGAAAGTACCAACCATTTATCGTGTGTCGGACTATAACATATATATACTGTCTTTTCAGATATTTTTATTGGGCGCCAATTTTTCTACTATATCGGATTCGGACCAATATTTTACCAGTCTCTACCTATGCAATACTTGATTTTTGGGCATAGCTTAAAATAATTTGAATAAGTAGTTTTTACACTGATTTTTCTAAGACTGCCATTTTGTTTCGTCATGGTGAATTCATACCAGTTTATTCCTATATTACATTTATTTATTTCTGCAAAATTTAAAGTCAATTGAATAAGAAGATTTTTTACGTTGATTTTTTAAACATTTTATGTGACCGTTAATTTGTTTAGCCATCTTGAATTCATACTACAATTTTTCCATTTTATCTCTTTGTCACAATTAATGCTTGCACAAAAAGTTTTAATTAATCTAATAAGTAGTTTTCTGGCCGATTTTTTAAACATGTTTTTAGGCTGCCTTTTTGTTTTTTTATCTGTTATGATGTATTCATACCAAAATGTTACCAGTTCATTCCCCCCTAGCCCTATTTTTGTTGCGCCGGTATCGGATTTTAACTAAAAATTACCAGGTCAGCTCCATATGATCCTTAAGTTTTAACCGGAATTTGACCGATTAGGATTAGAAATGACAGACAGACCGACGGAATTGAGAAAACATATTTTTGGTATCTAGGGAAGCTAAAACGCTATGTAAAACCTGGAAGGGTGGTTTTTTAGGGAACAAACGAAAAATGTATTTGGCCGCCATGTGGAATTTTTCATTAAAACAAAAAACACAAGAAAAATATATATAGAAAGACACAAATATTATATACATGCTAGAAACATTAAAAAGTTTAAAATCTTAAAATACTCATATTAATAATATTAAATCTAAAAGATATATTTTTATTGTTTTATCGAAGGCACACCCTTAGTGATACTATAATGTCATAATAAAATAATATTACGTATGCTACCATTGATAAACAAAATATTTAGTTTTGACAAAACACACATTCAAAGATACAAATTTAAAAAACACATGTATGCACTATATACTCAATTTTATGGTACGCACCTTGGATAAGCAATTTATATGATTGTGAAGTAACGTAAAGATATTAGTCTGGTCGGATTTGGAGAGACCAGTCTCTATTCGGACGCGAGAAAGAAAGCTTGGAAAATGCCAAATGTGATTTTTGGCGAAACGTTAGCAAAACTGTTCTTTTCAGAACGATAGTAGTGAACAGATGTACACCCGGAATGAAAACATATCGTTTAATTCCATCCGTAAAGGACTAAGAACCAACATGCACCATAGTACGTACAGATTGCGCCACTGGTTGCCTATTTCTTTCATCGACTTTCAAAGTCGAACGACATGACTCCTTGTTTGCTTCAGGTTCGTGTATTTGGGTTTTAGTACTGATACTCCCCAAGGAAGCCGCCCGATGAGTCTTGCCGGGGCAGATACCACGGTAGCATAATGGCTTCTTGGTCCTGATACAAATATAGCGTCATGTTTTGGTCGTTTCTTGACTCAATGATGAAGGAGTAATTTCCTCATCTTTAGTTCTTTCGTATAACTTTTTACGACCAAGAATCGCACATAACTTGATATTTCTTTTCTCACACAGAAAAATTTCCTTTCATAAATCATTTAGTTTTGTAGTAGTTCGACTTTCAAAGTCGACCGACATGACTCCTTGTTTGTTTCAGGTTCGGGTATTTGGGTTTTAGTACTGATACTCCCCAAGGAAGCCGCCTGATGAGTCTTGCCGGGGCAGATACTACGGTAGCATAATGGCTTCTTGGTCCTGATACAAATCAACCGTCATGTTTTGGTCGTTTCTTGACTCAATGATGAAGGAGTAATTCCCTCATCTTTACTTCTTTCGTATAATTTTTTACGACCAAGAATCGCACAGAACTTGATATTTCTTTTCTCACACAGAAAAAGTTCCTTTCAAAAATCATTTAGTTTTGTAGTAGTTCAATTGTGGAATAATCTCCATAGAAACTTCTCAACTCTAAAATTTCAATAGTATATTAAAAATATGCACAAAGAACTTAATTATATATGTGTATATTTTATCTATTATTTCGAACCCACGAATATTCTAATTTAATTTCCTAAAGCTGATCTGCTTTCCGGTTTAAAGCATCCAGCTCCGAGACTGTTCCGAGAGTATATAACTTTTAATTTGCTGTGCTAGAACGCTACAAGCTGACTGTCACTTTTTTGTTGATCTAAAAAATATATAACCTAAGTTAATGAGAGTTTGAACCTTTAAGAAAAATAACATAATAGATTAAATAGAAGTTTTTTAATCAAGAAAGGATAACAGTATTGATAATGAGATTTTGAGCCAGTTGGTAGTCTTCTTCGTCTACTATTATTAATTTATACAAGACATTTGTATCTGGGTCCTGAACTTGTAGTTCAATTTTAAATGTTAATTTCTTAAATTTAGCCGTTTTTTGTCTCGCGAATTTAGCTCATATAATGACAACAAGAAAGCAAATTGTTGCTTTGTTGATATTTTTCTGTCATAAAAATAAAGTTAAAAGAAGGGTTATTAGGATAATTTCGCGGAATGCGTAACTCGAACACTAATAAAACGGCTGATGCTTAAGGGGAAAGCGGGGAGACAATTAGAGCACTCCAGAAGCCACAAGCTTTGGTACACTCCAATGATATAAAATTGCGTAGATCGTTCCTGAGTAACTAGGGAGCGGTTAAACGTGTTACCCGAAAGCAACTCGGAACTGCCAGCTTGCGCTTATTACAATGTTAATGTTGTTTCTATATTTTTTTCTCCATGGTTCCGAAACGCCTTGCGTGATAACCACTGCTTTGCTTGCCCTGTATAATTAAATATTTTTTAAGGGTGAAACATTGAAATTACATAATATATAAATTTCGTTTTAATTTTTTGGGCTGTCTCACACAGGTGTATTTGCGTTTGTGGATTGGTTTTGAACTAGCGAGGCAGTCCCTTTTGTTTTTTTTTAAATTATTGTTTTTTAAAATTTTAAAATATTTTGTAATAGGAATTTGAGAAATAAAGTAATTTTGAATTTAATTAATTTGAATATGAAAAATCGGGTTTCATTATTAACCTAGAGCCAAGAAAACAATGTATCCAGATATAAATATATGTCTAAAGAAAGTTCTCTAAATTGGTGCACATTTTTATCTGTGTTAACACATTTTATGTTACTTTCAACATTCTCGGAATATAAGAATTTCTTAGGCAATTAGAATACGTCATCCGTTAAATCTCGGATTTTTAAATGACATTGTCGCCGCAATAGATTTGTGGTGTAAATGTGTTTAACCTCCTCTTCACTGGTTGGAACTTGCATTGTATTTGGTTTTCGATGCAAACAAGTTTACGTCAGTCTGGACGTATTTTATACAAGAAATTTAAGAGATTTCTGTCGCAACGCATTTGTAACGTGGAGGTTTTTAGTGATTTTGACAAAAAAATTTCGAACAGTAGATGTATTACATTTTTTAGGATTATATGCATTATTTTATAAGATAAACTATTCATGAAAAATCAATGTGCTGATTTTATCATCATTGGTTAATAAAGAGAAAGGTTGGGCCAACCACGAAAGTCAAAAGCAGAAGTGTGGATCAAAGTTCTCTATAAAAACAGAAATTTATAAAACAGTTTGTTACATATATTGAAACATTACGGAAATAAAACCTCTTAAGTATGAAGTCAAAAACAAAACAATACTTATACTTAACTTTAAATATTCAAAGTACTAGGAAGATAGAATGTCACCGATGGCTTGGGTACGTCCGCGAGACGTATAACATAAGTAAATGTCACTGAAAAGAAGATTAACTATCGGCGGAAATCATTGAGCACACAACATAGAAATTGAATATTTGATTATACTGACTCATTAGTAATCTTCTCTTGTAGCCTATATTTGGGAATATTTTATCGCTAACAAGGCAAGCCAAATATCGGAGTTACTGCCAGTCAGTCTTGGTCAGAGGGTTCATTACAAAAATTCCCGTTGACTGAGAAATTCGTAGCATGATGCCTCTGTGCTGTCAGAAAGAATAACTGTTTTCGCAAGAACTCTGAAGAGCTTTTTGGAAAAATAAGACCAATGCGCTTGGACGCGAGTTTTAAAAATATTGTATTTCATGTGTTTTTCTATTTGTTTTCATTTTAAGCTAAAAGCATGATTTGTTTTCTTAGAAAATCGTAAAAACCGTTTTTTAAAATTACCGGGATGATTGATTCCTAAGCTGCTAATCAAGATTTTTTCATTTGAAAGGGTTTAGCAAGCTAGTGAAAAACTCATAGAAACCCTTTTATGCGAAGTCATCATTTATGACAGATCAGATCCTACTATAGGAGGAATTATATATATTATAGAAAATTGTAGCTCTTCTAAACTCCAGACTTTTACATGTATAAAGCCCAGACTCAATGATCAAGGTCATTAAACAATTTGTCATTATTGGATCTTAGCATGTCAAAACGCATTTTCTCTGCCAAATCTAAAAATTAGTACTTTAATCAAGTGGAAATTCAAGATCAAATTTCGAGTTTTGGAAACGTTGGCATGCAGAATACTAAAAAAACAGCTTTGCTCAAAATGGCTAGAAAAATTAACCAAAACCGAAGTTAATACACTAGTTTTAGTAAAAAATTACTCAAAAGTACTTGCTTTTGGGGGCGAGAGTACAGTTAAATATTTGTCAATAGGGTCATGTTCTTGCCATTAAAGTGGCGGGAGTTAAAGAAATTTTCTATACTTCCTAATAAGCAAAAACCAATTCCGGAGGCCTTGTGTGATGTAAATCAAATAAACAATTTTTTTGTTAATTCCACTGTTAATCTAAATAAACCACCTGATAATCTTCTTAACTACTATAATAATAATATTAATAATAATATCACAGGAATTTTTGAGTTTTCGCAAGTGTCTGAGAATGATGTATTAAGAGCAATTATGAGCATAAAATCCAGAGCCATCGGATCCGATAACGTAAACATAGTGTTAATTCAAATGTGTATGCCGTTCTTGTTACCATTTTTCACTCATATCATAAATAAATGTATCGAGGAGGCATACTATCCATCAGTTTGGAAACACGCCTTTGTAATCCCCCTTCCTAAAATAAGACAACCCACTGAGTATGGTCATTTAAGATCTATCAGTATTTTGCCAGCTTTTTCAAAAATCTTGGAGAAAATAATTGAAGTCCAAAGATCTTTTGTGGAAATCAACAATATTTTACCCGAAAAGCAGTCTGGATTTCAATCAATGCATAGCTGTGCCACTGCTCTTGCTGACATAACGGATGACATTCTACGTGGATACGATAACAACAGAATAAGCGCTCTGGTTCTTTTAGACTTCACCAAAGCTTTCGATATGCTCAATCATAAAGTACCTGTTTCTCTTATTAACTATGTCGGCTTTGGACACGGTGCTCGAAAATTTGTCTCGTCGTATTTATGCGGAAGGTCACAACATGTGGTTTTGAATGGTAAATTTTCCGAAAGGCAAGTGATAACGTCTGGTGTTCCACAGGGAAGTAGACTTGGTCCTTTGTTCTATACATTATATACCTCACAATTTCACAAAAATATCAAACACTGCCATTATCATCTTTATGCTGATGACACCCAAATTTACTTGTCTTTCGATTCAGGTCATAGTAATGTGGCGAATTGCCACATAAATAGTGATCTTAATGCCTTATTTTAGACCGCAACCGATCACATGCTAAAAATTAATCCTAGTAAATCCACCGTAATTCTATTCGGCAACCGAACACATTGCAATTTGGCTAAAGACACCCTAGATATTCAAATGGACAATGCTTTTATTCCTTTTGTTGACACCTGCAAAAGTCTGGGACTACAGCTTGACTGCAACTTGCGTTTTAAGCAGCATGGAACTAATAAGCTGAAGGTAGCCTATTCAACACTAAAATTACTTTTTTCGCATGGCCAATACCTTACACTAGAGACAAAAAAACTCCTTTGTGATTCTCTGGTGTTATCAGTCTTCAATCACTGTGACTGCGTCTACGGGCCTTGCCTTGACAATATTGGAGTTAGGCGTATCCAAAAAGTGCAAAACAGCTGTCTTCGCTTTATTTACGGAATATCTGGAAGAAACCATATTTCACATAAGTTAAAAGATGCAGGTTGGTTGAGTATGCATAATGGGCGAAAACTGCATATGGCTATGTTATCATATAAAAAACCTCAGTATCTTTATAACAAGCTCAAATTTCGTAGTGACGTTCACGATCGAAATTTAAGGAACAATCATATTGTTACAATTCCGCAACATCGCAAGGAGCTGTTTAAGAGGTCGATTTCTTATAATTCCTTTCTATTAAACATATTATAAAGAAAAAATTATTCATGAATCAGTAATTTTTCTTGGCTATTACCTATTATTCTTGTGTTTTAAAAAATCTACCGATGTTCTTTGAAACCTCTTTTGTTCCAAATTTCTATGATATAGATTCCACCCCCCCCTCTCTTCACCTCCTCTTCTTTCTATTCTCCTTTTGTGTCTTTTCTATATTCCTTTTCTTTTCTTTCTTTTATGTCCTTAAAACTACATATTAAATATATTTCGTAATCTGTAAATTTAGTAACTTAACTGAAAACACGTCATATACCTATTTGATTTTCTATGCATAAGTTTTTAACGGGCTTTATCAGTACCCGGACTTGTCTGGGTGGCTGCAATCATTTTATGGCCCTTTGTCTAACCGTGTAGCATAAAAACTGGAATATAATAAATTATTTGTGTAATATTGTACGGTTGAACAATAAATGTATTATTATTATTATTATTATTAAACCTCAGCAAAGATTTCTGCGGCCTTATCATTAAATTATGCGTTTTAATTTAACTTTAAAATCTATTTTTCGTTATACAGCCTTATTTTTTTACGAGTTACATTTGAAATAAGTATTTATTTCTGTCTTTCCTTCCCTCGCAAGAGGGAAGAATTTGGGATATTTATATTGTTTTTTTTTTTGCGTAAAATAATTGTTTTTAGTAAGTGAAACATCCATATGCGCCTATATCACCCTCTAAGTGTTTAAATATCATGCTAGCAAGCTATACAAATTCTTTCTATAGTAACAGCATACTTGAAATCGAAACAATGAAGTCGTTGGTCCATTCATATAAGTTTGTAAATTGCTTTCAGATTTATATTATCGTAGTGTAAGAACTATTAGTTTAAGTGTAACCAAAAAGTTTTATGCAGATCTTTGCGTTTTAGGATCCCTAGATCCCGAAAAATATGTTCTTCCATTTTCGTCGGTGTCTGGGTTTGTCCGTGCATGGCTTAGGTCAAAGACTGCTTATTTGATTGTCTTCAAATTTTGATGAAAAATCACGGATTGTATGGAGATGAGAGGGTAACATTTTGGTAAAAATCCAATAGACTTCAAATTTTGCACAAAAATCAAGTGTGATATAAGGATAGACTGGTAATAAAATGTTTAAATGTTCGATAAAATCCCATCTCCTGGAATAAAACTTTATTTTTAAGGAGGAAAATAGTGAAAGACATATTCTTATAAACTAGGTAAATAAGGTTATGGAAAAATAATAATAATAACTATATAAAAAAAATTTAAAAAATCGGTAAATTCGTGTTACCCACAACTTCCCTTGAACAGAATTCTACTACGCACCGATAACACATTTTATGAAACCATTTAGCTGTTTGGTAAACTTCGCTAAACCTAAGCGTTAGTAAAGAATATTATACGCTTCGCTTAGCGTATAATCTTCTTTCGTAATAGTAAGGTAAGAAAACATTTCTGTCGGGTTGTTTTATCAGGAATTTTCTTAAAAATTAATTGGAAAGTACGGGCTGTTACTAAGTATATTAAATTAAAAAATAAACATCTGCTATGGTGATTCGCGATAAGTACTTGAAATGGAAACTGCGAGCTTTATCGGCATGTGGAATACAAAATAGGAAAGAAACTGACATGTCTGCAGAAATCAGAATTGATATCCATATTTTTACTTTAAATTATAAGTGAGAGTAGTAATAGACTTTTATGTAAGGATATATTATTTGAAATGTAATTACCTATATGTAATATATTATTTTTAATATACCTCACGTATCTGCGAGTTATATGGTTAACCTAAATTATATGACACAATGGTGAACAATCATTCAAAAAATTAATTAATCTTATTATTATTATTTTTATTGTAAGTTGAAAATGTTGTGTGGATCTTATTTTCTACGTGTAAATTGCCTCTTTCTTATATATCCTAGCGGCAGTGCGCGTCAAGTATTTTCTCCGAAGGAATTCACCGCCGCTTCCTTAAAACTTGAACAAATTCTTTAACCATCATATTACACTATCTTTTAAACTAGGACATTCTTTGACTAACTGAAATAACGAAATAAAACCAGAAGATGTGTGAGAGGAAGTGAATAAAATACCGTGAATACGTACGCTACATAGCCTTTGGGTATTTTGTGGGTTCTTTGATGAGCCGACAAGCAACTTCGAAGAGTTTTTAAGCGTATAGTATTTTATCATATTAAAGGAGATAAAATGTATAAAAAGGTATCTATTGTGTAACTGTGAGAGATTTACAATGTTCAAATAAAGCCGTTCAATGCATATTTTCATTTGTGTGTCGAAGTTCAATTTAGTATTTTCCGAAACCTGAGGTTAAATTAATAAACCGCAGTTTCTTTAAGCCTCTGTAACTACGCTAATAATGGAGTCACTATGCCGGAAATTTTGGTGAAAAAGGACTTGCCTTTTCCTTGTTATATTTCTTCATAAACGTGTTGATGAGATGGCAAAGCAAGGGAATCCTGAGTTTTTACATTACACATCAACCGGGATCTTTTGTGGAACAAATTGACGTTTTTGGCTTTTATTTTAAAATAAAGACATAAGTATAGCGGCTTTTGGTCCGTTTGGAACGAAAAAGAAAATTTTCTTCGTTGTCAAATTTTTGACAAAACTGTGCTGGCTTCAGACGTCTATGTCAAATACATAACCTACAAAATAACAAAAACCACATTTCAATCTGAATTTTTCCTTTTTTTCATAACTTTACTTATGTTTAATGAATTTTGATAAAAAGTTAAAATATACATTTAGTGGTTACTAATAGGTATATCAAATTTTAGGTGTTTGTATCTTATAGAACGGTTAAGAACCTTAATTTAATTTGAAAATTAAATCCTCCGTAGTTTTTTCCAAACCGGTCAAATTGAATGTTGTGTTGTAAAAATTATTGATAAAATTTGGTTTCTTACGTTTTAAATGTTTACTAATGAGATTGGCTTGGTATGACTACTTTCATGTTCACACAGTCAAATCACCTTTTGGTTTGTGAGCTTTATAAATATATTTAGCAGCCTTTGAAATATATATTTAAACTATTAAATCTTAACATAAATACAGAATCAGTTCCTAATAATAATCCTATAACCCAGTACAACAAACTAAAACCGCAAAATATTAATAAAATTGGAGCAATAATAAAACTTTTAATAATTCCCTGAA
Organism: Kuschelorhynchus macadamiae; assembly: GCA_030620095.1. Lineage (NCBI taxonomy): Eukaryota > Metazoa > Arthropoda > Insecta > Coleoptera > Curculionidae > Kuschelorhynchus > Kuschelorhynchus macadamiae. Next base: position 190,607 of record JAUTXW010000450.1, read on the forward strand.
TTAGTAATTGAGAGACCAAATAGGATAACGCAAACAAAAGGCAAGACCAATACAAACTATCCAACATTCCAAAATAACTAGTGGTACTCATATGCACATAAACCGCCCAAAAAAAGTTAAGAATATTAATATATTTGGTTTAAACTCAATTTTCAGTATTTCCTAAACGGACTAATATATTTGATGTTATCCGCACACGATTTACGCTCCCCCCCCCCTTCACTTCGGCTATATTAACTACCACTTCAAATACCTCGAAAGGCATTACCACCTGGACACCTTCTCTAGAAAATAGCTGCCTCTTCTGAGTAAAACACACCGACGCAACGCACCAATTCTTCTATTTATACTGTCGTATAATGTATCGGCTCGTGATACCTATCAATCACTATGTTCCTTATTGTTGGTACCCATAGTCTTTGCTGCTTGTTATTTGGTCCCTCCCTTACTGACAGATGTTCGTCATTGCCATCCCTCTTCACAATTTCCTTTAACTAGCGTGTGACTCGATCATGTTCTTGTGCACACTGAATGGTTCGTCCAGCTTTTCCGATTCGCATCTTTTATTGAATGTTCTCAGAAACCAAAGAAATAACTTCATGATACGTATCTCGTTTAGTCTTTTTTTCCAATTCGGTTTGGACTCCCACGTCACTTTTCATCACAAGAATTAGTGGGTCTTCCGACTTCACCGAAAGCCCTACGTTGTGCGCCATGTTATCCGCACGATTTACGGCCTCCGTCGTGTGGATACTCTCAGAGTCTTAAGTACCCTGGATGTGCATCTCACGGTTGCTATTTAATGTCATGGTGTGAGCGTTTTTGCGGTACGTGAGAACCTGCCAGTTTTTGATGATTTGTATTTATCTACAAATCGTTGAAACCTCGTCTTTGGGGGAAAGCGAGCGATACAAATGCATTCATTTCCCAGCCCGAGTAAGTCACACAGTCTTCAGTTGGCGGCCTTACATCAAATGGGTCATTTCTCAGAGAAACTCTCAAACTAAGAGGTAGCAAGGCTTGGGACTCTCCACATGCTGCGTATCCAAATGTGAGATATGCGGGAGGAGAGGGTAGAAAGATTGTCCCATGGCCTGAAGCATTAAGATTTTTTTTATTGATTTTTCACCCCAGAATTTGGAAAACTTTGGTCCGCACCCTCTTCACCCGATGTGAAAGAGTTGGTGTTCTTTACAATCATTTTCCTACCATTACCGTTACTCTGAATAGGGTGCGACCCAAATTGTCAAACTTTGTCTCGCTTATAGTTCATGTCAAACTTAGTCTCTCTTATAGCCACTGTTTTCTCGATGCCTTGTAAGTTTTTCAACCTCACATTTAGTTTTTGTTCGGTTTTCGGGGAGGAGGCGCTTGAATTCATTTATTTTTTTATTATTATTTCTTTTTTATTTAAATTAAAACTGATACACTGATTTTTCAAAACAAACGCTTATTCTTTAGTCAGTATCTCGGAATACAAAAATTGCCCTGTGACCCGCAGTCTTAATTTCTATCTTAAACTGCTATTCCTATACTCAATTCGATAGTTAAGAAAGACAAGTTGCTTGCCCGCAAAAGATCTTTCAAGACTAGAGTGTTACTGCCTTATGCACTATATACTTAAAATAGACAGTTTTTAAAATCGTTGTTCCAGGTCAGAAAAAAAACCTGCGTTTTTTTAATTTGTTTTTAAATGTCCCATTAACTCTATTTGAAGTAAGATTAACACCATTGGCGTATTTCAATGATTAAAAAATTTCGAAACTTTTTTAAATCAACCGTATTTCTACTATACAGATCAGAATACGAAATATATTCACCTCATGGCAATAAAACAGTAGGCTACCTTCAAGTTTAAGATCTGTGGGATGCATCTTTAGCTTATTTATTTTAATAATAATAAACCAATTATCAATTTTGTATTCTTACTGTTGGAACTAAATTACAGTTAAATTTTATTAAATCTGTCACCGATTTACGTCAAAACACTTCCACTCAGTCAGGTGTGAATAGTAAAATTATTACTACAAACTGCCGTGGGTAGTTTATTGCTGCCATAAACGATATACTTTTGGATGTAGTATACAAAAATTTGTAAATACATGTGTAATAAAATAATTAGTATTGCATTTTTATATTATTTAATTTAGCAAGTCGCTACACCACTGATCGATATGCCACACCTGTTCGTATATACAAGCACGTGGCTATATTATCCTTAAGTTCGTATTAGTATACCACTATCGGTATTAAATTACAAATGTTTATTTTCTTATAATTACGAATTTAAATAGAATTTTTTATTTGAAAATTTTATTGGCAAAATTCAATAATCACGCCTAAATTATAAAGAAAATTTTAAAATTCTTTGTCATGTGGTTTTTGTTCTGTTCTAGGTTATGCATTGGCAAGCAAGCTTAGTTTTGTTAAAAACAAATGTCAAAACTGTAATTTTTTTTCAAAAGCCAAAAAATATGACTTCCGGTTCTGCAATGAAACAACTTCGGATTCCCTTCTTTTGTGAACCCACCAACAATACAAGGTAGACTATAAATAAATAAAAAAATAAACAGTTAGAATCTATAATAGTTGAAATCTTTCAAATGCGGCTGGGTAGGTAGGTAGCACACTTAACTCGCTTTTTTTTACTTGCATTGTCTGTACTTTTTTGATTTCACAACATTTCAAATGAATTGTTACTATCTACATTCGTTTTCAAGCTTAAACTTAAGGTTGATAGTAATTTAAGGCGGGCTCCAAGTCTGGCAAGCTAGAATAATGATAAGGGTGAGAGAGTTATACGTAGGAAAAGGCGTGGACCGAAATTGAAACAAAAGACGGGGACCGAAACTGATACAAAAACACAAAATAAACTTTTAGGCAGCTATTCAGCAAAATCTTGACATACAATCTAATTAAATTGCCGCCGAACAAATTGCCCGCAAATTAAATTCGGTTGTTGACTACCCACCCAGGAAAAGAACTGGAGCAAATAGCAAATATTCGTAATATCAGCTCAAGCCAGTACGGGGGGCTAACAAAAGAAAATGTGTAAATGGTTGAAACTGGTCAATGCAGACAGGAAGTACAGCTTATATATGGCAAATAAGATCTGCACAGCTCAAGAAAACCCAAAACTGCTAAAAAATATTAAAGACAGAATGACTTAGCTAATGGGACATATATATATATATATATATATATATATATATATATATATATATATATATATATATATATATATATATATATATATGTATTTACATATATATATATATATATATATATATATATATATATATATTTGCCGATAGTTATTGGTGTCTTCTAAAACCACATGTTAAGCAGAAATTAAAGGACCTATCTAAAAGCTTTTGGTTAATTAGAAGATAACGAGATACAATTATAAAAATAAACATTTTTCTAGAACCTCAACTCATTCTCGTAGGAAGTAGAGTCTCAGTCTTGATGTTTCCACAATCTCAGAGACTTACGTGGGTAATCTAGAAACATTAGAATTCCATGTCTTACATTGCACAGAGAAGGCCACAATGGCAGAGAAGGCGGTGTTGGAATTTACGGGTAAATGCTCAGATAGTTCAATTGCCGGAACTAAAAAATAGATTGATTAGTTTTTTTCCACACTATAGAACATGTGCTTTCTTTTAGAAAAAATTGCAGGACTAAATAAACAGAAAACTTACCAAGGAAATAAAAATTGGGTTAAAGTTGCAAAAAGTTTGGCTAAAATTTAAGTTTTTCTTTCTTTACAAAGGGATAAAAAAAGACAAGCAATGAGCCTAATGAATGAAAATTAGGCACATATATTTAACAAGTTACGATGTATTGAATTTAAGAGACAATGACGATCGTGAACTACTCTTATTATTTATTCAAAGAATTAAAGAAAATAGTATTTTATTAAACAAATCACAAAGACCTCAAAAGAAAAAAGAAAAGAGACAGCCTTTACAGCTTTATGTGATGCATACAAAACCATTTTAAACAAGACTATTTAATCTAAACAGATCTAAAAAAATAAGGATCATGAAGATTGAGGTCCAGAAGAAATTTGACATAAATAAAAGTGGTAATAAAAAATTCTCTACAAGCCGTGGGAGTAATTGCTGCTGAAACTTTTAGATACTGTGAAAAACCCTGTTTTTAAAAAAACTAAAAATAATGAAAAAGAACATATGCAAATATAAACATCTACAAATATGGTATACAAGTTTATTATAGAACAATAATTACAAATTTATTGTAGGAGCCATTAGCATTTTTACAACATCTGAGGCAAAACAGTACGTGTATTAAGCTTTACATCTACGGAGAATGTCCTCCATGAAGAACACCAGTCGTTGCAGCTCCTACCCAATTCATTTGTACCACCAGCAAAGATTCTCAAAGCTGCTGTCTGAAATCGAATAAACCATCAATTTTACTCAACTCCAGAATTACAGCGGCTCATTTTACTAGAGCAACAAAAGCTTATAAGAATGCAACAAGATGGAATAAAACATAGTGACGAAGGCCGTACGTTCGTATATAGATTTATAGATGTACTAATTGAAAATTTAAAATACCTGAGTAAATGTCTCTGCCTGGTTTGTTGGCAAATTATATTGTGTGCTTAAGTTTAGTCGTCTCGCAACGCAAAATGAGGACCTTCTTCATTAGCCTCCAAATTAAAATTTTCGTTGTCCAACTTGGTGATATTATGTAATATAAAACAGCATATTATAATTGAAGGTGTTTTCTCTAATTTACTTCTTATCTTCTAGAGCAGAATTGAAAACCATGCCTTCACCTGTCCAAAACATTGTCCAATGATTACACGCTTGGACTTCTCCAGGGTGTCATTAGCCAAGGTGTTAAAGCGTAACTTTGATCGCCTAAAAGGAGACACTTTTCTCTCGTATTTTTTAAAATATTGTAGATACTTTTTAAATACACTGTTGTCGTGAACGGAACCCAGCCAATGGGAGTTTATGTGTACGAAAATCATTTTCTATTTATATACTTGTCTCCATATGCTTGATTTCTTAATTATGTGTGCAGTCGATTACACCATTCTTATTATATTTTTCCGACCACAATACTTTTCACTTAATAATTTCTGCAGCAGTTGGAGGAAACTTAATCCTTTCATTGGATTTTAGTAAAACCCTATTAATGATAAAATTATTTGTATTCGAGACTGTTGATTTTCTCAGCTACTGCATTTTGATAGCCCGGATCCGACATAGATCGAAGAAAAATGTTCAACTTTCGATGTTACAGGTACACAAAACTCGGCTATACTAAATAAACCTATATCATTGAGGCTGCTACAGGGCTTCCTTGAACTTATTTAGCAATTGCTTTAAAGAAGTGGCATTTGCTTTTTTTATTGATATGAATGCGAGCAAATATTTACAATTTTTAAGCAAAAGGTTTTACTTATAGCAATTGCTACTGCTCTAGCACCTGGTGCACGTTTCATAGAATTCATACAAAAAAGTTATATACAGTGTTTCAACTATGACACTCGAATTTGGATGTTTTTGCACGTATGTCTATAAAAAGACACTCAAATCACGCACGTGCCAAAATATCACATTCATAAAAAAGTTTTTATTCTATAAAGGATGCGTCAGAATTCTCTGTTATTTTTTTAAATATCTTATTATAGGTATTTATAATAGCACAAATAGAATTTTAATAATTCCTGGGTCCTCCGCATTGCGCTCATATTATAACAGACATTTAGAAGAAATTAATAACGAAATAATGAATTAGGCGACTAAGTCACCCGAATTAAATATTATCTAAAACTTCTAGTTGTATCAAGGACTTAACTCACCTCAGAATTTAGAAGAACTAATCTATGCGACAGAAGAAGAATGGAAAAAAGTATCCCAGGAATATATAAACAATTTAGTCTCGAGTATGTCTAATTATGCCATCAGGTTTGCCAGTTAATACTAATACTAGAATTACATTTTAAACTAAATGATGTATAAAAATGTCTATCCCGCCCGGTATAGAATAAAATCGGTAAATTTTCTTTATCCGGAACTTCCCTCGTTTTGAATGTTTCCTTTTATAACGAAAAATTTAAGGTAAATTGGATATTTTGTTTTTTTAGTAATATATTTTTAACCTTTCACTAGGCCACCATCTTATTCCGATATACTGGATTTTTACCAAAATATTATCAGGTCATCCCCAAATGATTCGCATTTTTTTTTTTAATTGATGTCAATCTGGTAAGTAGTTTTTAAGCTATGCCGCGAATTGACAGACAGACAAACAAACCGACAGACGGATCAACGAAACATATTTTTTCGCATCTAGTGACTCTAACTTAAAAATATATAATGTATGTATATATATATATATATATATATATATATATATATATATATATATATATATATATATATATATATATATGTATATATGCAGAAATACATAATTTCTACAGGTGCAAAACGGCCTACAAGAAGAATTGCTTTCGATTATGTCACAGGGTACCCTCCTGCGATCATGATTTCTGGGCCTTTAGCCTCATCAGCCAGGCTTGTACCCAGGGAGATCTGAAATAACAGATTGCTCGATATGACAAAATCGAAAACGGAAACGTCTATCATACTGAAACAGTACTACATGCTAAGTATAACACTTAGCGCCATCTATTGGGGCTCCGGTGGTTTCCGGCTGCAAACCCATAGGAATTTGGCAAAGTATGCACTAGCACCATCATGCGGAGAGTAGATACTAAAATCAATTGAAAGCGCATTTTTATTATTCCTATGGGTTTGCAGCCGGAAACCACCGGAGCCCCAATAGATGGCTCTAATTGTTATACCTAGCATGTAGTACTGTTCCAGTATGATAGATGTTTCGTTTTCGATTTTGTCATATCGAGCAATCTGTTATTTCAGATCTCCCTGGGTACAAGCCCGCCTGATGAGGGTAAAGGCCCAGAAATCATAATCGCAGTTGGGTACCCTGTGACATAAGCGAAAACAATTCTTCTTGTAGGCCGTTGCAGAAATTATGTATTTCTATTATGTATTTCTGCTATTCTACATATATCTTTTCCGGCCAAGAACTTTTGATAAAGGTGTGTGAAAGCGCATTTTTATTGATTTTATGTATATATATATATATATATATATATATATATATATATATATATATATATATATATATATATATATATATATATATATATATATATATATATATATATATATATATAGTCCGTCTAGAAAGTATCCGGAAAAAAGAAAGCACAATTATAATTTGTAGGTTTTTATATTTATTCTTTGAATTATAAAATTACAACAAATAGTTCAATTCATTTACTTATACAACCTCCATTTAACTGTAAACACTTAACTAAACGTCCAGGTACACCCGAAACTAAGTCACTGCCATAGTGGTCGGTGATGGTGGTCTAGGCCTGTAAAACTGACCGAATCAAACCCTCTTTATTTCGTGGCGCTGCTCGTTCCACTTCAGTCTTCATTAGTCCCCATATGTTTTCAATAGGACTAAGATTTGGCGCAGCTGCTGGCCATGGAATTGTTGCCAAGTGGTGTTCTTGCATCCAGGCTTGAGTATAGACAGAAGTATGGCATCTTGCATTATCCTGCTGAAAACCCCACCCTTCTGGATATAAACAATTCGCCGTTTAAAGAAGAAAACCATTTAGAATGTCACAGTACTTTGCACTATTAACGGTGCCATCAACTATACAGAGAGGTGTAGCACCACGCTGAGATATACCTCCCCAAACCATTATTTTAGTGCGAAATTTGGAAATTTGAACACAAACATTTTCTCTTGATAGGATTTTTGGATGATTTGCACCAAGCTGGAAACAATCTCGTCAGATATAAAAACATTACTAAAATTATCTTCTTGAAAACGTTGGCAAAAATCTATCCCTCGTTGCTTTTGATGAGGCGTAATTGCAGGGATTTTTTTAGTTTCCTTGTCTTTTCAGTGACATGCGGACGGTTTCTGCACATACTTTTATTCTTCATTGATTTCCGAACCTGTTAGCCAATTTTCGAAACCCTAGGCGGGGATTTTCTCGTCCTAAGGCCGCTAAAGCGTTTAAATTGTTTCCGCTAATCTTACGCGGTCTTCCCGAAACTGCTCCGTGCCTCATTTCTCTGCCACTTTTTATCCTCTTTATTGTCTCATATACTGCACTTCTTCCGAGTTCAGTCAATTGCACTAAATTTTTAACGTTTCGAACACCTTTTCTGTACAAATAATCCACCAGTTTTCTTTTTTCTACTTGCGACATAATTTCACTAAACTTAAGCCTATTTAAAATTAACTATATTTGACAGATGGTGTTGTCATGCGATTTTATCCGTAGCCTACTGTCGGCTCAACCTACTTGATGCATGACTTTTACTGTTACTATATCATCCTCATATGAAATATGTTAGTATTTGACCAAAATTTAGTAGTTTTTAAGTAAGTAAAAATCAGTTTTTTTGAATATTTTGTTTTTCCCATTTGACCGTAACAAAAAGTAAGACACTCGTTAAACAATAACTACATTACCAAGAGAAATTTATTTTAGAGAACTTGAGACTGCCGTTTAATTCTATTTGATATAAAAATTACTTAAATTATTATCAAATTGATACTTTTTAAAAATTTAGAATATTTCTAGCATATGATAAGCAATTTTATTTATTCATTTTTCTTGCCACTAGATTAAGGTAATATACCTGATTAATCTCTTTATAACAACCATTCGCCACTACTATTTATAACATATTTTTTTATGCGTGCAACATAACTAATGAATTTAGTTAGATGATTTGAAGAATCAGTAATATGCCGTTTAACACCCTTTGAGGGTTTGGGCACATTCCATTTAAAGTCTGTTCAAATTTTTAATTTAAACTTGAAATTTGCCTTTGGCATTTTCGCTAAGTCGCAATTTTAATTAGAACCCACGCGGCTCTGGACTTATTTCACGAGTTTATTAATTTTTCATCATACCATACTTTTTTTTATATATATTTCTTGCAGTTTTAATGAATCTAAAATCAAACAAGTTTAACAAAATTAAAGTAGGAAAGGCGTAGCGTTTGAGCAAGACATCGAACTGCAATTGGCTGTAAATTGTCAGCCGCTAAGCGATCTACGGACTATCTACTGAATTTGCGTCTGCAGATTTCCGACTGTTATAAATTGGTGATTATCTTAAATATTCGATCGTACGTCCAACCATTTCTGGCATTTTCATAATTTCGAAACAACGAGTCAGACCAAAATTGGCATGTATATATCTGGTTTCTAAATCTGTTAAAAAAAAAAACAAAACTTTAACTTTGACTGGGCGAAAAGTAAATAGTGTTATACTACACTTCTATATAATACAAATTTTTTATTTTTCGACAATGATGTTAATTTTCATTAAGTAGTTCATACATATGTTTGTGGAACTTTATTGAGACTTTATTAATTTGACACTTTTTTCGGAAATACCCCATGCCTCCTTGTGAATAAATATATTAAAGAAAGCAAAATGTTAACAAGCATTTAAGAACAATTTTGTGGAGCGGTCAGTTCTGGGATTGGATTACGGCCACCAAACCTGTTTTGAGTTATCTTTGTTTTTATTGTTTTGATACTGATAAATGTAAGTATAGTAACTAAGTATGTGTGAACTATTAAAAGCAAAACTATTCTGTTGATTCTTAGATTTTTTTGATCAGTATTATATTGTGTTGTGTTTTATTAAAAATAATGGTGCTCATAAAGCTCCGCTTCGTACCAATAACATCTATATATGCTCTTCAAATAGATACAGGGCACCCAAGAAACACATTTTTTGTGTGTGTTCCTTAGATAGAACTCGAGTCTTCAGAAAATGGTCCATTCAATATGTCTGTAAAAAAATGTAACAAACAAAAAATCACCCAATCAAGGAAATATGATATATCCTCTCAAGCTCGAATTGGAAAATTATAAAGACGTCAAAATAGAAGTGGTACTTGAGCTACCCTTTAGTTTTTTTGGAATTATTTAAAAATTGGTCCACTGTATAGAAATAAGCTTCTAATAAAATATTCTACAATATTAGCCATTAGCTTTTTTTAATATCCTTAAAGGCTTGGGAATTATGAATGGTCGCATCATTATTTTAAAACAAAGCCGAAGCTTTGTGTAGTGTGGGAGGTTATTAACTAAATTTTGAATTCGTGGTAACAGTTTACGAAAACAATTGTGCTTAATAGTGCTATGTGGTGGTTCTGCTGGATGTCTACCCCTTATTAGTTTATGTATTTTTGCCTTAGGTGTTTTTCATTCACGGTTACATCGTAGACAATCTCTATGACACTGCCAGTCTCTACAAAATCGGCAAGCTGATACTTTTGGCAATTTTTCTACATCATATATTATTTTGTTCATCTTCAAGATATTTTTTTTCTCGAGAATAATCGCAGCTTCAATTCAATTCCTTAAAAATGTTAAATTTTTTATTTCTTAAATGTGCAGCTTGGGTTGGTGTTGTTGGAAACTCAGGATCTTGATATAATGGGTCAGAACGAACTACCTTCGAGTTGGGTACCATGTCGCCGGGTAGCAGCCATAGGGGTCATTCTGGTACTACAATCTGATGGAGCCCCCTTTAAGAGAGAAGAGGTTTTAAATGTTTTAGTCATGAAAAGAGCGGAGACTTCGACTCTTCCCTTGTGCTCTTACGATTCATTCTTCCAAATAAACCAGCTTTCAGATTACTTATTTTAAAATGACTAAATTTGAAGTGAGATGATAAGATGCTCTCATGTGTACTTCATAACATGCTACCTACAAGTAATCTGAGGAAGGTGACAGGTGGGGTGTGTCTACAACACTCAATAATTTTGTTATCTTGAATTTATTATCTGATTTAAAAACTAGACATACATTGGATTTTTTCCACATTGTTGGAAATAGGCCACACGCTAAACTCTGTTTTTAGGGGAGCTGACAATCCACTAGTACACTGACTAAGTCAAAATGATTCGTTAAGAAAATTTAATGTAAATTTAGTACTTCCTCGTCTTCATGATTGTAACCGCTACAAAGAGGGGAAAGTATACACTAGCTACATATTGTGAATCCGTTTTCTTAGCCAACAGGGTCACACAAATCGCATGTTGTCCGTTGACATTAACAGGTAGGATACTGACTCAATTACAGTTTTGTAACCTTGTCTTCTTTCGGTAAATTTATCACTAATTTGAAAATTTTTAATAATTCTTTTAAAATAACTAGGATCCTATTAATTAAAATAAAAACGAACCAAGATCAAATTGCAAAGCTTAAATTATTTTAGAAGTTTGAAATAGTTCTATCATAGTTCTGTAAAGCCTGGGAGTTATACAAAAGTAAGGTAATGAGTAATTTTAATTAAATTTACCTACAGTATTTGAGACAGATAGCCGTGAACATGTTTTAGCTTTTTGTTTAAAATTCCCCAACGTTGGAAAATGGTTTATAAAAAGAACGTTTAAATCCTTTGAAAAATGAAATTCTTTTGTGGTTTGCTGGCTTAGGGCAAATACTAAAATAGTAAAAAATTACGAATTAGTAATTGGATACTAATTAAAATTATTTTTGTCACAAAAGAAAATAAATGCACATTGTACTTGCGTTTTTGTGGATATAGTCAAAGACAATTTTATATTTTATATATTACATATATAACAAAACATGAATACAAAAAATGTAAAGGTATTTAAAATAGTTTTTATGCGTTGTTGTCCTGGACCCTTTGTGCAGAAGTTATATTAGGCACCTCAAAATGGTTCGAGTCGTTTTTGAAATATATCCATGAGAAAGGCACATTTTTAGAATATTTTAGCATATGTAATCTATGTAGACAACGTATAAACGCGTCATTTTATTATTCAATCTGTTAGATTCTTAGGTTATGTGACGTATGATTGGCATATTCTAACAATTTATTATGTAACTACATACTACAAGTAATTAAAATCTTATATGTGAATCAATAATTTTAACAGATCAAAGACAGGCAACGACTTTTTATTTTTAAACAATAGAAAAAAGTCAGTAAAGTGTAATTTTTCTTTATTAGCCTTTTGAGTATCTGCTTTTTCTTCCTCCAGTCTGGATGTTAGCGACAATCATAGCTATTTGAACGATGCTTGCTGCGGCGTAAAATAAACTGTTGGCCAGATGAAACCGATCGCCCAAGTTTTCACGAACATTTCAGATTGAGTTAATTCAGAGGTCGAAAGCAATACCAACATGCGGTTTTTGGGAATTATTAGGAAATATCCTTTAAATTCTGTTAACTTGTCCACCTTGCTATTTTTTAAGGGAAAATTTACAGGGCGTTAAATAGGACCTTTACAATTCCGCAAAAAATGTATTGCTTCCGAAAATCAAAAATAATAATTTTAAGATATTTCTGGTTTTTCTAAAATGATAAGAGGACTTCCAAGAAAAAGCGGTTTCGGCGATTTCTTGATTTCTCAGTTATTTTCAAAAATATAAATATTTTTTGAAAATTTGTTAATTTTTTTTAGGTACCTATCTCCAACTTACCCAAAAACATTCGACTGGAAAAGTTTTTTAACCTTATTAATTTCAACTGACATATCTTCACTTTCTCATTATCCAGCTGTTTAAATATAATATACAGGGTGTGTGCAAGTTTAGTGAATTTAAGTTAATATCAATATCTGGCAATTCAGCCACAACCTTTCGTGTTAATGGTCTGCCACAAAAAAAACAATTATAATTTTTAAAGTTTTGGATGTGATTTCTGTAGATGTGTTTATTTTACCAAACTTACTATTTTTAAATGGAACACCAACTATATTATTACATGTGTGTTCCATACCTTCTTTTTGGCTATTGAGTCAATAGGGTTGTTAAGGTCTATATAGGGTATTTCAAGATTTATGGTCACTTTTCTAAAAAAATCCGAGGTATATTTGATGCCCTGTATGTTTTCAATACGACCGTACAGTATCAGTTTATCATGTCAGATTAGTTATTAGTGTGTTCTTTTATAGTGAAAAGTTTTCCTTGAGTTCTTTTCTAGCAGAATACAGGGTAAGTCAAAATTCGGCGTTCAAGTTTTCTCGGTAAATTCAAATGAAACACCCTGTATGATTTATTCAGTTTGGATATCTCTAATAATGCTCTTTTAGTTTTGTCAAGCATCGCCTATATCTAAATCCAGTATTTACTGAGGTATTCGTCATTTTATAAGCTTTAATTCAAATATTTAAGTATGAAGTTAAAAGCTGCTTCGAAAACACATAATTTCGTACCTAATGCAATAATGACAATGACAAGTCCCTTTCATTAAAAGTTCTAAATTGCAAGTAACTAGTATGCCCCGTCTTATCTTAACTAAACTGTATTCGACTTTTAAATAAGGGAATAGCCCAAAGAACTATTACAGACATGTACAGAGAAAGACAACGTACATTAAGTGAATTACAAAGATCTTACAATGAAACTAGAAGTGTTGCTTTCCGTCAGAGTGGTAGACCTCCAAACAAGGTTACTACATTTGTTACAAAATGTCAGAGAAGGGCCGACCCAAAGTTTTTGTCAGTTGACTGTACATTTTAGACAACATACAGAAAAGTTATTTCAGACTATAACCACTTTAAACGACAATCGAGGTAGTTATATAAATATTTATTTATTTACTTCATAAATGTTTGTTATACCATAACATTTGACAGAAGTTTAAAATGTTTAACGAAATGTTTAACTAACATCGTTTAAGTTATCGTTTCGTTAAGCGATCTAAACTCTCACTAGATTTCCCGCTGTTGAACAAAACTTAACAGACAGTTTAAATCTAATGAAGTTTAGTATACTTAACAAGATGTGAGCCGCTCTAAAGTTTTGAATGCAGTGTCGAATTTGGTATTTCGTTAAACATTATATGTCTGTTGTAGATTTAATCGCATGTTAAGTTTTGTGTTACCAGGTTAGAGTTAGTACTCAATCAACCAATATTGTTCATAGTTACCATTGTCTCGACTATTGTTTCCATAGCAAATAATAATTGAACAAGCATTATGTAGACAAAGTACTAATCCATAATGGTAGCTCAAAAATCTTATATGTAATAGGGGAAGCATATTACATATTAACTTACATTTTTGATTTTTTGGAGCAAGACGCCCTGCAAAATGCGTTAGACTTCTGCCTCAGGATCAGTCGGCTCATTTGGACAATGGAAAAATTGTTTATTAGCAGATGAAACACGTTTCAACTGGTTTTACTCCGATGGACGAATTCTGGAGGCCCCTCAAGAAGCGCTTGGTGGAGAAGTGTGTGGGGAGCGTGTGGAAACTAACAATTTTCCAGCAAAATCGCCCGATCTTAACATTATAGCACACGTTTCGTCTTACTTCAAATTTTTAGTAGTATCAAGAATAACTAAATCATTCTGGATTCGATTCGACATTCCGCGAAAAACGCTAGACTGCTCTAAATGATTTTTTTAGCAATCATCATATTTAGCCATTAAACTAAGTAAATCTTGAAAATTTCCAAACAAAGAACCTACTCCAACGATAGCTTCCGCCACCACTTAAAGCACGCGACTGAAATGCAAAAATTGCGAACAGCCGGTGGAAAGTTGGAAGGTGGAAGTTTTTCAAAAAAAAAAAAGTAGTGCAGAGTGATTATATAAAAAATATATATACACAAGAAAGTACGCGTCCAAGTTAATAGCGCTATGCTACTGAGGCACGAGACAAAAAATCAGAGAGTTATTTTAGAAATATACAAAGTAGAGAGGGGATGGACGAGCAAATAAATAATAGTTGTTTGTTTAGCGAATTTCGCTGTTATTGTAGTTGTTGGCCTAACAATTTATTTTTAACTGATTTTTTAAAGGATGCAACTGATAATGTCGTACCGGTTATTTGATATTTGTTGATTAAGTTACCAATTTGATTTTTTTTTTAAATGTGTACAGGGTTTGGGGGAGGGAGAGAGAGAGAAAGAGAGAGAGAGAGAGAGGGGGGGAGAGAGGGGGAGGGAGGGAGACAGAGAGAGAGGGGGAGAGAGAGAGGGGAGAGAGAGAGAGAGAGAGAGAGAGAGAGAGAGAGAGAGAGAGAGAGAGAGAGAGAGAGAGAGAGAGAGAGAGAGAGAGGAGAGAGACCGCTCCCCTACATAGTGGTGTCAATAAGGTAATCAACGAAACACCCTGTACATGGTCCCTATTAAATCGAGAACAAATTTATTTATATTACATTATATCACTAATTATTATATTTTGAGCAGATAATATAGATTTTGAGGTATATATAGGTTTTGTGTTCATATATAAAATACATTTTCCGTTGGACGAGACTGTGGTATATTAGAGGGGTTGTCGTTTTCCGGTACAAATTTCATGCTTTGAAGATTTAAGCAATTTCGATTATCAATTAAGTGAGTAGTGGCCTGATACAGAACTAATTCTGGTATAGAGATGAAATGTTACAATCACCCTCTCAGGTTTTACACATCTTCACGTTTTAGGGTCCCTAGATGCCAAAAAATATGTTTTATCAATTCCGTCGGTCTGTTTGTCGATTTATATGTCTGTGTGTCAGTTTCCGTGACTATTTATGAAACTAAATTTCTTTAACTACTTTTTTTTTGAACTTTATTATTCCTAATAAAATGAATGATGCATAACGAGGGTAGCTCCGTATATAGGAAATTTACTGATTTTTTCCAAGATTTTATTGATAAGAAAATTCACAAATTCGATATTTATTCGTCAACACACAACTGTGAAATTAACGTGATTTCTTGACCGGAAAGACTCAGACAAGTTTAATGCTGGATTCTTGCGTTACTCACATAGGGTGTCCCTGCAGTGGCGTATTTAGAATGCCTTACTTGGAAGAGGGCGGTGTCAAACATTTAAAGGTCATTGCTTTTTGTTAAGACCACGTAAGCAGAACACCCCTGAAAATTAGCGAATAAAATTTGTGTTATTGTCGTATTACGAGTTTGGTTCAAACATTTTGCGTGGAGTATTAGCTCGGAGGAGGGTGCCCTCCTCCCCCTAAATTCGCTACTGTGTTCCCGATTCAATGTGACAACTAATATAATTATAAATAAAATTATAAATTCTAAGCGTTTATAGAAATCAGTTTGTCGTAATTTCGGTAGTAGATGAATTTAATTAAAAAACGGTATTTATGCTTTTCGTATGTATCCTGCTCTGCAATGGCTAGTATTGACATATTAAAACTTATTTTAATGTATGCTAAAATATTCATATGCGTATTTTTGTTTTGCAATGGTTCTATATAGTTAGCATACTTATGATTCGTTAGAAAGGATCTGTTTCACACTTTATGTTAGGTTAATACATTGAAACTCATTCGTGATGATATTTGCCCATCTAGAAAACGTTCCTGGTAAAGGCGAACTGCTTCACAACGGTTTCGATGGCTTCGCTGTAAATTATTACACTTTACAGTATTAAAAGGTAATTTTTGCTTATATGACAACCGCAGGCTATCAACGAAGATGAAAAAATACATTTCAATAAAAAATTATTTGCATAGAAAAAGGAGGTTCTATCCAGACCTAATGCCTTTTGGTCTACTACTACTAGAAAATAACATATATGAAACGCCACCTTTAAGATGATTTAAAAAACAATATTAAAAAAAACCTGTCACAATATCACTCCAGACATGATTAGAGCAGCTTGTTCCAGAGATCTTATTCGTTGGTTTAATGCTATCTAATGGATATCAAACACATTCTTCGAACGTGGTAAGTTTCTGTTTCATTGTTAATGTTTCTTGTAGTAATAAAATAAAATGTTTTAAGGTTGTATGTTTTAATAATACACGTCAATAATTTGAAAACCGTCAAAGCTAACTATAAGTTATTATACAACAAATGTGACTAGATTTTAGTGTAGAGTCTAGAAATGTAAAAATATACAGTGTGTATTATATAAAATAACATAACTTTCTTTTATCCTGAGTTTCCGATGCACTCTGTATAATAAAGGTTAAATGTAGATTTGTAACTCTTTGAATTATCCGTAACTCTTATTCGAAAACAAATTTCGTATTTCCTATAATAACGAATATAGTAGCTTTCACATTGAATCGAGGACATGCTGTATAAAATGCTTGATATGGTTATAAAATAATCATCCGTTCTAAACAAGTAACTCAATAAAAAATGCTATCGTAAATATTTATTTACATTAAAATTAATATTTTATTGACGTGCGTAAATATTGAAATTTCTATTCACTTTAGACAGAATTTTAATACTAAAAAAACTGATTCATAAACTTCACTGGCCGGCTATTAAAAAATAATGCTTTGTTAATAAAAGATACAGCCAATAGTCTAATAAAGTACGCTTTATTTTTAGTAGGGCACGTCATTTTAAAATACACCATGTACGAGTAATAACGCCCAACACTGTAAGCTAAATAAAATGGCCACCTTTTTTAGACATTAATATAATTTTGTAAGTTTTGTAATGATGAAAAAATAACACTGCGCGATTTTTGCAGATGTTTGTCTTTTCGGGTCCCTGGAACTCGGAAAAGGGTAATAAGGGAATAAACTGGTTACATTTTGGTAAAAATCCAATATGGCGAAATAAAATAGCTGGGTCACAAAATGTAAAATACATCTTTATTTATTAAGACAACACAAGACAGTACTTATCGACTGGACTTCAAAATTTGCGCATAAATATAGGGATTACCTGATCAAATTTTTGTGTAAATCCACTATGGCGGAACAAAATGGCGGCCTAATGAAATGTTTAAAAATTCAGTATCAAAAAATAGTTATCCAATTGATCTGAAAATGTGCTGCACAAAAATCAAGTGTTATGCAGGGATAGAGACATTTTTAGCGTGAAACCTATATGGCAAAACAAAATAGTGGCCTAATAAATTGTTTAAGTATTCGATGAAACTCTATTTCCTGGAATAAAACCTTCCTTTTGTGGAGGAAAATAATAAAGGATAAAATGTAGAATCTACGGAATAAACGGGTGAATCGACATTATACCACCATATCCTCTTGTCGTGCTCAGGATTTAGGTAGGGGATCCTGTGTGTTAAATGAGTTACAGTCTCCTTCGAGTAGCAACGGAAGCAGCATAATGTCAAGTATGGCTACTGCAACAATCCCACCACCCCTTGTAGCACCTACCACCGAAGCTACACGTCCACCTCTCGCTGTTTGTGAGGAGACGCATGTCCACAGACCACGAAAGCTGGAAAGCCGAGAAAGCGTACGAAATAGACACCAGACATGAATTGTTTCATAATGCGCTACTATTATAAGATCACCGGATTGTCACTGACTTAACCACCTACCGGAACGACCTTCATAGTGCTTTTTTTTAATCAATCCTGAAATAACTTAAAGGAGAGATGCAGCTTGAACTTAAGAGTGAACACGTTGAGCCCATAGCTCGGCCTACAAGAGAGGAACCCGAAGGAGAAGTACGAAATGAAGAAAACATAGGCGAAGTCGAATCTACAGGACAAGACATCATTGACAGAGCTAACAACACCCAGGATAATGGAAAATTATCCGTATACAGTGAACACCAAAGAGCTGTTGCTGAGTTTAACGGCCTAGATCCAACTCAAAGACTTAAGTTCTCGAAACTTAGAACTAGTCGGGAGGCTCACAGCATCCTCAAGATTTTCAACACCATACTAGCAGAGTTTAGTTTGGAGTATAACACCCTTGAGAAGTTCCACACACTCATCTTCTGCTCTGCCGTCGCCGTCCTTAGATGCTATAAATAGCCAGCGCATTGCCAGACGAAAACAGGCAAAGCTACAGACCAAAAAAAATCCATATGGCAGAAAAGACTTGAGAAGACAATTGATGATTTGAGACAGGAACTAGGAAGACTCATAGAATTTCAGAAGAATGAACACCCCTTCAGCAGGCTTAAGAAGATATTTAAGAAGATAGGTACAAAACCCACCGATCCCAACCATCAACAAAATCTAGAGGAGTATCAGGATACACTAGAGCAAAAACTAAAAGCTAAAGCGAGACGTCTGCGGGGATACAACAAATGCTTAAAGGGAAAACAACAGAACTGGCTTTTCAACACCAACCAAAGAGAGTTCTATCGGGATATCAATAACACCAAACCAATACCGAGAAGATGCTACCAAGCAAAGAGTATTTAACCGGGTATTGGTCGAACATCTGCATGGATATAAACTCAACGTGATCAAATTCAAACACCGCAAATAGAATTTGACTTTATCACCAAGGAGGAAGTTAGCAGCTGTAATCAGGAAACGAGCAACTGGAAGTCACCAGGAGTGGACCATATTCATTTGTGGTATAAGAAATTTGAGGTCCTCCATGAAGCTATGGCCCGTCATTTTACCAAAATAATGCATCCTCCAGAGAGATAACTTCCGCATTTCTCATGCTTGGCACTACAACTATGCTATCAGGACAGAAGACCCGTCCCAGTATAGGCCCATCACCTGTTAGCCCACCATGTACAAGATCTTAACAGGATGCATTGCAAATCGTATCTATCACCATATTGACAGTCAAAACCTATTAGCCGGGGAACAGAAGGGATGCATTCGAGACCATCAAGAATGCAAAGAGCAGCTTATCACCAACTCTGTGATACCTAAGCAGGCATAGAAAAAACAACGTAACATACACACTGCTTTTATAGACTATAAAAAGGCGTTTGACAGTGTACCACATTCCTGGCTTATAGACGTACAAAATTCCCGCTATGATCATCAGTCCGACAAACAAGAACAGTGGGCTCAAATGGCTTTGCACTACCTACATCACAATGACTTGAATCCGCCACACATAGATGAGGAATCATCCAACAGGTAGCTAAAGCTAGCTAAACTATTACCAGAGACAGAAGGATTTGTGATGGCAATACAGGACCAAGTTACTAACTCACGAAATTAATAATCAAAGTCAGTTGAATCCAATATATGTCGAAAATATAGCGAGAGATCAAAGAATATGCAGCATATAATATCTGGCTGCAATTACCTAGCAAATACGGACTAACTTCAGCGATAACCAGGTTCATGTGATAACCAGGTTCATGTGATAACCAGGTTCATGTGATAACCAGGTTCATGTGATAACGATCATTGTATCATCAACTGGGCTAGTTCAAAAAACGCTAGAAAAGAACCTGAAAATTATAGGACTGCATATTAACTGCTTCATCGACATCCAGAAGGCAGTCCTGTTCACTACTTGCCACATAGTGAGAAAATTCTTACGGGACAACACATGGAACCAGGAGAAACCAGCCCACTCCTCTTGATGCACGCATCCGGGATAGGCTTGAAACCCAATATTTGTTGAGAAGTGGATTGTCAATTTCGGTAATAATAATAGTAATAACAAATTATTTGAAAACTTAAAAAAATTAAATAAACAACAGTTTATAGAATTTGAATAAAGTTATTACTGCTTTATTCTATGCATATATATATATATATATATATATATATATATACAGGGTGGCCCATCGAAAACGTACCGCAAGGCATAACGGCCAGGGTAATTTTTTTTTCAAAAAATCCAAAAACACATCAATTTTGTTTGTGAGGGGGACAACTTTTGCCCTTAAAATGATCGCAAAATTTTCAACCCTCTAAGCGGGGGTGTCATCCCCCAAACTTTTTCAAATGGGAAGAGGGGTCAAGTGGTACCGCAATGAAAAGGGCTTTCTATTATCTATACATTCCCGCTTTGGTTTTGAAAATCGGTCAAGTCATTTAGAAAATATGAAGGATTGAAATTTAAAATGTTTATTTACAAATTATCAGAGTAAATAATAAATAAATAATATATATATATATATATATATATATATATATATATATATATATATATATATATATATTTATATATATATATATATATATATATATATATATATATATATATATATATATATATATATATATATATATATATATATATATATATATATATATATATATATATATATATATATATATATATATACTGATTAGTGTAGGTAGTGTATTGTACGAAGTTGTGGGTAAAGGTAAATTTGCTAATTTTTATTAGTTATGCATATTTACGATTTTTGTATTCGGTGCATGCTCAGTTTAGCATACACCGCATTAGCATTATATGAAATGAATATTAAATATTATTAAAATATTAGAGTGCTACATTTGACCAAAATAATGAATTTAACCTAATTCCAAAAATAAAGATAAAAATTTAATCTGAAATAAGGTTAAAATTAAATTAAATATGTCCGTAAGAGGAAATCTGCAATTTTAATATTTGCTAAATAAAAGCTACAATTATTATTCAACTGCGACTTTAGGAATTATTTGACGTATTCTGAAAATAGAAAGTTTAATTTTCTTATGATTTTGTTATTACTTTATTTAGTAAGAAAAAAGCAGGACCATCTGAACTTTGCACAATTTCTGTAAAGTGCAGAAGTACAAGCCTGTCAAAACAAATAATACAAAGTATACTTCGCTGCAGATGTTCCTTAACCTAAGCCCAGGAGATCCAAAATTCACAATATGCGGACAACCTAGGGATCCAACCCCTCAAGCTCGGAGTAGGAAGAATTCAAACTGGCACGCAGGACTTCATTCTCCAAATTTTAGCTGAGAAAATCGAAACTCGTACGAAGAGATAATAATGGCCGAATGTATCCCTACTTTATTCGAACAAAGCCTTCAATACCTACTAAAAGGAGCGCAGGAGAGAAACTGTTATCGAAATATCCAATATATACAAGAGCAGACTATTAAAATGACTAAAAAGCATTATAAAAACTACCTCCGGACACTTGACCAAGACAATACAGAGAAACACGAAGCCACCATTTAACATAACCATTACCCCTATAAACCTTAATAAAGACAGTATTCAAGCTGAAACCCATAAGATTAGCTCGGAGCTGCTTAAATTAGTCTTTTACTTTAACACTTTCCTCCAAGCTAGACACGTTCTAGACCAAATAAACTTAAGTAGTCGTTCAAAGCCTAAATGCCTTAGAAACAGGAGTAACATTTGCAAGAGTAAACACTCTTTACAACAATCTTATAAATCTCGATGAAACAAACTGGACTAATTAGAAGATACTGAAAAGCCATGCAGAATTTTAACTTCTATATTCTTTAGAAGAAGATCACCCAAAATATTACATTGTCAGTGTTGAGAGCTACTTCAAACCGTACTCTAGTATTTGATTTGATGTTATCTTGGATACGTTGATTAGGACGCATCAATATAGATCAACTTTACCTACAAGTCCAAGTATGGATACAGAATATCAAGTGAACCGAACCTATATAATGGGCAGTCGGGATAATTATTATTTGACTAGAAGTTGGTATAGAGGAAAGAGAAACTATAAAAAGATATCAATAAATAAAAACGAAATTTTCTAGTTAAATAACATTGAAGCCCTCTATCAATACATTCTTATTTCAATTAATACAATTAATCCAGAGAATGTCTGAAAAAATATCACGTGAGGTGAACAGGAAAGAAGCAAATTTATTATGTTGATAGTATTATATATTCTTCATCCCATTATAGTTTTTATAAAGAAACTATACTAAATTTTAACAAATATTTACATATATTATGTTCAATAGTTATTGCAAGTTAAAAAATTACACATATTTAGTAGCACTATATATTTATTCATTTATAAATACATTTATAATTCATGTTAAATTTTGAATATGGTTTATTTTATTTATTAAATATTTATAATGAATATATATTCGACAAATAAGTACCAGTTGATAGTATATTGTTAAAATACTTTTTATATGTTTTTTTCTTCGTATAAGCTAAGTATCATTTAATTCCGTATGAATATTTTATTTTGTCTATGTTAAGGGCGATTCTGTTGACCACTGTACTTTTAAGTTTAAAGTTTCCTGGGTCGTGTTTGGTGATTTTCTTATGACAAGAGACGTTCTGTTTTTTTTTTCACATTTTATTGCATGTTTCTGCAATATGGTATTTAATTTATTTTAGCCCTTATGACTAGTAAATTTTACTACATAAAAGACGTATCAGAAACATGGATCGGTCCATCTGTACCTGATTCGGTTGACAGCTTTAATAATCCTACAAACCTGTGACGGGACAGGGACGGACGAGTGGGTGGAATATTATTCTACATTAAAGATGTTATTAATTTTAAAACACTAAATGTTCCTACCTGTGATTATATATTTTGATGTGAGTGATGATTTGAGTGATGTTATATTTTTAAGCACTTTTGAATTTTAACTAAGATAGGTAACAAGAAAGTATACCTGGAGTGGAAGTATACTGGTCAATCCTTATCTTGCATCATCTAATAATACCGTTATTTTCAAAACCTGATATTTTCCTTATTAATAAACCGATTTAAAAAAAATCGGCTAAGATGTCGTTTCTACCTCTTCATGGGCCTTTGTCTAAATCAAATTTGAATCGAACTGTTTAAAATACATTACGTCCGTACCGCCCACCAAACTAGATACTTACTGCTATATTATCACAGTGCCACATTATATGAAGAAATACAGGATTTTTCAAAAGTTGAAGTTGCGGTAAAGTTGAAATTAAGAATGTGGAGCTTTAAGAGCTCCAAGCAGTGTATTTCCGTCAGTTGTTCTTCTGTACATCAGCTTGTTTGTTAGATTTTGATTTAGTGTAGGAGTTCTACAAGAAGAAGTTCAAAAATAGAAAAAGTAAAATTGAATAAAAATGTGCTTTTTAGTTATTACCTTCAATCGACCAACCTTTATTTTCTTTATTAACTATAGATAGTATGGCGAGAGTGTCTATACTATTGAGTGAAATAGACGGAACATATATTCGAAACAATAAAGAAATTTTTTAAAGTCCAGCTTTTTGAAATTTGATTTAATCTGTAACATTATCTGCAAACACTTAAGAGAAAAAAATTCTACCGACTCCCGTTTTTTGTTTCACAGCCAATTTAACTTTTACTAAAAGAACACGGTTATGTAATTTTATTTTTTTCTGGTACCTGCGATTAAACAAAACGTTTGAATTAAGACAGAGCTATTAATGTAATTTTCAAAAACCCATTTGAGCAATATTTGGTTGTTCTAAGTACATCCGATTCTGATCCACAGTAATTATGCTACCGCCACAGTTTTGAAAAACGCGTGCTCTTCGAACCACTTCATATAGAAGGGTGACCCCCATCGGAAGACCATCATCTTATGAGTAAATCCTATCTTTTACTTGAAAATAGTAGTTACGGAGACAGCATTCCAATAGTTCCATCACACCATCCAGAGGTAAAATAGTTTGTTTAAAGAGTTTTCATCATCATATAAACTTTCTAAAGCAAAACTAACAAATCTCTCTTCTTGCCCTAATGTGATGTTCTTAAGAATATTGACAAAATGGTTCGAATTTTGAACAAATAAATTCATCTTACTTTGTAAAGGTCGAATGATCATGATCTAAAACAAATTTGGCTAAAGCACTTGTTGGTGAGTCCCTGGAGCTAGTAATTGGTCTTAGGGGCAGGTTTGGTTCGTGGAAAGCCATAGAGATGAGGTGGCGTACTGCAATGTGGCGTTAACTTGCTGGGTATCTTATCTGGGATGTAGGCACTATAGTCGTTCCGTATCCTGTATACCTTGCCCTCGATAATGCTTGTGAAATCCTTTGGTAGTATTTTATAGTTTCCTTTCGTCAAGACTTCGTTGATCTTCTGGTTATACGTTTCGGTGTCCAAAACTACTGTTGCTTTCCCTTTGTCTGCAGGAAGAATATTTTTGGACTGTCTTTCTGGAGACGTTTAAGTGTAGTTTCTTCTTGTTTGGATATATTAGTTATTGTCTTAGTTTTTTTATCCAAAACAGTCCTTTTTTTGTGTCGGAATTCATCTGCTTCAGGCTGATAGATGTTGATTCTTTTAACAGCTGCCATTATTTGCAAAATTAAGACCCCTGCTTAACAAATGTTCTTCTGTATCTTATAATATTCTTTGAGAAACGTTGACTATGGTCTTTCCAGCATCTCTTGTTGGTTCTGTTTGGTGGCGAGATCGAAGCTTCTGAAATCTGTGTTGGTGTTTAGTGTGAACTATTCTCGTAGTTTTTCGCAGGTCTTTTTAGTTTTATGAAACATTGGTCCGTAAGCCTCGTTTAAGGTATACTTCTTGATTTCTTCATATCCTTGCATCGATTCGGTCTCTAGAATAGATTTCTTCCACCTGTGGTAACTTATTTGTGAACGTATTAATGCTTTGCTGGTATTATCTAAAATACGTCTTACCCTGTGTCCTGGAATTGGCGTTTTAAGTCTAAAACCTACGAGGATTATACTGTCATGGCAGGCTTTACACAGCATTAACAATACAAGAGAGATGTGGTTCATTTATTTGATCAACTATATACTTCTCTTCTCGTAGCTTCGGAATTTTTCGTATTCCGGGTCTGTTCCGAGCTTCCAACGTTTTTTTCAAGGTGGTAGACAATGTAGAATGTTCATTAAACTCATTGTGTCGGACTTGCATTGTCTTATTACTTCGGTTTCACAACATTTCGAATGGTAACTATCTCCAATCGTTTTCAAGTGTAAACTAAATGCTAATTCTAAAGATACGGACTTACACACTAGTCGTGTGCGGTAATGCGTGGAGTCACCACCCTCTGTTCACCTGAATAGTGAAGTTTTAGGAGGTCAGTTTGAGCTGGAAGCGGCTTCCATATGTTTAAAATACGCTAGGCTTACTGAATATGCTTTGAGTCCTTTCTATGAAAGCTGCTTCTACAAACTTTCATTTTCGCCAGTGCTGCTCCCTATGCAAAATTTTAGCCTCCGACCACTCCATCCGATGTTGGTTTCTCCATTTTGAGTATGATTAAAATGGTCTTTGACTCCTATACTAAGAGGGCGTTTTGTCTATCCATATTTCATTTAATCTTATAACATTTTTCGCACACTGTCCGACCTAATGTGTGAAACAGACTTACAGGATTTTTCCGTATATTTTCAAGCACCACTGGAGCTTTTATTTTAAAACCTAGAAAACATTTTAAATTATGAAAGGTTTCTTTCTGAATTGTCAGAATTTGTCATCGGATAAAACAAATGAACATCGAAAAGTTGTCAAAAAATACCAGCATGTTTTTTAATGAGGTACCTTGTATATTATTATTTCATTAAATGCACCTCTTCTTACTGATTATAAATATTCCAGGTCCAATACCTTTATCTGTAAAGATAATCAAGGAAACTGGCAAAAACTGAATTGTTAGAAGAGAAAACTCCCTCTAATGCATTTCCTCTTATTGCAGGGTTCTTTTCTCAGTTGTCTTTAAACATACAAGTATCAAACCTGGTATTTTTAGAATCAGCAAGAAGATGTCCATTTATTGAAATAATATTATACAGGGTGTTCCATTTAAAAACATATGTTGGTATTTTTTGACAGCTTTTTGATATTTATTTGTATTATCTGATGACAAATTCTGATATTTCAGAAAAAATGTTTTAACTTCCATAATTTAAACGTTTTTCCAGCTTTTAAAATAGAGGGTCCAGTGATGCTCCTAAACATACTGAAAAACCCTGTACACGTATCTCAATCTCAAACACTTCGAAAGAGAAAATTTCAAGGTCCAAATTTAAAATTTGTTTCATCTTATAACAATTTCTATACATCCTGCATTGCATACCCGAGTGCACTACATAGTAGTTGTATACATTGAACCCAAGTCTATCTAAAAAAGAAAAACTCCGTACTTTGATTCTTGTTTCACAGTCACATACTTTTTTGATTTATACACAGTTCATATAGTTTTTATTTTCCCTCGTATAACAAACTAAACTTAGTGATTTAATACAGAGTTGCATGAAAAGGAACAAGCGTTCTCTCAACCTAAAAAAAGTTCTTTAAAATCCGTTTATTAATAACGAATATATGAGGTTTTCAAATTAACGGTATTAAGAGTTGATTAACATAAGTTTTGACCAGTGTATAAGAAAATCGACAAATTTCCTTTCCTTCGTTTCGTGGTCCTCGTTATGCATTTTTCCTTTTATTAGGAATAATGAAGTGTGACCCAGTTTAATGCAGTAGATAGTCACTTAGTAACACATATATACCGTCTTTTCTAACATTCTTCTGTGTTCTGTTTTGTTCTGTTCCATCATACTGGATTCCTACCAATATTTTACCACTTGTACTATGTATGCCACACTTGATTTTTGGCTAATTTAAAATAAATTCAATAAGTAGTTTTTACATTGACACACACCGCCATTTTGTTACGCTATTTGAATTCGTACCAGTTTATACCTATATCATATTTAATTTTTCTGTGAAAATATAAAGTAAATTGAATAAGATTTAAAAAAAAAAATTGACCGCTATTTTGTTCCCCCATCTTGAATTCATACCTTAACTTTACCAATTTATCTTTATATGACACTTAATGCTTGCACACAATTTGAAATTAATGAAAGTCATTTTTCAGCCTAATTTTTTAAATATTTTATTAAGCCGCTATTTTGTTTTGCGCTTATATTCATTCCAAAATGTTACCAGGTCATTCCTATGTAACACTTGATTTTTGCGCAAAATTTAAGGTAAATTGGATAATTAGTTTTTTTACTAATATTTTTTTACGTTTCACTAGACCGCCTTCTTGTTCCGGCATGTTGGATGTTTACCAAAATATTACGAGGTTATCCTCATATGACCCTTAATGTTTGACTAAAATTTGATACCAATCTGATAGTAGTATGTCGCGAACTGACAGACAGACAGACAAACATACAGACGGACCAACGGAATGCATAAAACATATTTTTTGGCGCCTAGGGACGCTAAAACATGAAGATATGTAAAACCTCAGAGGATTATTTTTTCACGATTACAAACGTTTTATTTGGCCGCCATTTTCTTCCACCATGTTGAATTAGTACCACAATTTTACTAGTTCATTTCTATACCACAATCAGTTACCGCACCCAATCTGAAATCAATCCATTAAGTAGTTTTTTTCAGGCTAAATATTTAAACATTTTATTAAACCGCCATTTTGCTCCGCCGTCTTGGAGTTATACCAAAATTCTACCAGTTGATTTTTACATAATGCTTGATTTTTGTGCAAAATTTGAGATAAATTGGGTAAGTAGATTTCTAATAATAATTTTTTTATCATTTCACTAGGCCCCATTTTGTTTTGGCATATTGGATTTTTATCAAAATGTTACTAGGTCATCCACATATTACCCTTAATTTTTGACCATTTATTTTGTAGTCAATCGGGTAAGTAGTTTTTAGCTTTGCCGCGAACAGACAGACAGACCGATCTAATTTAGAAAACATTATTTTCGGCATCTAGGCACCCCGTAACGTAAACATTTGAAAATATCTCGGAGGGTGATTTTTTCACGATTACAATAACTCCCTATTACGAGGGAAGTAAAAAAAACGGTAAATTTCCTTTACCCAGAACTTCCCTCGTTACGAATATTTACTTTTATATGATAATGAGGTGAGCGATAATGAGGTGTGACCCAATTTAGTTCAGTACATAGTCATTTAGTGACACACTAACATTTGAAGTCAACCTGATAAATAGTTTTTAAGCTATACGGCGAACTGACAAGTAGAGAGACAAACCGACAGACGGACTGACGGAATTGATTAAAACATATTTTTTGGCATCTAAGGACGATAAAATGTGAAGATACATAAAACCTAAAAGAACGATTTTCTCACAATTTCCAACCTTTTATTTGGCCACCATTTTATTCCGCTATCTTGAAATAGTACCACAGTTTTACTGATTTAATTCTATACCACAATTAATTAAGATATCGATTTAAAAAACTGGGATTAGTCAAATAGCCTCTCTTGTCCTGCTGAGAAACTGATCTAATTCGATTTACCCAACTAAAATTTAAGCTCCTTTGTCTAATTTGCCTGTTCTTTTAAAGAAATATGATTTACTTAATTTATGCTTTCTCTTCCATTCGCTGTGTAATCCCTATTTCTAACATTTACAAAGTCGATGTATATCGTTTTATATAGCTGACAGGATAGTCATTTAGTAAGCATATATCATTTTTCTACTTACAAAACAATGATATCCTTATTACTTCAATTTCCTGTTAATATAATGTTCCACCTTCTATAAAGCGGTATATAGCGTTATAAAGTTTAAATAGAAGTTCTTCGAAATAAGATATTTATTGCAAAAATATTTATTAACTTTTCTGAACTTACTATGATTTAGTTAAAATTAAAGGAATACGAATGATAGAAAGACCAGATAGATCTCAATAATTTAACAAATATTCCTAGATATTCAAATATATACTCAAAGAAAATTAATAGACGGAATAAGAATTCATTAATTGGTCCAGATGTGCCAATTAAATAGTAAAGTTCTCAGTGCGGATATTCCCTGAAGACGCCAATTAACTAGCAAAATAATTATGGAAGTTAAATTTATTTAAAAATCTGTCATCAGTTGCCATACTTCGTTTAATAATATCGTCACAGTTTTATTTCTGTATTTTAAGAAAGACCGTGTATTTTTAGTTGGTGAAACCATTTTCTTGTCCTTTTGGTAATTGAAACTATTTACATTGATTTTTTGTACAAACAACATATCTTTATTTATGCAATTTAGTGTAGATCATACCAAGCTATTTTTATTGGCCTTTTTTTTTAGAGTTCTGTAGCCCTTTCTGTTTTGAAGAAAAGTGAAGTATGGTCCATATTAGTTACGCCCTTAACTATATAGTAATAATATGCACAGGGTTTCTTTCGAGATTTTTGCGTTTTATGGTCCTGATCCCCGAAAAACATGTTGTCTCAAAACTACTTATCCGATTTACTTCAAATTTGGCTCAAAAATCGAGGGCTATATGGGGATAAAATAGTAACATTTTAGTAAAAATCCAAAATGGCAAAACAATTATATCCATTTATATTAAACACTTAATTTTTATGCAAAATTAAAAATTAGTTTAATAGGTATTTTTTCAGACTGGTTTTTAAATGTTTTATTAGGTCGTTATTTTTTCTTGCCATCTTGGATTCGTACGAAATCTTACCAGTTAATTATAATGTAATACTTGATTTTTGTGCAATATTTGACGTAAATTGGATAATCAGTTTTTTAGTAATAATTTTTTAACTTTTCTCTAGGCTATTATTTTGTTTGGACAAATTGGATTTTTATTATGTCACCAGGTCATCATCATATGACCCCTAATTGTTTACTAAAATTTGAAGTAAATCCGGTTGGTAGTTTTTTAGCTATGCCTCGAACTGATAGATAGATAGACCGACGGAATTGCGGAAACATGCTTTTTGGCATCTGGGGACCCTCTAACCTGGAGGTCTGTAAAATTCTGGAAGGGTGATTTTTACTCGATTACAAATATTTTATTTGATCGCCGTTTTGTTCCGCCATCTTCAATTCGTACTACAATTTTATCAATTCATCTCTATACCATACTTAATTCTTGCACAAAATTTGAAATCAATGTAATGAATCATTTTTCAGGTTGATTTTTTTTAATATTTTGCAAACCGCGATTTTATTTCGCCATCTTGGATTCTTGCTAAAATTTTACTGGTTTATTCTTATATAATTCTTGATTTTAATGCACATTTTCAGGTAAATTGGATAAGAAGTTTTTTAGTAATTATTTTTTTAACATTTCACTACGCCGCCATTTTATTCCGCCCTATTGCATTTTTACCAAGATGTTAGCAATTCATCCCCATATGACTTTTAATGGTTGACCGAAATTTGAAGTCAATCGGGTAATTAGTGTTTTAGCTATGCCGCGAACAGACAGATCGACAGCAGACAGACAGACACACAGACCGACGGAATTGAGAAAACATGTTCTTCGGCATATAGGCACCCTGAAACGTGAAGATCTGGAAAAATCTGGGAGGGTGATTTTTTTCACTGTTCCAATAATTCCCTTGTATGGAGGAAGTATCAAAATAAAACATGGTATACTGGAATATAAGCAGCGGTTTTATTTCAGTAGGAGTGGTATGTAACTGAATGTGAGTATGTATATATGTTCGACCTGTATTTAAAATTTTTTACAGATAAAATAGAGGAGATTAAAAATGTTTATTGTTTCCAATGTAGATGAATGTTAGATATATGAATAAAATATGTGTATGTAGAGTCATAAATTCTTACTTGGGAAAACACATGTAAAACCTTTTTAACACAAGTTTCCTCGTATTGAAACTTTCTTTCTGCCAGGCAAAGTCAAAACAGAAAAAACTACAAATACTTTAACAAGAGAAAGTACGGGTCGCTTGAAGCAAAAAAAATCTTATAATCGTGCAATTTAACTTAAAAGGGTCTAAGAAATGTACTAAATATGTTATTCATTTTATTATCCAAAACTATTAGATTAATTTAAAATCTTGCTTAAAATAGTAGCAATATTTAAAAAAATATATTTAACTATTGGTGATGGATTGACAGTATCGAATTGCATCGCGCATTATCGAATTCGATTTATCGATTAGACTATCAACGGACTAAAGTTATTTTCGAATGTTGGTTGTATTGTGCTGAGCGGCTTTTTGGAAACCAGAAAACCCATTCCAAACCGTTGCAACCCCCAGCAAGAGAAAACCACGGGGAAGGAACAGCATTGTTCTTTCCGAAAGAAAGTTATTGATCGATACAGACATACATAGCTGGATAACCAAGGCCTTCTTACAGAATCAGACCACGTCGAAAACCATCTGCTTAGTTATGTAAGTGCAATTTTTGCATAAATGCCCGAATAAGAAGGTCGTTAGAAAAGTTATCCTTAAACCCTTCAGCTGACTCTGATTTTACCTCTTTTCAACCTTAAGAAGTATTATTAGATTTAACAAAAAATTCTAAGACTGAAAGTCTTGAATCAGATTTACATAGTAGTATAATAAATGAAGTAAAAGAAAAAATAATATATTAAGTAAAATAAATAATTCGCAAATGGCATTTAAAGCAGAATATTTGAACTGCGTTCCAACATTTGATGGAAACCCATCTGGGTTAAATGGTTTTTTAACAATATACCAATCTAAAATCACAAATTTTTATACAACACTATAGAAATTTTGCAGACAGATGCGATAAAAGTTGTCTGAATAGAGATTTAGTAATTCTTAAGCAATTACTTAGCGAATCACCAGAAACATTTTATGATAGGTGCTTAGAGTTATTAAATTTACTCCGTAGTTATGTCGATGCACATGAACCAGACAATGCCGCTGCTGTATAGTGCGAATTGTACAGAAAAAAAGCATTAACAACATTTTTATCGGGTTTGAGAGAATATTTGGGTAACACTATTCTAGCATTATACCGACCACACTATCCGACGCAATTTATTTGGTAATACAAAAAAAAAATGTAAAATAATACGCAAATTAAGTCTTTTAATTCAAAATCAAATTTACCAGGCCGACCATTAAACACACGTTTACAATATCAAAGGTCGCATATACAAATTACTTCTCACAAACATTTAACGCACATAAAAATCATAACCAATTTCGCCCAGATTTTCCAAATCAAGCAATATCTATTAAACCAAACCCTAATCATAAGCCCCAGAGATTTCCAACTAATTCCTAAGTATTTGGGACAGTAATCAAAGTAATGTCTTTAAACATGAACCAAATAAACCAGCTTTATCACATCAGTCACAACAATCTAACTTTATTTTTGAAGAACTATATAACACAAACAAATTTAAGTTGTCCCGGATTTGAAACAAACTACAAGTATGAGTATGACCTATTCCACGATTATCAATATTGTGAACTATAAAGTTATGCACCAGAATATTTACAACTCGAAACACAAACGACTATGAACAGTCACAGACTGAAAATGAGTCACAAGAAGAAAATTTTTACTTTCCTCTGTCAGACTTGACGTCAGATCTCAGTGAACTTCCCTACATTACATTTCTTGAATATAATATCAAGTTTTTAATTGACTCGGGATCGACAAAATCATTTATTAACCCTGACTTATCGCTATTATCTCCACAGTATTCCTTCTAATCTAAACCTTCTAATCTAAAATTTTTCATGTTCAAATTATATAATGAATTCGATGAATTAATTGTGATTGATAACTTAAAATGACTTCGAGCTAGTTTAGATTTTGGTCAAGTGAAGTTAATTGTATTAAGTTCACCGCCGTGAACCTAATTGTATTAAATTTATCGCGGTGAACTTCATTGTATTAAGTTCACCGTGACCTGAACGTATAATTACCTCCATAGAATGCAACGATATAAGACTATGTCAAAAAACGAACAATTGCGAGATTTCATATTGCGTATATAAAAGAAGTTTGTGTAGGAATATAACTTAAATTATAAATTCAAAGTTTAACAAATGTCCAAAGACAAAAATTCCTTCACATATTCAAACGAAGTTACATTAGCATCTCTTTCAAAATAGCCAAATACAAGATTCACATAAATCTAATGAAACCGTGAACGTAGACAACGAATTAAATATAAACCTAGATCAGTTATCTACATTAGTACAACCTGACAACGAGCAAATAGATATCAATGACCTACCAGCTGACAACTTCACTGTACACTTAAACGAAAGTCAAGATCCTAGCGTAGGCGTCCCTATTGCAGAGGAAACACCGGTTAATTATGGTTCATATTAAGTCATTATAAAATATAAATTACATTCTC
This sequence comes from Kuschelorhynchus macadamiae, assembly GCA_030620095.1. Lineage (NCBI taxonomy): Eukaryota > Metazoa > Arthropoda > Insecta > Coleoptera > Curculionidae > Kuschelorhynchus > Kuschelorhynchus macadamiae. Next base: position 224,407 of record JAUTXW010000450.1, read on the forward strand.
CAGCACGACCCAAAACAGAGATTTTATTTCAGAAGAAACGGAGAATATTCGTGCAGATTTCTAGCGACAATTTTGAACAAGACATAATAAATTTTGTTAAGGAACATGTAATTCCCGACAAACAGTATAAATAATATTTTGAAAACCCAAATATTTACGAACAATTTTGTGAAATAATTAGAACAAAATTTTAAGTGGCCCTCTATAAAATTTAAACGCTGTTTAAAAAACTCGTTGACGTTACTGATAAAAATATCATAATTGAAATAATATAAAATTACCATGAAGGTAAAACGAATCATAGAGGAATCGACGAGACCGAACAAACAATAAAAATAAATATGTTTGGTCAAATTTAAAAAGTTCTATACAGATGAACATAAATGATCGATGATGCCAAATAAGCAAGTACGAGCGTAATCCTATTAAGATGCAGATGAATATAACTCCGACGGCAATAAGAGCTTTCGAAATAATTCATCTCGACACATGAGAACAAGCTAAATTTTTGACAGTTTTTCAAAATATGCTCAGGAATACACTTTGAAATCCTTATCTACTCCAAAACTTGTTGATAACTTATTAACATACCTCTCTCACCATAAAATTCCTAAACAAATCGTCATAGGCAGCGGAACTGAGTTCAAAAAATCAGTAGTGATGAAATTGCTACGATTGCATTAAATTAAAATTCATTTCTGTTCACCCTATCATCCACAATCCAATGGACTAATTGAAAGACTTCACTCGACAACACTGAACACAAACGTTTGGTAAACAATCAAGAATTTAAGAAAATACTTATGTCCCAAAAAATGATCTATGCAATACTAGCTTAAAATAATTCCCTACATTCCACAACTAACCGACGCACAGTGGTGAGGTCTTATGGAGCCACCCGGCCATAACTGTTAACCACCTCTACAATTGATTTATCATCCATATTTTGCAATTTTTATGAAATAAATGAATGAAACACCAGCGTAGGATGCTCGTTTATTTCAGCATTGCGATATACAGGGTGATACATTAATATTTTGCCTTAAGTGAATTTTTTCCTCAAATTTTGATGATTTCTGTCCTGAATGAATAAAAAAAAATTCCTGTATATACAGGGTGACCCATTTATTTGCGGGTCACCCTCATAAAAAGTTTATTATTTGTGCGATTTGGCTCGGGTTTTTTTCAAATTGTAGGGCTTAAAAAACTGCAACTTTTTAGCAAAGATAACCTCGGTCATGGAAAATCCAAGGCCTACTATGCCAGTCTTTAGTAGCAAAATTTCAATAAACCATATTAGCGATTTTTTTAATAAAAATTTGTGAACACCACTGAATTTGGCATCCCTCAAAATGGTCCTATACCAAGTTTTACCAAAAAATATCAATGTGGTTTATTAAAATTTTGCGCCTAGAAACTGGCAAAGTAGGCCTTGGATTTTGTCTGAATTGGAATATCTTTGGTAAAAAGTTGGAGTTTGTCAAGCCCTACAATTTTTAGAAAATCCGAGCCAAATCGCATTAATAATAATAAAGTTTTTTTAGGGTGACCCGAAAACAAATGGGTCACACTGTTTGTGTGCATATGTGGGGTTGCTAGGTGCGTAGGTATATGAAAATCATTCAAAAATTGGTAGTCTGATTGCGATAAAATTTATCAAGGCAGGTCCATGTATCGAGAAGGAAAAATTAAATTATTAGGAGAAAATGGCGGCTATTTATATTTAAATAATATGAACGAACATACATTTTGATTACTTATATTAGGTGTACTTGTAAAATGTTCACTTCAAAATAAAGATTAGTGGTACATATTACATTAAAAAACACTAGAGTCGCAGTCGTGGTCAATTTAGGATAGATAAGACTATATCTGAAAACACATTTTTCCAAGTTTGAGTTCAGTTTAATTTGAATTCGTTGGCATTAAGCGAATTAATCCAATCAATCGAAACTTAACTTAATACAATACATAATTCGGGCTTTCACTGTAACATAGTATACATTTAATTATTAAAAACAATAAGCTAAATCCTACCTTTCACAAAATCAAGAGATATTTTGCTTCTTGTTCTACATCTAAACTTGACTTTTTTTCCCATTGGTTTCTGGAGTTGGTTAGGTAAGGATCTGAAGAAACAAGTAATGAATGAAGAATATCTTCGTTGGTAGCAGTTCGGGAGCATTTTCGAGAGGACATCTGACGGAATCTTTTAAAGTCTTTATTTCGCGCCTCGGCTGCTTCCTCACTAAGTTGCCCAATTGGAAGACAAGCCGAATCAATTATGCCACTTCCGTGGAGACGAATTTGGTGTACAGATGTGGGCATGTAGTACCAGTTGTACTTTTCCACAAATAATTCTGCCGTATTTTGTGCATATAAATCAAATTTATGTGTTTCTACAGCTCTTCCACATGTCAAAACTTGTAAAATAATAGAAAATTTTTTGATTAGTTCTTCATCCACACCTGTTACCTCTGCTACTATTTCTGGACTCCGGAAAAACCTTCTTGCAGTGTTACCATCGTTGGAGGTTCCACTACCCTGTCGAGGCACATCAACAAATATGCCCAGTCTTTGTTCGTTTTGAACATGTTTTTTTCTTGCTTTCACTAACTCTTTTTCAGCATCAGTCCTGGCACTCCACTTTTTAAAATCAAGTCTATACGATATATTAAGAATACACTCCATGAAACGAAGTAAGGCATGTAAACTAGAGAGGCCATATTTATAAGAGTCGATATCAACTTTTTTTTTCGAATTTCTTGTAAATTGTTCATTTCTTTCGGTTTGGCTTTACATATTGCACAACATGCAGCCGAGGAGGTTTGTGTTAAAACTTGTCGTACTTTTCCATCCAACATGGTAAAAGCTAAGTTATGTGAAATTTTAATATTTCGATGTTTTGTAGATACTTCGGTCTCAACCAGTTTTTTAATTTCGTTGTCATATTTGTCGGCAATAACTCTGGTAAGTTCAGGCGTCTCTTTTGAAAATTCAAAAAATATTGGTCTACAATAATTTGTCGAGGATGGATGCGGATTTTGCCAGACTATTTCATTATTTTTTGAAACAAGTTGCAATGGAACCAAAGAAGCCATAAAAATAGAATTATCCACAATTTTAACGTCGTTAAAATTTTGTTTATAGCAGCTATTTCCTGAGGAACCATCACAACCCCATTTAGTGTGTAATGAAAATGTGTTTGATTCACTACTCTCTATTTTTTTCAATACATTAGGAACTTTAAGCAACCTTTTTGTGGTATGGTCTAATAGTTGTTGCATTGGAATGGAACCGCCTCTTTCGTTAACTTGAATAGAATCAGGATAGCATTCTACTTTTGCCTTAAATATTTGATTATAGCTAGGGAAAATATCAGCATTTTTACTCTCACACTGCTCACGTACATAATTATATTGATGTCTGGATAGTTTTGCATCTACCATTAATGCTAAACCTTCATCTCTTGAAAACATTTTAACTGTATTTTGCGATAGACGTAGTTTGAACTTACTTGCTCCAAGAGATAGTACTTCCTGAATCACGGTTGCCTCTTCTTTCTTTCCATCTGCCCTTAACTTACGAACCAAGAGACCTTGTAACTCTGAGAGTGTCATATCACATGTTCTCTCTAATTTAGATAGCTTCCTTCGTTTGCTTCTTTCAGAGCTTCCATCAAGATTTTTTATAGGTCTTCCACCTGAAGAATGTGACACTTTAAGGACGTTCACAATTTCTTTAAATATCAAGTCGCCTGCCAACCAATTTTTAAACTTTTTGTCAAAATGATCTTTTACTCTACTAGCCTGTTTCCATTTTTGCCTAAATTGGCCCAGAAATGTTTTTTGGATGGTACGCTTCACAATTATAAAGTCTTCTGAAGACTGCTCAAAGTCTTCTTTTAAACGAGAAAAAAACTCTTGCTCATTAGAACTAGCAATAAATCTTTCGGAAAGACACTTTCGACTTATCGCAAACATGTTTTTGCCACGAATTCACGAACAACAATAATACTACATTGATAATATTGACATCAATATGGCGCGCGATGTAACGATTTTGTTTTGACGTGATCCACAGCCTTCTTAAAAAATTGTTATTCCGAGTAAAGGTGCAACTTTGAGCAGCCATATATTTTTTTTCTTAGAAGAGCAATACATCAGCTTACTTTCTGGCCTTAATACAAAACTTCGCCTTGCTTCGATGGTGATTTTTCTCGTTATTAAAATTGTAGTAATAAAGCATCATGTGGAACCAAACATTTTATTAGCTATTAGCGTGTTAAATAAACAAGAAAATATTTTTCTTATTACATATTATCTCGAAGAAACCATCTATTTAACATGAAATAAAAAAATAATGGCATCCTTTTGATCATACATTTATGAAACTTTAATTTTTTTTGTCTTGTTATTTTAAGTTCAAAATTGATTTCAATTACTCTTTATTGGAATTAAATCCATATACAACCTAATAACACTTCATTTTCGGGTTGACGGTTTTTATTTAGCACTATTTATATCAACTTTGAATTAAAAAACAAATAGTTGAAGGTTTTACTTTAACAATAGTTTGGAGGTATTGGCCGCTGAATAGCATTACGGCTCGCCACTGTGCGACGGACGTAATAAACGGTCACATTACCGAGGATAACCCCTTCGACGTTAACTTGGACCAGTTATTAATTCGCAACTGTATTAATGCCCATAAAATAAAACAAAAATCTTATATTCATAAGTTAACGAAAAAAATAATCAATACCAAAGAAAAAGTGATAGGTAAAAGTAATGAAAACCGAGATGACCCCGCATTATTTACGCTAAATGAAAATGTATACGTAAGAAGGCATATTGGACAGAAACACGCCGGCGAATTCGAGAAACAAGTTAATTTCAATAAACACAAAGCGTAAAACTGCAAAAATAGGTTCTCTTGAAAAAGTTCATCTTCGAAATTTAAAATCTTTCAGTTTGCTACAACTCACGTATGAATTAAAAGAAGAAATAGCTGTGAGAAAACTAAATGATAATCTCGGCATATCCCTTTTAAGCAGGAGCGTGCAGTCTAGGGAAGCAAGGGAAGCAGTGCTTCCCCAAAAAAAAAATACAAAACATCTTCTAAAATGTAATTTTTGAAATAGGAAACCATTAATTTAGTTTATATTAAAAATGCTAAAATATTATCTTAATTGTCAAGCCCATAATAAATGCGGCCTTGACTCCGACCCAGCCACAATAGAATATCGAATAAAACCTATGCGGGCCGCTAGCTTCTCTGCAGCGAAGTCCTGTATGCTTGATTTCCTGTGAATCGAGCCAGAGGTTATTGAACTTTCCACCGGCTGTTTGCAATTTTTGCATTTCAGTCGGGTGCTTTAAGTGATAGCGGAAGCTATCGTTGGAGTAGGTTCTTGGTTTGAACGGCTATCCGTGGGTTGTGTGATACGTACGTCGCGTCGTGCATGGTGCGATATGGAAGACAATAATACGGACGTGGATATGCAAATACCGTCAAGTTCGGCTGTCCGTAATAACGTTGAAAATGTGAATGAGAATTTAGTAAGAAGAGTGTGTGTGAATGTGTGGTGTGTGTCTTAATAATAAAGGGATTTTCAACATTAAACTTCGCTGATAACTTCAAATAATTTCCAAAGGAAGGGCAAAACCGCCTATGAAAAATTTAACCACAAAAGTGAAAAACTGTATTAGACATTTTTATCCGGAGGAACAATACGAACAATTTAAATGGCTAACAGGGTGTGAAAATATAAGTAAATTATTTTGTTGGCTTTTTGAAAACGAAGAAGGTCTCTGGAATAAAACTGTTTTTTCCGATTTAAACAATTTCAATAAAGCTGTAAAAAGACACATTATGTCCAAGGCGCATTTACAGGCCGTCATAAAAGAAAAAGTCTTCGGCAAAACCAAAATTGAACGCGCCCTTAATAACCAGCTGGAAAATTAGTCACCGCCAACACAATGAACTAGACGATCAAAATAGGCAAATATTAAGAAGACTTATCTATGTTGTTTGTTTTCTCGGACAGCACGAATTGGGATTTAGAGGTCATGGCGAAACAAGGGTTTCTTCAAATAGAGGAAATTTTCCAGATTTTCTTAGTTTAATGGCTAAATATGATGATTGCTTAAAAAATCATTTAGAGCAGTCTAGCGTTTTTCGCGGAACGTCGAATCGAATCCAGAATGATTTAATTTCCGCTGTTGCAACTATTATTCTAAAAAGTATTAAGCAGGAGATTGGCGAGGCGCGGTTCATTGCTATTGTTCTGGACGAAACAACTGATATCATTAATTTTAGCCAATTACATATAGTAATACGCTACGATAAAACAGACGGAAGTATTCAAGAGCGGTTTTTAGGTTTTAATAGTGTGTCCGAAAATCGTACAGCAGATGCATAGTTTATAAAGTTAATAAAGAAATTAATGGAGAGAAAAAATTAGTTGCTCAAAGCTATGATGGAGCTGCAGTGATGGCAGGACAATTAGGGGGTCTGCAAGTGCTGTGTTTGTCCACTGTTTTGCTCATAAATTAAATTTAGTTTTATCCCAGTCCATCAATCACATTAAAGAGTGTAAAGTATTTTTCGTTACTTTAAGTGGCATAACTGCTTTTTTCCCAAGTCAACAAAACGTACACATGCTTTGGACTGCATTGTCCACAAACAATTGCCCAAAGTGGCTCCTACTAGGTGGAACTATAATGGAAGACTTGTGTTAACAGCATCTGAAAATCGTGAATCACTGATTTTTTGAATATTTGAGAATATAATAGAAAATAATGAAACGTGAGACTCAGAAGCAATAAATAGTTCAAGGGGGTTTTTGGACTGTTTGAAACGAGATTTTAATTTTAATTATTTGTTGAACATATTTTCAGAAATATTTCCATTCTCGGACAATGTTTTTAATATATTACAAACTAAAACAAATGATATTGACCTATTTTGGGAGAAAACGATGGCGTTAAATGTAGAGCCACAACCCAAGCGTCTTCGAACAGACAAGGTGGGAGATGTTCAAACATCATACAGACGCCTTTTTTATGAAATAATCGATCAAATTCAACAACAAATAAACTATAGATTTAACGGTTTAAATGATTTTAAATTCCTCGAGCTCTGCAATTTTGATGCATTTAAAGGAAAAACTTTTCCAGAAGATGCGTTTTAATCTCTTCTTCTTCATTATGGGCAGTTCTTCGACCGAGTGTTACTGCGATCTGAACTGAAAGTGATTTACGAAACTGATGACATTAGCGCAAAAAATAACTCTAAGGAACTAATGCAATTTTTAAAAGACAAGGAGCTGGAAGATGCCTACACCGAAGTGTCGAAATTGTGTGAATTAGTATTCACAATACCTGCCACAAGTTCATCAGTAGAACGCAATTTTTCAACACTTAAACGTATAAAAAATTTCGTGAGAAATTCAACGGGACAGGAGAGGCTTTCGCATACATGACTGTTATCCATTGAAAATAAACTTCTCCAAAATATGTCGGAGCATCGGTGTTTTTATGATGACGTCATTGACGAATTTGCAAAAAATGATCGAAGAATTGAATTACATCACAAATAGGTAAGTTTCTAAAAATTGCTTTCCTTTCTTAAAATTTTACCACACGCTCCTGCTTTTAAGTTAGGTTTCGCAAAAATGCAAGAGTATACATATATTTTATTTCATTATTACGACATTAATCCCATTGTTGTAAAAATAAACAAGCTTTATTTAAACTCTAACACCCGTATTCACTAAATAGGTTTAAATTTAGACCAGGTCTAACTTGACAGTTACAGCTTTAAAATGACATTTTTAGCAATTGAACAAATAATTATTCTAAATGTCACAATTGGGTATTTCTCGTAAAAATAGGATAAAGCAAGGATTGATAGAAATGTTAGTATTAGTTTTCAAAGCTGTTACTGCTATCTTAGAGTTTAAGACGGAGAAAAATACGAAAAACTTATTGCTGACTTGCGAAATAATCAAAATAAATTAAGTTCAAACGTTTTGAGAGCGAATTCTGCTTCTGTTAATATTATCCGAAAATTTAACAGTACTGTTTAAAAAATTAGTCACAACGAAATAAATATTGTTGGAAAGCAAATTAAATCAAATTAATTTAATGGTTCAAAAAACTGTCATTCCAGAGAATGCTATGGTGATTAAAGATGTTTTAAACTAAATAATAAATATTTACGAACTTATCGATTTAGGCTTACAAGACAATTCGATAGCTTTCTCTAGGATAAAAGTTATACATCCAAGTATAACAAAAATTGAATATCTTTACTTTAAATTACTTAAGATTCATGATCAAATTGGCTCGAAATACATGCCTGTAGGAATAACTTAGAAAATATGTTGCTTTTCAAAAAAATTACTAAAATTAGATTGTTTTATTACTAAAAATCGTTAAATTTCATTTACCTGGAACTTCGCACGTTATGATTTCTTCTATTTGTTAGGAATAGTGAAGTGTGACCCAATTTAGTTCAGTACATAGTCACAGTATATATGTGTTACATGTAATGTGTTTTCAAACATTTTTATTGGGTGTCATTTTGTTCCATCATATTAGATTCCTCCCAATATTTTACCAGTTCTTTCTACCTTAGCCACAATTGACTTTGGGCATAATTTAAAATAAACTCAATAAGTAGTTTTTACATTGACATATACCGCCATTTTCTTACGTTATGTTGAATTCGTATCAGTTTATCACATCGTACCACAACTTTTTCATTTTATCTCTATATCCCACTTAATTCTTGCACAAAAATTGAAATTAATGTAATAAGTAGTATTTTCAGGTTCATTTTTTAAATATTTTATTAGGCGCTATTTTGTTTTCGGGACGTAAAGATGTGTAAAAACCTGTAAGGGTGATTTTTCCACTATTATAAACATTTTATGTGGCCGCCATTTTGTTCCTTCATCTTTAATTAGTAACACAGTTTTACTAGTTGATTCCTATAACACAATTAGTTATGGCACACAATTTGAAATCAATGCATTGAGTAGTTTTTCCAGGCTTAATTTTTAAATATTTTATTATGCAGCCATTTTGTTCCGCCATCTTGGATTTGTACCAACATTTTAACAGTTGATTTCTACATAATACTTGATGTTTGTGCAGAATTTGAGATAAGTTGGATAAGTGTTTATTTAATAATAATTTTTTTAACATTTCACTAGGCCGCCATTTTGTTTGGCCATATTAAATTTTTACCAAAATATTTCCAGATCATCCCTATATTTCATTCTTGATCAACATTTGAAGTCAATCAGGTAACTAGTCTTTAAGCTATGCCGCGAACCAACATACGGGTACACAAACCGACGGAATTGATAAAACTTATTTTTAGGGAACCTAGAGCGTGAAGATATGTAAAACCTGAAAAGATTATTTTTTTTACAGTTACAAACTTTAAGCTGTTTTTTCAGGCTGAATATTTAAATATTTTATTAAGCCGTCATTTTGTTCCGCCATCTTGGATTCGTACGAAAATGTTATCAGTTGATTCCAGCATAATAATTAAGGTTTGTGCAGAATTTGAGATAAATTGGATAAGTAGCTTTTTAATAATAATTTTTGTAACATTTCACTGGGCCGCCATTTTGTTTGGCCATATTGGATAAAATGTCACCAGGTCACCCCCATTGACCAAAATTTGAAGTCAATCGGGTAAGTAGTTTTTTAGCTACGCCGCGAACAGACAGACAGACCGACGGAATTGAGCAAAACATGTTTTTCGTAGTCTAGGGACTCTGATACGTGAAGATCTGGAAAAATCTCCGAGATTGCTTTTTTCACGATTATAATACTTCACTTTTACGACGGAAGTAATAATAAAATTAATTAATGTTACAAATTCAAATAACACATCCTGAAAACTTCAACTATTTTCATCTCTATTCTATAACAATTGTAAGTAAGGGTCAGTTTGAGGTTTTCTTACCTCGAAATAAATTATTTAAAAAAAATGCACAACACATTTCTAAGTTAAGAATGCCAGAAAACAATGACCCAAACGTACGTCTGTAACAAAATGGATCTTTAAGAAATCCATCAAAAAAGCCCATTCACCGTCAAGTTATTAGATTCTGGAGACACGTACATAAATTGGGACGAAAATCACGAAGCCTGTCAATCAACTGGGTACTGCTAACCATTGGATTTTTGACCTGCCGAACGAAAATATTGTCAAGTTAATATTTTATTAGCAAAAAGAAATTCAAACATTATTTGGTACATATCTAGTCCAAATACAAACCACCTGTAAAGTAATTATCGATCAGGAAACAATAATTAATAATCGAAAGCCGATACCACGCAACAGCCAACCAATCTTATTTCCTGATATTACAGATAGTTAGCCTACTAGTCCTTTCTCTCAGTGCCCATAAAGTGAAGTTAGATCGGCTTTACGAAATTATAAACCAAACAGAAAAAAATCAACCCCAGGTGTTCCTGAGCAAAGTATCAAGTTTTCCTAGCATATGGACCCTCGTAATATATGCAGCCCTTATTTTTGGCGCCGCCTTATATCGCTACGCGAAGTAATGTTTTCTTACGGGAAAACGAGGTGAAGGCAGTTACGAAGAAAGATTGGAACTTCAAGATGTTCAACTATCCCGTTAACTGTGGAGTTGAACACACCCTCTTCACGACGACTTGGGTAATCTGCTGACGAAGCACGCTGATTCCACAAAACCTAGTTGTCATTTCCTGTAATATACCGTTGTAATGGTGTTTTACAGTCAGTCGGAGTTGAGACATAAGCTTTTAGGCATCAAGCCATTTTGGATAAACTTATTATTTTCGAAATAAATAATATTAAAAAAAAATAGGGGTAAACAAACTAAGTATGAAATTTATTTTAAATTATATCCAAAAATCAAGTGTGGCAGTGGTAGAAAACTTTTGAAGAAAAGACAGTTTACAAATAAGTGGGGAACTAAATTATGTCACACTTCACTATTCTTGATTAAAGGAAAGATTCATTACGAGGGAAGTTCCGGGTAATGGAAATTTACCGATTTTTCTTTTTATCATACTCCAAACATGTTAAATAGCTTTAATATCAAGGAGGGCTTTGCAAGCGATACCATTCGCTTAACGTTAAGAATTTTGCTCTCTGTGGTTTCATATTATTACCTAGTAATACAGAATCATTGTCAAAATTTTCGGCAAAGGGAATATTAACATTCTGCAACTACCCGGGCGTAACATCTCATATTTTTCACATTTTCCTCTACATGTACATCGATGTCAGTGCTATCGTGGATTATTCCTCTCCACAACATTAAGCCAACAAATGCCATTCTTTTATGTTTGCATATTTTTCCTTGCTTTCCAATATTGTAATCGTGGAATAATCACCCTCCGATATTTGTTCTCATCTTCACCTTCAAAGTTCATAGATGCCAAAAAACTTATTTTCTCAATTCCGTCGGTCTGTTTGTCTGTTCTCGGCATAGCTAAAAAACTTCTTACCCGGTTGGCTTTGAATTTTGGTTAAAATGTATTCTGTTAAAACTCTTACAGAAAATAGTATCAATTTTGTTTTAACTTTGATTTGTGTTAAACCCTGTCTGTGTAATTAATCATATTTTATTACTAGTTAAATCAGAAACGTACTATATTAATCCTATTTGCAATCGGAATTCAGACCAGGGTTCAACTGCAATACGGTTTATTTAACTATTATTGACAATAATAGAGGTTTTGCATTGGTGTTAATGGATTGTAGCAGTGCATCCGACAGATTGAGCCACGATTTGCTAGTACGATTCCTTTCATTATAGATTAGATAAGATTATGTAAAGCGAGGTTTCTTAAATAATTGTTGCAATAATGTAGAGACTGAAAAATGTGTGTAATCTATATCACTTTCAAATGCAAATGTAAATTTTTGTTTTTCTGCCAGTTGTTTAAATTTTTGAGAGATACGTCATTGTCTCTTATCAAAATAAAGTTCACAGAATCGAGAATATACAGTGCTTGACAAATGAAACGGGACAAAGCATATTTTTGGTAAAATTCAAAGACGAATATTTTCGAAGCAAAAAAAGATTTTGAGCTTATTTTTTCTGCATGTGCTTGCGCAATCCCCTACTTTCTTACCTCTAGGCCATAATCGCTAGTTGTAATGATAACTGCACTATATAGGACGTTATATGAAATCATTTGATGTTTTACAAATTTGGTTAGTTCGGAGAATCTAATAAAAATAATTTTAGAATTTTTTGTTCACGGCAAAATGATGTATGGACGAATACCAAAAAAACAATTTCTACCGATTTTGCCTAGCTTCATTTGTTTTCACTGTAAATGGTTTAATCGGGAAATTCAATATTTTTTCAAAAATTAATCCATAATTCAGGCTGTTTTTACAAAGAAGACATGGCATAAGCGAATTTGGAATGGGGAGTTATGTCGCTAATACAACAAACGCAAAGATATTATACAGGATGTGATATGAACATTTTGAACTTGTTTTTTTTTGAATTTTTTTTTGTCAAAATGATATCAGGACAAGGAAACAAACAAAAAATATTTCTGTTCACTTAACTTATTTAGAGAATTTTTTGTGTACGAGAGTTAAGCAAGACTAACAACGTTTGCTTACAAATTAATTTATTTGCCTTTTTTGCAGAAGAAACATGGGATAAATTAAATGATGTCCAGTGTGATACTGCTAACATAATAAATATAAAAATAGAGTCTGGCAAATTCAAATATGTCCGCACACTGCTAACTTTTTTAAAATTTTACAACTTTTTCCGGCTCATGCCGCAGTAAATGTACGGGATGTCCTATGTCTTTATCTCGGAAAATGTAGGAGATAGAGAAGATTATTAAAAAGATAAGTTTCGTGGCTTGGCCTGTAACCTTAATTTATTTACTTTTTTTGTATACAGGGTACTCACTTTATCTTTGGACAGATTTGAACTTTCTTATTTTTTGTCTTCTTTACTAATTCTAAGTATTTTTTTGTATAAACCACAATACCCGAAAATTAATTTGTTTTTGAGATATTGACCCATGAAAAATGAGATTTCGATAAGTTAAAACTTTAGACCCAACCACGAAACTTTTCTTTTCAATTTTTTCTCCATCTCTTATGATTTTTATAAAATAAGGGGGAGGGCGTCTTATTTTGGACACCCCGCACAATTTACACGTGTTATGGCAAAGGTTTGATATATCTTGATGCTGGTGCCAATACTAATTATTACAGACATTTTTCCCAACTGTTTTTTTGAGTAGTTCCAATCCAAGTTCGATTTGTCACAAAATAAAAATAATATCAAAAATCAAAGTAGCCCTTGCAAAAACCTCTCTGTATTAACAATGCAATTCTACGTGTTCAAATGTTTGCAGTTTATTTCGTGACAAATGAAGGTAGCTTTAGAATCAAAAAACCGTTTGGTCAAAAAGATCTACTCTACCTAATATTCGCCTGACAATCAACAAATCTTAACCGTTAATGTAACAGACGTGCAGTATAAGGGTGACATTTTTAAAAAAAATTTAGGCAAAAAAATATTGAGTTGCCGATCATTTGTCTCTGTCATATTCTGTACAATATCTTTGTGTTAGTTGTATTAGCGACATAAATCCCCACTCCAAATTCGCTAACCCCATGACTTCTTTGTAAAACAGCCTGAATTATGAATTAATTTTTGAAAAAATATCGAACGTCTCGGGTAAACCATGTACAGTGAAAACAAATGAAGCTAGGCAAAGTTGGTAGAAATTGTTCTTTAGTATTTGTCCATAGATCATTTTGCTGTAAACGGAAAATTCTAAAATTATTTATCTTAGATTCTCGGAACTAACAAAATTTGCAAAAAATGAAAGGATTTCGTATAATGCTCTGTATAGTGCAGTTGTCATTGCAACAAGCGATTATGGTCTAGATGTAAGAAAGTAGGGGGATTGCGCAATCACATGCAGAAAAAATAAGACAAAATGATTTTTTGCTTCGAAAATATTCGTCTTTGAATTTTACTTCCGTCGTAAAAGGGAAGTATTGTAATCGTTTTTCGGTGTTTACAGATCTTTACGTTTTAGGGTCCCTGAGTTATAAAAAAAACATATTTTTTCAATCCTCTTTGTCACTTTGGTGCATAGCTAAAAAACTATTCACCTGATTGACTTCAAATTTTAGTCAAAAATTAAAGGTATTTGGGAATGACCTGATGACATTTTGGTAAATATGCACTATGGTGAAAAAAAAATGACGACCTGGTGAAATGTTACAACGTCTTCACTAAAAAACTAATTATCCAAGTTACCTCAAATTTGGCACAAAAATCAAGTGTTACATAAATTACAAAACGAGACTACGGAATCGCCTTTTTAAAAAATGTTTATTTCAAAAATACAAGTTATTTAGAAACAAAAATAAAATGTTTTACGTCGATGCTTTCAACTGACTGCCCTCGCGTCGCAGAAATTCGCATATATTAGCGGTCATCTAATATGCAGTGTCAGCAGGTTCCTTGGTTGGATGGTCAGATAACTCCTCCCTTCTCAGATTTAACTAACCCTGATAGGGGGTAGTTCAATGAGTTGGCTCGGATTCGGTTCTGTTGTGGTTGTGGTTGCGGTCATCTTTTTCAAACATCTATTTCGGATAAAATATCTAAACAAAAAATATCCAAAAATAGTTAGAAAAAGGGTGTATATAAAAATTGTCCATAGGCTTGGAAATTTCGAAATTCGGTCGAAAAGTTCTGGGACATGATTTTCTTCAATTTTGTTTTTGATTTTGTGAAGTTCGTCTAATTTGATTTCTTGTAAATGGAAGCTCAAATTCAGGACGGGAAAGTCTTGTTCAGGTGTATCTTGGAAGTCCGGGAACAGGATGGGTTGCTTATTAGTATCGACGTCGTTTTGATTATTGATAATCGACATATCGTTGATTTTTGCTTGGCATCCTGTTGGAAGGGTCAACATATAACTTCCATGTAGTTTTTGGCGTTCTTCTTGGGAGTCACATTGCAGTTCTACTAGTTCGGTATTTGGCAAAACTACAATCCATTGATTGGAATTATCCAATTGACTTATTACAGGTCGACTTATTGTAACGTCGATTTCTTGGCAGGTAGAAGTGCTTTTTGTGGTCTGTAAGAGCTGTACTTCGCAAGGACTTTTTGACGTGATCTCTGTGAGGTCTTCTTTTTTGCAAAGAAATAGGTTGGGCACAACTTCTTGGCAAGGGTCCGGACGATGAGTAAAGTACAATTGATTTTTAAGTAAATATTTGTTCCGCGGTATAACAACCTTAAACAGACTCTGATGCTCAATTGGTATAGAGTACAAGTGATAATAAGAAAAACTATTTGGATTGGTTACTGGAATTCGTAATAAATATGTTACACGGTTATTTAGGGTAAAACAGTCGACGTCTATAATATTTTCGAATAAAAATATATTTTCTAGGTTAGTGGGCAAAATTAAATGTTTTGAACCTACCATTTTTTCGAGTTTTTTGAGTTCATTTAAAAGATCTTTGGTTTGAATTATGCTCGGGTGAAATATTTTAAGCTTTGCGAATGTAACGGAGTTTTCAACATCTTGTAAAATGGAATCGATTATTTCGTACAAGTTAATAATTTGATCAAGAGTGTCTTTAATAAAATACATGTTCTCTTTGTACGTTGTTTTTTGTACAATATAACTTATTTGTTTTATTTTACCCTCGAGAAGTTTTTCATTTTGGCTTATTTTTTGAATTGTTGTGTTAAAACTCGTAATGACGCTTGTTGAAATCTGATCTAGGTTACGTATGTTATTACTTAATAATTTTTGGTTTCCTTGTAAATTTTTCATTAGGTTTTCGTAGCGAGCGCCATCTTCCGCATCTAAGTTTCCCGTTACAGCCTTAAAAACAGACCCTGCAGCATTAATTAATCCTCTTTTATTTCTTAATGGATGGGGTAAAATTTCTTTAATTTTATTTTCTACGCGTTCTTGAGAAATTGCAAGAATTTTTAAGTAATTAGATGATTCGGCATAGTATTCTTTATGTATAATTAATGAATTTGTAATATTTTTTGATTTTGCGTTTAATTTATTAATTTCAGATATTATTGGATTTAAGTAATAATAGTGAATTAAGGTATACGTGTATTCTGTAAGTTTAGCTTGTCCTAGCTTAATCGGCACGATTCCTGGGTTGTCGTCTAGTTGCCTGATAATAATTTTTTCTCTGTCTCCGATAACGGCGGCGACCAGGCTGAAATATAATACGTTTGTTTTAGTCAAAGCTGTAAGTTCTCCTTAAAGGTCGTTTTAAGTTGTCCATGTGAATTTTAGTACGAAGTTGCGTCTGTATTGTCTTACGGTTTTTATTTACAGATTTAACTTTGGTCGGTTTTTCGAATTTGTCAGCAAGTTTTTGTCTAACATGCTTCTTAACGTAAACGTCTTGATTTGGTTCAAATAGTTCAGTGTCGTCTCGGTTTTCATTTATTTTAGATATTACCTTTTCTTTCTTTTGTATTAATTTTTGATTTATATTGGCATACATAAGTTGTGATTTTTCTTTATGGTTATTGACATAATCTGTTAAAAGTAATTGGTTTATTTTAATATCAAAAGGATCATTATTTGTAGTATGACCATTTATAACATCAATTGGCTTAAAATTAGTGGAAGAATGAATTGAATGGTTATATGCAATAATGGCATAAATCATTTTTTGACTTATTGGTGTTTTACTAAAGGTTTGGTTATTTAGTAACCTTATATGCTCTGCTAAAGTAGAGTGGAGCCGTTCAACGGGCCCGTTTGATTGCGCATGACTAGGAGAGCAAAAGTGTACCTTTATTTTATGTAAATTCAAAAGTTCTGTCACTATTGTGTTCTTGAACTCTGTGCCATTGTCAACAATTATTTGTTTGGGAATACTATGATGTGAGAAAAATATTAAAAGTTTGTCTACGATTTCTGTAGCAGCGAGGGATTGCAAAGAATATGCTTGAGCATATTTTGAAAAACTATCTATTATTGTCAAAAATTTGGTTTGTTCGAGTGTATAAGTATCTAAATGTATTATCTCGAAGGGTTTTAAAGCAGTTGGTGTTACGTTCATTTTTATATTGATAGGATGTCGTTCATATTTACTTAATTGACATGTCTCCCAATCATTAATGTAAGTTTGAACAGATTTTTTTAAGTTCGGCCAATAATAGCGTTCCTTTATTTTGCTCAAAGTCTCATCAATACCGCGATGGTTTGTTTTTGACTCGTGGTAATTTTTAATTATTTCTGGTATGTCTCGTTTGTCTGTAGCGTCAATAAGTTTTGTCAGGCAGTGCTTAAATTTTAGCGAAGGCCATTTGAATGTTTTTCTAATTACTTCGCAGAAAGGCTCGTACATTTCTGCATTCTCAAAATATAAATGATATTGTTTATCAGGTATGATTAATTCTTTAATAAAGGTTAGGATATCATTTTCAAAATTATTTTCAGAAATTTGAACAGAGATTCTCCGTTTTTTCTCGAATAGTATTGTCGTCTTAGGTCGTGCAGGTGAATGAAATACAGAGGAAATTATTATCTGATTTGATCCGTAGTTTACTGGAATATCGTAAATGGGAATTCCTACTATAGGGTCTTCACTCTGGTTTGTATGTACTGTCATGTTGTCGTCGGGTGGTTCGTCATCAGCTGTTTGATTATTTGTGGTGTGACCGACCTCACGCGCGGTTTCATTGTCATCTGCTTGTGCAATGGTCGATATTTGGTCTAAATTTTCATTTGAGGTTGTTTCCTCTAAAGATTTATTTTGGTTTTGAAAATAATTCACGTTATATTCTTGTGTTACAAATTGTAAAGCTTGTATAAGATTTTCAGGCCTCATACATTTTATTGTTGTCCCTAATGGTTCACGTAATCCACTTAAAAATGTTTTTAAAGCTAATTCATTGTATAGTTCTCGTTTTAGAATTTTAGCTGAATTAGTTAGCTCATGCGCATCAATAAATGAACACAGCAGATTTAAAATATGTAAAACTCTATCGTAAAAATCATTTGGTTTTTCACCGGTGTTTTGTTTTAACATAACCAAATCACGATTTAAACACGCTTCATCCCTTTGATCTGCAAAATTTCGTCTTAATGTGTCTTTAAGTTCGTCCCACGTTGTTACATTTTGTATGTTAACAACTAGTTTAGCCTGACCTGTAAGTTTGCCTATTAAAGAATTTAACAAATAAATATTTTGAAAATTTCGCGGGTTGCTTGCATCGTAAAATGCGTCTATGAGTGATTGGCATGTAGATATATATACCTATTTAAATCATTTGCGTCTCCGTCAAAAACTGGGACGCAGTTTAAATATTCGGGTTTAAATTGGGACATATTTGATTCTAATAATTGATTAATTAGTAAATGATTACTTAAAGAAATTGTATTTTCAAAATTTTCTTGTATATTTTCTACTCCTACTTTTAAATCTAATGCTCCTAAATTATTTTGAGGAACAGAGTCAGCTGAAGGTGATAAACGAAGGCTATCTAATTCAGAAATTAAATTTTCAATCGACATCAATATGAGAGAAAATCAATTGCACTTACAATACTAGAAGAATGGCGATCCTAGTCATTCTATAAGTTCCAAACTTGGTTCGGCGATGTGGTCCTTCTCCAAAGCGTGGTACTTGCAGAGACAGATAATATGGGTCCTATCCCTCGATGTTCGATCAAATGGAATGCTCTTACAGTTCCGCGATGGATTGGGAATCGATCGATGTCTTGATCAATCCGCTCTATAATAAGCACTTCACCTAATGTCACAACAATTGGTTCTTTCCGGTTAATTCGTTAAAACGAAAAAGTTATTATGAGCGATTCATAAACTTCCGAAAATCCGTACGACTGCGCCAATTACAAAACGAGACTACGGAATCGCCTTTTTAAAAAATGTTTATTTCAAAAATACAAGTTATTTAGAAACAAAAATAAAATGTTTTACGTCGATGCTTTCAACTGACTGCCCTCGCGTCGCAGAAATTCGCATATATTAGAGATCATCTAATATGCAGTGTCAGCAGGTTCCTTGGTTGGATGGTCAGATAACTCATAGAAATGGACTGGTAATATTTTGGTATGAATTCAAGATGGCGGCCTAATAAAATAGTTTAAAATCAGCCTGAAAAAACTACTTATTAGATTAATTTTAAATTTTTTGTAAGCACTATGTGTAATAAACTAGTAAAATTGTGGTACGATCTCAAAATGACTGAAGAAAATGGCGACTAAATAAAATATTTAAAAAATGAAAGTAAAAAAATTTCTTATTCAATTGACTTCAAATTTTTCCCAAATTAAATGTGATAATAGAAATAAACTTGTACGAATTCAACAACATGGAACAAAATGGCGGTAAAAACTATTTATTCAATTTATTTCAAATAATGTGGCGTAGGTAAAACCTGGTTAAATATTGATATGAATCCAACACGGTGGAACAAAATGGCGCCCAATAAAAATGTTTGTAAAGATAGTGTATGTATATGTGGTACTAAAGTCGGTACATGTGCGAAACTAAAGTCGGTCACACTATATTATTCCTAAGAAAAGGAAAGCTTTATAACGAGGGAAGTTCCGGGTAAGGAAAATTTATCATTTTTTTCCATGTTATAGAAAAATGTTGAAGAACAAATCTTGAACGCTTCCAACATAACTTTTAAATAAAAACCGGTACATGTGAAATTTACTGTTTAAAGAGCTTCGAAACTTAGGAAAATTATTTTCAACGAACATTTTTAGCTAGGTCCAAAATATATATTTTACGAATTCAGTCCTCAGCTATTTTAATTTTAAGGGAAATTAGCTAATTTAATCCACACGAAAATTAATTCCAAAATCTAAATGTAGTTTTGTAACACACATTTTTATATGCTTTTATAACCTCATCCGAAATTGGGGCAAAAACATTAATGGCTAATTTATGAACCGTACAAACATTGCTATTAAATAGTAAAAGTATAGCGTCCATAAAGGACGATACTTTAAAATTTGCTTTTCGGGTTTAGGACAATAAATAAAATCTCCTTTAACTATGAAGTTGCGGACGTTTCGACCTAGTATTAGTTTTTTTCAAGGCAGAAAAAGAGAAAACAAGAATGTAATTGTTTTCCTTTTCCCTGATAGTCGCTACATACATATGGATTTAACAGTAAAATAAAAATTTGAAAATAAAACAAATATTAGAAAATATAAAAAAACAGAGATTAGTAAAATGAATATAAACATTTAAACAAAACACAGGACAACAAACAATTAATATATAAAATAAAAACATTATAAGAAAACTTCTAAAATAAATAGAGACATTAACGAGTACCAGAACATCGAATTATTTTATATAAAAATTAAAATCTTTTATGTTACGTACCTGTTACAAACGATAAGGAACCTTGTGTCGAAAACTAGACTAAAGTAAATATTGGAGCACGATTTTAGTTTAGTTTTTGACACAAGGTTCATTATCGTGTGAAATAGGTACGTAACGTAGAAGATCTTAATTTGTATACAAAATTATTAGATGTTTTGGTACTTGTTAATGTCTCTATTTACTTTACAAGCTTTCCCGTGTATTATATACTAATTGTCGGCTTGTGTTATTTTTTTAGATGTTTAAATTCATTTTACTAATCTCTTTTTTTGTTAATATTTTCTAATATTTGGTTTATTTTTAAATTTGTGTTTTACTGTTGTTCCATATATATGTAATAACTATCAAGGAAAAAGAAAACAATTACATTCTTTTCTCTTTTGCAGCCTCGAAAAAGACCAAATATAGGGTCAAAACTTCGGCAACTTCATAGCTAAAGGAACTTTTATTTATTCTCCTAAACCTGAAAATAAAATTTTAAAGTATTGCTATTAAAACCAAGGCCAACAAGGTTTTCCGAGTACATTTGCCGCTTCTGAAAAAATATTCAGATTTTTTTTCTAGCATTTCAGCTTGTATGGGGACGTCGCACTCAACTAGTTTTGCTAAATGATTGGAATTAATTAGCCCCCCCCCCTAGGGGGAAGAATATCAATTAAATCGAAAAAAGAATAATCGAATTATACCATGTATTTTAAAAATTATGATGGTTTGAATTTAATAGTCATTTTATGCTACCCACTTCAAATGAACCCCAGTGTACTTTAAAATTTGCTGTTAAAATCTCAAACAATTTCAGAAACTGGGTTAATGTTTTAATTTTTAACTTTATTACCTTATTTCAGAGAACAAGCGAGTCAACCAAACGAAAATGGAAAAACATATCGTTGCTGCCCTAGTTTTAAGAAACTTTTTAAAGAGTGGAGAGTATATCAACTTTAAATTTATATTCATTGACATACACGTACTTCAAGGATGAACTAGAATATCGTTAAAGTACATATTTTAGAAAGACAGATATTGACAGTGAAGTTTCTAATATTTTACAGTGTCGTAGCTTTTTGATTTTCTATATTTTATTAGTATAAATATAAAATACAACTAACTTGTCTTAACTAAAAGGAATCCAGGACTTACGGTCTAGATGAAAGCTTTGACCATTAAGCCACGAATACCATTCGTTTAACAACTAACTACGATAATTTAACCAATCCAAATTTTTGTAAGTAGAATATTACGGTATTGCAGCCTTGGGGCGGCTGCTGCAAGCTCAGGAATGTGTTAAAAGGGAAAGGAATACATTCATGATTATTAGTCATTAAGATCTGTGTATCTATCATCCGACTATATCGACGACATATAGTGATTTCAGAAGGAATCCTAAGTAGATCTCTGAATAACAGTATCAAGCCGGGAAAGTATTTAAATTGATGTTGCTTTTTGATTTTCTGTAATTTATAATTAAACATTTTCCAAAATTATTTGTTAGGAATTTCAGACAAATTTATTAAAATTGAAAAAGTTAACTACTGAAATTCAGACCCAGGAACTAGCTGAAAGCTTTGACTATTAAGCCGTGAAGACCATGAACTTAACAACCAAGTACTATAATTTAACGTATTCAATTCTCGTGGCCTAACGTCCTTGACCTGTCCAAAAAAGAGCTATTGCCATGATTTGTGAAATATCAAAAGGAAGCATCACTAGAGCATCGTCGAATTGTGGGAGGTCTGTCTCTGTTTTGCACATACTATCATGGATTCTTATTCAATATGTCTTTCTTAGTCATTCCTGTCAGGGAGACACGAGTCTCTGTGCATATGCATCACATTACCTTCCAACTTCAAGGACCAAAAACCTCCCACTTTTTTCGCTCCTTTCCGTTCCGAATTTGGAAGATTAGGAGAAAAGGAAAGACCTTTGCCTTTTCTCCTAATCTGCAAGTCTTTAAATCAATAAACATTCCCTCTCTTCACTTAAAGCAGTCACACTAGTATTTAAAGGTAGGTAGCGAATAGATAGTAGAGGCGTATCAATGTGAAATTTCAACACCACAAGGTGGAGTTCTCGAACCACTTAATAATTAATTATGATAAATCGGTATGCCTAGAGTGTGTTAGTAACTACGGGTCAACAAGCATAGTACAAATTATTTAGAAAGGAAAACAATTAAAAAAATAAATCTCTGCAAAATTTCTGGAATGCATTCTTCACAAAAAATTAAGCACTTAGTCTCAGTTTTTAAAAAGTTAATAAACAGTTTCTATTCATTTGTAACACTAATACAAAATTTTGACAAAACATTTTTATTAACAATTTTTATTCTCTAATTTATCTTCAGATATTTTGTTATGGGTGCAAGTAAACTGCTCTCAACCCGTGTTTGTAAGTCAAAAGAGGTTTATTCCCCTTATATTCGGCCGTTATATGCAAACCTGCGGACTGGTTTTTAAAACTAACAAGATATTAACAACTATTGTTATCTACTTGTATAAGTTGTTATCCTATATTAAGATTAATCATTTTATGAAGATCTCTGATAAACATGCTTATGCATATCACTAAAGCTCGGATTTATATGCGCAAAAAATAGACGCAAGATGCGCATATACATAGGCAAGAATTTTGTGAATATATGTACTAGATATGCAGAATATATGCACAAAATATGATATAAAAATATATACGGGATCGCATTAAAAAACTCCGATATGTAAAGATAGCGAACATTCTCTGTGAAAAATTAGTATAAACATGGTAAACACTCTTCTTTGCTACCTTTTGATACCTTGGTAAATAACACCAGGAGTATATGGATTAATATATACAGAATTGCCCCGTACATATCGTATATGTACCTATAAATGTCAAAAAAAATAGTCATTCGAAAAAAATTTACATATTTTTTAATTTTAATAATATTTTACAATTAATTAACAATTAATCGACTGATGTTATAGGAGTGTATTTCAAGCTAGACATTATGTTAAGAGACATAATGTCTTGCAGACAGACTACCAGACAATACAATCGATACTTTAACTAGTGTATTGTACCCTTCGTTTTTTATTGAAAACGCCATTCAGTTTTTGGGCAACAAGACTTCAATGCTTTCTATGTCTGAACCTATATTTCTTTGTAAATTTTCAATCAAATCTGTTGATTATGGAAAACTCAGTTAATAATACTTACATCACTTTTCCACATGCTTTGCAAAAGACACCATCACCTTCCGCATCTGATGCGGTTTTATCCACAATACTTCATTGTTTGACATTTTAAAATGCACAACTCGATAATACACTTCTTAGGGTAAATAGTTCACATCTAAGTAAACGGCTAAACGTGACTGATATAAAGATACAATATTTAGTGTAGTGAACGACGTTATTACGAGAAGGAATATTTCAGGCCTCACATTGCGTTTACCTAATGCAATAAAATGTTTGGGTTGGGTTTTATCGAGGCTTCTTTTTAGCTACCATATTTTTTTTTTATTAGAGAATTCAACTGTTTTTGATGCCTATCTCACAAATGGCAGGCAAATATTACATTTAATCCAAGATATGCAACTTTATGCCAACATTGTTAAAATATGAAAACATTGCATAAATATGCATAAAATTCGAGTTTTACTTATCACACATGAAACAAAGATAATTAATATTTACACGAAACAAAGATAATTATAATTATTTAAATCAATTTAAGCACTTCAATATTATACTTTTATAATTTTCCCCTTTCACGTCAAGGCAATTAAATCAAAACTTAAATTCTTCTTAATAAAAAAATTATGTCTACTCTGACTGCCTCTACATTGACGACTGGTCGAACATAAATAGACAATAGAATAAGTCACGTTTTTATTGTATTCTTTTCCGTAAAGGGAACAGCGTTTATATACCTACACATGCTTGTTTTGTCATGCACGAATTGAGCACCAAAAATAGTGCTAATCTGGATAGCGCTAACGGTACCTGAAACTCCACACATCAATTGAGCACCGTTCTTATCTTGCTTTAAGATCTTGTATTCAAATAGACACATTTTAAGTTTGAAAGTAAGAAAGAAGCTATGCGAAACTGTTTTATTACTAATTGTTTGTATTATGCTCTTACGACATACTATCCGTGCTTAGATGTTATAACTAAAAATAGACTTCAAAAAGTGCAAAATACTTGTGTAAGATTTGTATACGGTCTTCGCAAATACTATCATATTAGTGAAAAATTCAGGGAACTAAAATGGTTGAATATAAAAAATACAATTATTTATCACTTTTTTTCTTCTGTAAAACTCCTAGATATTTAATGTACAAATTAAAGTTTCGAAATGCGAACTACGCGACAGGACTTTACGGATTAACAACTTGTCAATGCCACCACACAAAACTGCCCTATTTCAAAAATCCTTTTCTTATTATGCTGTTAAGCCATATAATCAATTAGATGCCAATTTAAAGTCTGTGAATACTATTGCTAAATTCAAAAAAACCACTGACCACATGACCTAAAAGAAGCTTTTGTGTACTTTCCATCAATATGCGTGAACAATTCTTACATTTTATTTTCTTTTCAGTAGACAATTATTAATTGGATTGTAAAAGAAGGTTAAGTATGAATAGCTACTCAAAGCTAGACTTCGCCTAGTTATTAAGGAACACGTCAATACGGACTATGCATTTAATTGTAAATTTGTTTCTTAATAATAAAAGACCATTATTATTATTATTATTATTATATTCTGTATAAGGTTAATCGCTGCGGTTTCAGTATTTTTCTCAAGAAAGGAAGTTAGCTTGTTGTAAAGAACCTTATCGAAAACCTTCGAAAAACAGCTGAATAAAGATATAAGCCTATAATTTTAAATTAAAAGAGGATCACCCTTTTTAAATACAGGTAAGATATTAGCTTCTTTCACGAGGGGAAAATATCTTCATAAACCTACGTATTTATCAAATACACGAAACAAGCAATTATTTTAGAACAACACTTCTTTAGCAAAGCAAGAGATTCCTCATCTGGCCTTGTTGATATTTTATTGGGCAATTTTTGTATGGCAGATCTAACATCCTGTGGTGTTAAGTCTTTTGCATTAGTTAGCATTACATTGTCCTTGCATATTTGATTAATCTATTTTTTGTATTGTTTTAGTTTTTGCCATTTAAAGAGTTAATTATATTCCAAGTGGTCTTCGTTTTTTTCTTTGAATTATTTATTTTTCTGCTGTAATAGTTTTCTTTTTTAATTTTTATGTTTATTTCTTTTTTAAGGAGTTTATATTTATTTTTTAGTAGTCCTCAGTACGCTTCTGTAGCCAGTGTAAGTTTTTTTATGTTGTTAAGATCAGGAAGAAATTCCTTAAAATTTTTTTTTTATTTTAAAGCTTTTTTTCCTTAACCTCTTTATTTGGACAGCTTACTTCAAAGCGCCAATTAAATTCATCAAAAATTTGTTTAGTCGCCCTCTACATATCGCTCCGAATATGTTTATTTTGAATTAAATAAAGTGAAAATTGAATTCGTTGATCTAGCCACTGTCAACCACCCAAAAACTCCGGTTTGGATGTGATGACATAATCAAGCCCAGAGATACTGGTAATATTATATATTTCTGTTAGTATAAAATTCTAGTCGCTCAATAAGTAAAGATGTCAGTTCATTTGAGTCAAAAATATCCTTAAGCATCTTATAATTTCTACAATTTCTACTACTAGGTAGATGGTCGAGGTTAAGAACAGAACAGACTAATCTATTTTCATAACTTTCTAAAATTTTTTTCAATAGTTCAGAAAAAATGTCGAGAAAAACTTCAATGTTAGTCTAAGTTCCCGGTCTATATACTAATAATATACAGCAGTTTTTGTATTCTATAGCAGAACATTCCAACAGCATTTCAGTACAAAAATTTTTATAGTCACGCAAAATTTTCCAACTTTCAGAAACACTATTTTTTTGCAAAAATGACAGTGCCACAGAGTTGGTTGTGTATTCTACTACAGACACACACTTTATCATAGCCATTTATCTTTAATCAATCTATACTGACACACAGCCAATGCTCCGAAATACACAAAAAAGTAGGATCATATTGTTGAGTGTTAAGTCCTATGAAGTTTATTGTGTTAGACATTCCCTGTACCTTAAGATGTACCTCCTGACTGCTACCCCCTCTGGCCAAATTGATGGGTCATACACTTTATTTACACACGTTATAGGAAATGACACATTAAAACTCGAGGACACATTTGCGTTTTTTTTTTCACTAGTTTTTGCAGACTGTAATATTGTCTAACGTGGTAATCAAAATATATATATTTCTGTGTTTTTAATTAAATGACAAGATTTCCGTTATACCGTAGGTCTTTTATTTTGATCATATCTTCATATATTATTAAAAATGTGCCAAAAAAACTTTTAGGTTTGAAAACGACCAAAGCTATGGTCGAAACGTCACATAAATTTGCGATATATTTTTAAAAAAATATGTACTAATTTTTGTTAATATAATGACCTTAAGCCAAGAATATAGTTAGCATAATTGTGATTATTTACTATAAAACCGACTATAAATATCTATCTCCTAGTTTAAGATGTAGACAAATACGAATCACCTTTCAGAAAATATAATTGAGTGGTTGTTTCTGATTATTGTTAATTGTTCCATATTGTGTGAAACTAAATCTATTTTTTACATACTAACTAACTGTGCACTATTATGTAAGTTTATTTATTATGTTGTTTGAGACAATCTATAAATACATATATGTTTGAATGCGGCCTATAAAAAAGTTACATTTTATTCTCTCTCTCTCTCTCTCTCTCTCTCTTTCTCTTTCCCTTTCCCTTTCTCTTTCCCTCTCCCTTTCCCTTTCTCTTTCTTTTTCTCTTTCTCTTTATCTCTCTCTCTCTTTTTCTATCTCTCTCTCTCTCTCTCTCTCTCTCTCTCTCTCTCTTTCTCTTTCTCTTTCTCTCTTCTCTCTCTCTCTCTCTCTCTCTCTCTCTCTCTCTCTCTCTCTCTCCCGCGCGAAACATACTTTCGCATCCATATGTGGTTACTGCAGCAGTTCTTTCAGTGCTTAATAGCATTTATTTCCGTTTTCAATGCGTACTTTTATTTCTTCATCCATGTTATTGTCCGATGTTATATGAGCACCTAAGTATTTAAATTCTTTACATTTTATTAATTTGGTAATATTTGTATCACCTGGTTCGGTCCTTTCCTAAGCGAAGTAGAGAGTTGTAATCTTTGACAAATATAATTTTTTTCGTTGCAGTTTTATAGTTTTGAATTAAAATAATGAATTCTAATCGCTGGGGAGACGTTGATGAGTGTGAAATTAATAAAATTATTGCAAAGTCAGTGCAGATGAATACATTTACTAATAAACATGGCGTCAGTTTTTGAAATTTCTTCGCTTCTCGTGGTTCTAAAAATGATATGCCAAAAACGTATTCCAGCCATTTTCTGATTTCACTGTCATGATTTTTGTAGTCGGTTTTCAGACCTAGAATTTGAATTTTCCAATACCAAGCCTGGGACAAATGAAATTGACAAGTCCTGATTTTTGTATTTGGTCAGCCGCAACTTTTGGATCGAACTCTGAAACAAGACTTTCACATTTGTGTTTTAATATAGTTAATAGTGTTTTATAATTATTACATTTATTTGTCGGGTAACAAATTAGGTCGAAATATTTTTCTTAGAATCAGGTGGATAAGACTGCTCAATTCGTGCCACCAAATAAAATAAAAAAAGGCTCTTACTGACTGACTTACCGATATATCATATAAACTAGAATTTCCTTTTGTTATCCCCTAAATGTTGAAACATAAGTTATATATCAACGACGGAATATATCCCTATTTGTCCAGGTAGGTTTTAGCGATTTAGAGCGCAATGGTAATTTAAAACATTAAGCCCTTTAAGCATTTCGAATCATTAACAGAGCTAAGAAATGAATACGGCTAGCACAACCTTTGGTGCCAATGTTTCTCGTTTAGATACAAGGAATTTATATGGCATATATTTCCATACTAAACGGATTTTAGTAGCATTATATAAATTATCGAGTGAATCTTATTCTAGTTTCATTAAAAAAAAGTCTTTCTTTATATTTTCAGCAGCAAGTGCAGCTTTTTTTTTAAATATTTTTGATAATTTTACTCTATGAAAAAAGAAATAAGGCAATTAAGATATTAAATGATGCATTATGTGTGGCTGTAATAATTTTTATTTTCATAAAACGTACTTTTTACTAATGTCAGAGCAGCAACGAAGGTGGGACCACATACAAGTGTTAATCGATTTCACTGATGTCCACAGCATGGGAATAAAAAGCACCATTGAAATTATAGCACGAGGCCTCTGTGTTAGTATTTTCCAAAATATGGGAATATTATCGGAATACCGCATTGGCAGATTTCTGATCATTATCAGAAACTACGATAATTTAGAAACTTTACTGATAATGAATAATGATAATACCTAAATCTACGATAATTTCTGAACTTGATA
The DNA here is from genome assembly GCA_030620095.1 of Kuschelorhynchus macadamiae. Classification (NCBI taxonomy): domain Eukaryota; kingdom Metazoa; phylum Arthropoda; class Insecta; order Coleoptera; family Curculionidae; genus Kuschelorhynchus; species Kuschelorhynchus macadamiae. Next base: position 253,370 of record JAUTXW010000450.1, read on the forward strand.
TATTCAGTATTATGTACTCATTATTCATATAACAAATATACTCTTATTTAAACTAAAATGAAATAAGTATAACGTAAACACTCACAAAAAGTAAAGATCTTTTTTTTAGTCGTCCATTTTTATGAAAGTGTTGCTGTATATACAAATCCCTCGATTTTTTTCGTTAAACAACAATTATTTAACCCCCGTTGCAATATTTAATTTTTTAAACAGATTAGTTGAATTTCTGATAATTTTAATGCAAATCTGATAATTTCATGTACATTTTCTGATAATAGCCTATTTAGGATCTGGCAACATTTTTGGAATATAAAGGTTTATTTGCTTTCAGGTGTGAGCTGTCTAGCTCGTCGGTAGCGCTTTTGGCTTTTCTTGTAGAGGTCGTGTGTTATCCTCGTCCGTGGGGCGATGCTTTTTTAATTTTCTATCAAAACTTATAGTTTCATATGTATTTGTTTTAAATATTAGACTGCGTAGGGTAAATCGGTAGTTTTAGGGAAGGTACTTAAGTATCAGGGGCCATTTAGTACTATGGGGGTTTGTCGTACCCTACATTTTGAAGTGTTCTCGACTACTGAAAACCACATACTGCTCACGCTACTGCGGTTGGTCGTGCCTGCAACCTATAAACTGGGGAATGTGTAAATAAGCCTTTAGATCTTACGAAGTCTTCAATTGTGGAAAGTTGACGCAAATACATTTTAGGTTCATCTTATTTACAATAAAGTCATTCTTAGTGCCTAGGTTGTGCATGTCATCTAGGGTGATTGTAGATCGTTATTCGACTATACCTTCAGATGTTTTTTTTTTGTAGAAATGTAAAGAAGACAAGATCCATTTGTGCTCCGCACTTGCATTTTTTAAAGTCTTTCGGATAAATAGCTTAATGAGAAACTCAAATACGTTTTTACAAAAAACACGATTATTTTAACTTGTTCAACATAGCTCATTACATAATACTGTTCTGTTCAAATTTCAAATTTTATTTTATGGATTTGCCTGATTCTCTCCTCTTGTCTCTCTAATCTCCTTTTATTTTAAAAATAGTGGAACCCAAGAAGTGAACAATTAAAGTTACTTCTATTTTAGCGTTACTTATATTTTCATGCTTAAATTAATAAAATTATTTTCTTCGTTCTTTAAGGCGGAACTTTATATTTGATTTATATTTGTTCTCGCTCAATTTAACTTTAAAAAATAACTCTGAAATATGGTTACAATACAAATTTGTAGATGAATTATGTTCGGATCTAAACTTTGGGAAACAAAGGAAAACTAAATTCTGGGAACATAGTTGGAGTTACGGTTTCGTTACGAAATTAATTAGCAGAAATAAAGTTTTGTTTTTTCGAAAATTACTTGAAACTAAATTATAATGAAATTTGAAATAGAGACATTCTGTTCAGGAATATATATATATATATATATATATATATATATATATATATATATATATATATATATATATATATAGTATGACAACGCAATACCTATAGACTCCAATAGATTAGATGTTTCCAATTATACCAAAATTGCATAATCATTTAACAGCATTGCATAAACATGAAAAAGAAACAAATCATGAATTTCAATTCTTGGAAAACAATGCCTTAATGGCAAAAAGAGATATCGATAACCGCTTAGTTCTATGTATGCAAATCTTCTCAGTTTTAGTAATTATAAAAGTAGTAATAGTAATTTAGATAGCTTAAACTAGTCCTTACAGGCTTCATTTTGTACGTTATCAAATCCATATGTCAGTCTATAGTCAATCTCCAAAATCCAATAATTTTTCCTTGGCAAAAAACCCAGCTGTCAATGAATTTTATTAATTTTAGACCACATATCTTAATTAGTTTTTTAATATTAATTTTTCTATTACTTATATATTACTAATGAGCGCATAGTAACAGAAAATCGTGGATATATTTAAGTCTTAATTAGGCTGAAATATCAAACTTGATGCTCCGGGACAGAATGTCTTTATTTAAAATTTCATTATAATTTAGTTTCAAGTAATTTTCGAAAAACACAAAACTTTGTTTTTCGTAATTAATTTCGTAACGAAATTATAACTCCAACTATGTTCCCAGAATCTAGCTTTTCTTTGTTTCCCAAGTTTAGAGATCCGAACATAACTCATACCCTACAAATTTGTATTGTAACCATATTTCAGAGTTATTTTTTAGAGTTAAATTGAGCGAGAACAAGTATAAATCAAATATAAGTTCCGCCTTGAAGAACGGAGAAAATAATTTTATTAATTTAAGCATGAAAATATAAAAATATAAGTAACGTTAAAACAGAAACAACTTTATCTCCGTTAATTATTCACTTCTTGGGTAATACCAAGACTAAAATTTGACAAGATATATTGATCTTTTTACGTTACATGAGAAAAATGATTCCCTTTTCACTATTTTTAACATAAAAGGAGATTAGGGAGAAAAGAAGAGAGAAACAGGCAAATCCATAAAATGTAATTTGAAATTTGAACAAAACAGTATTGTGTAATGAGCTATGTTGAACAAATAATCGTGTTTTTTGTAAAAACGTATTTGAGTTTCTCATTAAGCTTTTTATTCGAATGACTTCAAAAAAATGCAAGTGTGGACCACATACAAATGGATCTTGTCTTCTTTTTATTTCTACAAAGAAACAGCATCTGAACGTATAAAAATCATGGTTCTTGGGATTAGACCGTGTCAAATTTGAATTACTATCCGACGTTTCGCCTTCAATTGCGTGAGGCACCTTCAGGGATCTTTACTCGTTATCTATAGATGTATAGTCGACTAACGAGCTACAGTCACTCTAGATGGCATGCACAACCTAGGCACTAATAATTTTGTTTCGTTTTTTAGCAACGTCCCCTACATATTAGCAAAAAATAGTATTAAAAAAAATTAGGATTCTGTTAACCTTTATACAGATCTTAGCTTAAACAACTTTTTAGAAATTTTAAAATTTATTTAGGATAGTACTTATCGCAAGTTTAACCAAAACTATTATAAGGAAATTCTAGGCACCTCTATAGCAGCCACACTTTCTCCTATCATTACTCAATATGTAATGGATGATCTCTTGGACGACTGCATCCCCAAATTATCCTTTTAACATTATAAAAATACGTGGACAATTTAATCACTTCTGTGCCCGTAGAGGTTCTACAGGTGTTGGGTAGCTATAAGCAATACATCCAATTTACAGTCGAAAAGGAAACTAACAACAGTGTTCCTTTTTTGGACACTAAACTGATTAGGAATGAGAATAAACATATTATACTTGACTGGTATACACAACAAGTTCTGGAAGATATTTAAATTTTCATTCCAATCACCCTAAAAAGATTAAAATCAACCTAGTATTAGCTCTAAAAACACGAATTGAAAGAATCCTCACCACAGTTTATTAGAAAATAACTTAAAAAAAACGTTATCTTAAAGAATTCGTACCGTAAAAAATTATTAAAAAGTTAATATATAATACAGCAGATACTTCGGCAGAGAGAAATGATAGAATAACACCTGGCATCAGTGCATTTAAAGAAATTTAAACCAAAATAACCAATTTGTTTAAGTTTGATCCATCTACAAAAATTCCCTTTAAACACAACAAAATAGTAGGTAATATTTTTAGTAAGTTAAAAGACAGGGACGAAATATAAAAAGCCTCAAATATTATATATAGTATTCCTTGTTCCGAATGTAAAAGTGTGTATATATATATATATATATATATATATATATATATATATAGGGCAGAGCCCTTATTTAATTATAATGAAACACAAATATTATGTATCGAATACAATATGAAAAGAAAATTTTTTTTTTTGAAATGTATTGGAACCGAGGCAAATAGATTTTTATTTAGTTTTTTAACCCTATATCAGGAATGTTATAGTCTGTTTTTCAGCTTAATTGAGATTTAAATATATCCATAATTTTCTATTGCTATGCTGTCATTAATAATATATGAATAATGAAAAATTAATATTAAAAAACTAATTAAGATGTATGTGATCTAAAATTAATAAACTTCATTGAAAGTTAGGTTTTTGTCAACGAAAAAATATTGAATTATGGAGACTGGCTACAGACTGGCATATGATTTTGATAACGTACGAAATGAAGCCTATAAGGACAAGTTTAAGCTATCTAAATGACTGTTACTATTGTTATAATTATTAAAATTGAGTAGATTTGCGTACATAAAACTAAGATCGTCAATGTCGATTTTTTATTCAAGGAATTAGGTTTTAAATATATTTTTACTATTTCTTCTCTTCTTCGATACATAATATTTGTGTTTCATTATAATTAAATAAGGGCTCTGATTGCTTAATGTGTTCTGAAAGAGCACACGTATTTTTTTTATATACCTGCAGTCGCTTTTATGTAAAGTTATTCTGTCTTTTAAGACTCTGGATGTCTGCCCTATATATATATATATATATATATATATATATATATATATATATATATACTTTTACATTCGGAACAAGGAATACTATATATAATATTTGAGGTCTTTTATATTTCATCCCTGTCTTTTAACTTACTAAAAATATTACCTACTATTTTATTGTGTTTAAAGGGAATTTTTGTAGATTGATCAAACTTAAACAAATTGGTTATTTTGGTTTAAATTTCTTTAAATGCACTGATGTCAAGTGTTATTCTATCATTTCTCTCTGCCGAAGTATCCGCTGTATTATATATTAATTTTTTTAATAATATTTTAGGGTACGAATACTTTAAGATAATGTCACACAAGTTTTTTTCAGTTATTTTGTAATAAACTGGGGTGAGGGATTTTTCCAGTCCGTGTGTTTAGAGCTAATACAAGGTTGATTTTAATCTTTTTAGGGTGATTGGAGTGAAAATTTAAATATCTTCCAGAACTTGTTGTGTATACCAATCAAGTATAATATGTTTATTTTCATTCTTAATCAGTTTAGTGTCCAAAAAAGGAACACTGTTGTTACTTTCCTTTCCGACTGTAAATGGGATGTATTGTTTATAGCTACTAAACCTACCTGTAGAACCTCTACGGGCACAGAAGTGATTAAATTGTCCACGTATTTTTTTATAAACGTTAATTAAAAGGATAATTTGGGTATGCAGTCGTCCAAGAGATCATCCATTACATATTGAGTAATGATAGGAGAAAGTGTGGTTGCCATAGAGGTGACTAGAATTTCCTTATAATATTTTTGGTTAAACTTGAGATAAGTACTATCCCACATAAATTTAAAATTAAAAAGTTGTTTAAGCTAAATCTGCATAAAGGATAATAGAATCCCAGTTTCTTGTAATACTATTTTTTGCTAATATGTAGGGGAATAAATATATATATATATATATATATATATATATATATATATATATATATATATATATATATATATATATATATATGTTGATTTTTACTCCTTCACGGATGGAAAAATACAATGTATTTTCATTCCGGGTGTACATCCGTTCACTACTGTCGTTCTGAAAAGAACAGTTTTGCTGACGTTTCGCCAAAATCACATTTGGCATTTTCAAAGCTTTCTTTCTCGCGTCCGAATAGAGACTGTCTCTATTCGGACGAATAGAGAGAGTCTCTATTAGAAAAATTAATATAAGAAAACTAATTAAGATGTGTGGTCTAAAATTAATAAAATTCTTTGAAAGCTAGGTTTTTTGCCAATAAAAAATTATTGGGTTTTGGAGACTGACTATAGACTGGCATATGGATTTGATAACGTACAAAATGAAGCCTGTAAGGACAAGTTTAAGTTATCCAAATTACTATTACTATTATTATAATTACTAAAATTGAGAAGATTTGCATACATAGAACTAAGCGGTTATCGATATCTCTTTTTGCCATAAAAACATTGTTTTCCGAGAATTAAAATTCGTGCTTCGTTTCTTTTTCATCTTTATGCAATGCTGTTAAATGATTATGCAATTTTGGTATAATTGGAAACATCTAATCTATTGGTGTCTATAGGTATTGCGTTGTCATACTAATATATTTTTTATCTTAGTTTAAGCATAGGATACAATATCCAATACCAAAATACTACATGCGTCTAAATATGTTAATTTACAATTATTTGGCTTTTGTATGTTATCTATGAATTGTTTGAAATTAAAAGAGTATTTAATAGAGTATTCATATTTTCTGTTATATTTGACATTTTGCATTTGATAAATGTTTTGGTAATTCATATAAAGGGGATTAAATGCATGAAACAATTGGCGTTAATGGAACATTTGGTTTGTGCAGTTTTGGAAAGCCATACATTTTAGAAGCGACAGAATTATGTACTGTTACTTGTTGGGTTTGATGCTCGGTTATTAATTTTACATTTAGTAAAGAATTAATTTTTTTTGTTTAAAGGGTGTTTGTCATACTATTTTCAAGTTTTGGGTATGTTGATTCATTTTTAAGTAACTAGTTAATTTTTTACCGTAATAATATTAAAATTAAAAAAACAATATCATAATGATAAGAAAGGTATTGATAACTTAAGCCCAATATGTCATATCTTTATTTTCATAGTTTTGGGTTTGGATCGTGCTAAAAATTGAAATACTTTCTGACAATTCGCCTGCGATTGCATGAGGTATCTTTAGTCATTTTCACTGGACGAGATCAAAACACTGATTTTTTTAGATCAAACACTGAAACTTTAAACGAAAAGTCGAAACGTCAAACCGTTGAAAGAAAAGATCAAAAATCAAGTAAAATTCTAAGAGGTATATAAAAGACAAACAACGAATTCTTCCTCACATGCCAGTATCAATAAAAATATTTTTGCCTTATAAAGAAACCTAACGTTTCATTTTATTATTATGGTAATATTCCAAATCCTAATTCCAATTTCTAAGCAGCTTTCATATCTATTTTTAAAATTACCTATTTAAATTAACCTATTATAAATTTTTGGACAAATGTTATTAAGGATTTTTTGAATTTTTAATATGATGAATGAATAATGAATATCTCTTCTCATATACAATTTTGGTTCAATTTGGAGCACCTTTAACTTCGACTAAAATAGTATGACTCAAATTAAGATTAATCACCAACATATAATTTTTTGGCAAAAAAGAAACGAAAGAGTTATGCATATCTATACACATATGAAAGAGATGCAGAATAGCTAAAAGTGGAAAATGTAACATTTAAATATTAGTTTCAATAAATTCAAAAATATAAGAAATATTTGTTTTTTTTTCTTAAGCCATTGGGAACATAACTTTATATGCACTTTTTGTTTTAAAATAAAACACAAATTTATATTTACAAATTTATCTACAACAATCTAATGAATAGCTTGTAAATTTATAATAATTAATAAATAATTTTAATAAGCAAATAGTTTGCTATATAGTATTTGCCTTTGTTATTCATTATTTTATGTGATTCAATCAATCAGTGATAGTTAAGACATTCTACTTAGCTCGATTTTTATACATAACATAACAATAGATAGTGGACGATGTAGACGTTTGATTTATTCTATTTTATTAGCCAAATAAATAAATATCGGAACATTAAGCATCGTAGTTCTATTGAATAAAATTGTCTTTCTAAGGAATATTCACTTGCCAATCCACTCATTAAATATTATATAGAAAACCATTTAAAACTCGATAAAATGATTAAATTTGAATTAATTCACGGTAATGGGTGGATGTAATTTTTCGTGCCGTCATTAAATTTCTAATAGTCTACACAAAACCTAGTACATCCATCTTTATTTTTTACAAAAACTACCAAAGCGGGCGATAGACTATTTGACTGCTCGATAGCCTCACCCTATATTCATTATGGACAAAAATTCTCGAATAACATATACCGTACTTAATAGAAATATAAAGCCTAAAATCTGACTAGACAAAAAATTGGCAGTTTAATTGTCAACCATGTGGACATTAAAAATCCGCTAATGCCATAACCAGGCGTTTATGTAAAAAAACTGCCAATGAGAAATATATAAAACAGCGCGAATGATATGTAACGAACAAATAAAAGGACTTGCGATTAAGTCAAGTACCACAGACATTGTATTCAATATGTCGTGGACTTTATGTGATGCTTTAAAGGCTTAGAAAGGGAGTGAATAATAAAGTAAATATGAAAAGTCCTCAAAAATTCAACTGCTTGACCAAGGAAAATTAATTCATGACGTATTAGAAGAACTGCATATTGGAAAATCAGAATTTTACGTGAAAATAAAGAAAATCTTGGATTAAGCTTCAGAACGATTTTACTTTAGGACATTAAAGAATAGTGCAGAAAATGTGATATCTGTTTTGTGTGAAAAATTATCTAGTAATAGAAACTCTCCTTGTCATCATTAGCATAACATGTTATGGTTGGATAATCCCATGAGAAATATAGGATTATCTCTAATATCGTACTAAATTAGGTAAGGACTACTAGATGCTTAACTGAGAACAACTTTCGAGCCTAGAGGATTTCCAATATTTATTAAGATGGAAACGGATAACAGTTACCAATTCATTAGCCAGTACCATTTGGCTCTAATTCAGAGCGCCATCTCTGCGGAAAGAACACAATTTGCACCCGAGCATAGAAACACGATGTAGACATCTAGAAACATGGAAAAAGATAATAATGAAAAAAAAAACTGAATTATAATTTTGAATTATATTTTTAGTTCTAAAGCCAGCTAGAGGTTTTTGTCCTAAAGTTCTGCCTAGGTTGTCTGGATTTACCGATGTAGAGTCTTCATGATAGCCGTTTTACACGTAACCACGTGAGTTTTGCATTCAATAACCTCACAAAGGAGAAAATAAAAACGAAGATAAAGTCGCCGACAGAACTACTAAAATAAGTCTGATAAACTTTTTTCTGAATATTTGTAACTTAAAACTTAACTTGTCGGAAGCCTAAGTTTAACATAAGTAAAACTAGATACAAACCTCTACTGTTAACAGTATTGTGCAACAAGTAATTCTATATCAACCTAATTAATCTAAAATCTATTTCTTTCCTTAAAAGGTTTAATTAACAAATGTAAAAGGGGCATGTAAGAAGGGGTTCGTTTTATATTATTGTCGTATCGGGAAACAGGGCTCATTTTGGAAATTGAACGTGAAGATTTATGATTTTCTATTAAATAATTGAATGTGGGAAAGAACATAGATTTAAGATTATAGATAAGCGTTTGGCCAAACGTAATTTAATGTTAGTACTATATAGGAATGTATAACGGATGTACTAGAATAAAACATATTAATCATATGTGTATCAAAGAAATTTTGTAAAAGAGCATCTCTTCTCTGTTGATTGATAGATTATATGTTGTTTTATTATAAAAATTAGCATCCCCTTTTAACGGTTATCAGACCGCTACATGATTATTCTGCAAATGAGTTCTTATGCACTTCATATATAATAAAATTACCCATCTAAATCTTCTAAAATTGTTGAATTGAATGATAAAAGGTAATTTATTATCGGGTTGAGCTTTTTCTTAGCTTAGGTAAGATTTTGTTAGCACAAGTTTTTGAATGTAGTGGCGTTTTAATTTGAATTATCGGATTGGATTTTGGATTGCTTCAGTTAGGGATCGACCGTGGTAGCGCGGAATATTAATTCCCTCGTAAAAGAGAAGTATCGTAGTCGTGAAAAAAAAAAATAGGTTTTTACAGATCTTTATGTTTTCTTGATTCCGTCGGGTTAGTATGTCCGCGACATAGCTACACAATTATTTACCACACGATTAACTTAATTTTGGTGAAAAATTAAGGGTTTACTGGAGATAATCTGGTAACATTTTGGTAAAAATCTTGTATGGCGGAACATAATGGTGGTCTATTGAAACCTTAAAAAAATATTACCAAAAAATTACTTATCCAATTTACCTCAAAATTTCAAATTGTGTGCAAAAATTAAGTGTTATATAGAGATAAACTGGTCCTCTGTCGGTCTCTTTGGCTGTTCGAGGCATAGCTAAAAAAGCTACTTTCTCGATTGACTTATTAAGGGTCATACGGAGATGACATGGTAAAATTTTGGTAAAAATCCAATATGGCGGCCTAGTGAAATCTCAAAAAAATATTCCTAAAAATGAATTACTCGATTAACCTCAAATTTTGTATAAAAATCAAGTGTTACATAGGAATTAACTGGTAACATTTTGGTACAAATCCAAGATGGTAAAACAAAATGCAGGCCTAATAAAATAGTTAAAAAGTCAGCATGAAAAAACTACTTATTAGAGTGATTTCAAATTTTGTGCAAGTAAGTGTGACTGGTAAACCTATGATACGAATTCAACATGATTGAACAAAATGGCGACTTATTGAAATTTTTAAAAAATCATTGTAAAAACTACTTATTCCATTTATTTTAAATTATGCTCAAAAATCAAGTGGTGTGGCACACAGGCAGAACCTAGTATAGTATTAGTACCAATCTAAAATGGCGCCCATGCTTGAAAAGGCTATATATGTGTCACTACATGACTATGTACGGAACTAAATCGGGCCACACATCACTATTCCTAATGAAATGAAACATTTATAATGAGGGAAGTTCTTGCTAAATGAAATTTACCAACTTTTTTTGGCTTTTTCATGAAACATGAACTCTTGTTGATAATGCAATCATCTGTCTACTGAAGAATCTGTGCGGTAATTGGTGAGAGCTGTTTTTGATTTACGGTATTGTGCAGGAATCATACAGAATTATCAAGAGGAATATTGACTGGGTTTATTAAATCCAGAGAAACCCCAAATGCAAAATGAATATAGTATATTTAACGGACTGATGAAGTACGATTATAATTAAGGGGAGGCTATTATGAAGTTGACCATGTCAAGGTTTCCTTTTATCGGTAATAAAAAACAGCATCGAATTATGAATAAAGAGACCTCTTTCAAATGCTTATTCTAGTTTATGAACATTCGGAATGTTTATGGCGCATTCTAAGAGAAATTATAATTAGTCTTATTGTAACATGTCAGTAATAGTATATCAATAAAGTTTGTGTCGTTAAAAAAATGATTGTTTAAAGTGAGCCCGCTACAACATTAATAGTTTTAACTTAAGCCTTAACAACAAATTACTAACCATGTTACGGTTTCACAGCATGCAAATCTATCACGTCGGCATACAGGCAGGCTTTTTCAACACAAACAACTAGAAATAGCTTAAGAGAGATGGCACTGAGATCTAGACGATCAGCAAGGGTACTCACCATACAAATCCTCTAGCATTTTGTCGCGAACATTCAAATTGAACCGAACAGAAATGGCAACCAGTATTATTCTCAGATGGGTCCCGTTTTAGGATGTGTGGTTTTGACGGACGTTTTCGTGTTTACAGCAGACGTGGTGAGAGATTTTACGACAACATGGTCCAAGAGACTCGCTTTTTGGAGGTGGGTCCATAATAGTTTGAGAAGGCATTACTTCCAATTGAAGAACCGAGTTCGTTCTTCAGGGTAGAAATTTGACGGGACATCGCTACATTGCGAACATTTTCGAACCCCATGTATTCCCTTATGTTTAAAATTACCGTGAAGTTTTTATTTTTCAACAGGACAATGCCCATTCTCATGTCGCCAGACAAGTTCGAACCTTTTTTGAAGAAAATCGTAAACCGGTTATGAATTGGCCAGCCAACAGCCCAGACTTAAATTCCATAAAACACTTCTGAGATGAGTTAGGAAGATGTATGAGAGAAAGAAGCCAAATACTCTAGAACAACTGACAAATGCTTTAGTTAAGGAATGGGAGCAGATACCTCAACAAAGAACTCGGCATTTAAGCATTAGTATATCAGGTCGATGTCGAGATATAGTACGAGCAAGAGGAGGAAATACCCGTTACTAAAACATGTTCCAGTGTACGATTCCAAGGAGGCGGAACAAAATGGCGGCTTATATTAATACAATAATTAGAAATTCAGTCTGAAAAAACTACTTAATAAAATGTATGCTATAACTAATTGTGGTATAGAAATGAACTAGTAAAACAAGATGGCGGCCAAATAAATTTTTTGTAATCTGGAAAGCTCACCATCTTAGGTTTTACACATCTTCACGTTTTAGGTTCCCTAGATGCCAAAAAATATGTTTTATCAATTCCGTCAGTCCGTCTGTCGGTTTGTCTCTATGTCTGTCAGTTCGCGGCTTAGCTTAAATTCACATTGACGTTAAATTTTAATCAAAAATTATGCGAATGACCTGGTAATGTTTTGGTAAAAAGTCTATATATCGGGACAAGATGGCGGCATAGTGAAACGTTAAAAAAAATTGCACAAAAATCAAGTGTTACATAAGAATGAACTGGCAACATGTTGGTATGAATATAAAATAGCAAAACAAACTGCCGGCCTAATGAAAATGATGAAAATGAAATATTTAAAAAATCAACCTGAAAAAACTGTGTATTAAATTAATTTCAAATTTTGTATTAAATGTGATATTGATCTTATTCATTTGACTGTAAATTTTCGAGAGAAATTAAATATGATATAAGGATAAACTGGTACAATATCCCGGTGTGTGTCAATGTAAAAACTACCTATTGAATTTATTTTATATTATGCCCAAACATCAAGTGTGGCATGAATAGAAACTGGTAAAAGATCGGTAAGGATCCAATATGTTGGTACAAAATGGCGTCCAATAGAAATGTTTGAAAAGACATATGTGTGTTCCTAAATAACTATGTACAGAACTAAATTGGATCACGCTTCACGATTGCTAATAAAAGGAAATATTCATAACGAGGGAAGTTTCGGGTAAAGGAAATTTACCGATTTTTTTCTAAGAAATTGGTATCGATTAATTCGTATACCAACTAATTAATAAAATATTTTTTTATAAAATCGATTTTTTTATCATTTAAAAAGGTAATATCCTACTTAATTTTGTAATTTATCAAAAGAATGATTTTGATAATAAAAAGAAATTCGAATGCTAATTAAAAATAAAAATATATTCGATACATTGATGACAGTTTTATATATGGGTGAATCATTGTATTGCTGTATCATTTAAACCGATTTATCGAATAATCAAAATATGGATTAATCGATTAATCGAAAACTCGATAATTTTATAAACCGAAAAATCGATTAATTGATATATTCGCTAATCGATTAAAAAATAATCAAATTGTCGATTATTTTACCCACCCCTAGTTCTAACGAAATATTTAAGTGCTGTTTTTTTCTGTAAATTAAAGAGTTATAGGTTAAAATTAGCATATGGATAACTTAGTGAAATATTTGACAACAAGAATTTTACGAAATATATCTTTGCCACCAAACTCCATACGTTTAATAGAAAATAAAATTTAAATTAAAACTATTATTAATTAATAAGTGCATTAAATTTTATATAAGTACATCGAAATAATTAGGTTGTAGTGAATCTAGCCAAATTAAATGCATCAATTATTTGAAGAATCTTCTATCTCGGGCGTTCTTACGGCAGGCGGCAAAAGTAAAATATTAATTAAATTAACCAGGCTTAAAAATAATCATGATAAGTGACCTGGTGCTGGCCGTGTTGGTAAATTACGTTTAAATAATGGAAATCTTGAAACTCCAATCTCTGATAGTCAAGGGTCTTTTAAAAATGAATAAAAGATTTCTGCGGATAATCTGTTATGCATTTACAAGCGCGAAATTAAATTTTGATGTGTACATTTTAAATAATTAAATAAATAATTAGGCAGTCCCTACCTAAAAAGAGGGGAACTGTTTTCTTGTCAGTTTTTTGAACTTTATTGTTATTGTGAATAACATTTAAAGCCTATTCTAGAGCAAAACATTCCTTGTGTCTATAAGTCAGTTAGTTGATAAAAAAAAACCGGCATAAAATCAACCCCTGCATCCCCCATGCAAGGATGAATGTAAAAAATATCGTTACTTAGTGGTTCTGGAGTTTTTACAGGCACCGAGTTAAACTTCACTATCGATTTTAATTTTCAACATTGTGTGTTGATGTGATTTTTATTTATTTGTACAAACGTGGTTCCGTTGCCATTCGCATTTTAACACGTCCCTCTATATTATCCCCGCCAACGGTATTATGACCGCATAATTTATTTCATTTGTTCTTTAAGATAGATATAACATTTTCGGTAAAAATACTCGAACAGACCAATATTAGTACCTATTAAACGTAGGTTTGGGTTTTAGAGCAAGATGTTAGTTACAATCCTATGTTGATTTTGTGGTTCCTTAGAATAAATAAATATGCTTTAATTAAAACTTAACTTAAATTAGTTTTTTTATTGGTTGGCTTTTGACTTTCTCAGAGTACACTTAAGATTAGAATTTTTGCACATCTGAGATAATTATTTTATCTTTTAGTACTTTTACGCCTCAAAACGTATACCCTTTATTCTGTCAGCAACAGAACACTGCATCTGTTTAAAACTCGATTATAATTTAATTTTACGTACTCTGCGGTGAAAGCAAAACTTAATCTAATAACAATGTTTGTAAGTTAGTTTTAACTGTAATTATGCTTTATAGGCGTTAACTTTCCTTTATTTCTCATCTCTCGACATTTTTTCCTTCACTACAATATTAAAGTGGAAGGCAGACCCTAAAACAATTCGAAGGGATATTCTTTATTTACGGACCTAACAAGTTGTTTCTTTAAGATGAACATTTAAATTGCTCGAGAAGAGAAGCAAACACATTTTTACTTCCCTCATAAAAGGGTAGTATTGTAATCGTGAAAAAAACACCCTCCGAGATTTTTTCAAATCTGTAGGCTTCAGGGTCCCTAGATGTCGAAAAACAGGTTTTCTTAATTCCGTCGGTCTGTCTGTCTATTTGTCTGTCTGTTCGCGGCATAACTATAAAACTACTTACACGATTGACTTCAAATTTTGGTCAAAAATTAGGGGGGATGGGGATGACCTGGTAACATTTCAACAAAACAAAATGTTAAAAAAAATATTACTAAAAAACTACTTATCAAATTATTATTAAAAAAACTAATTATGAAATTTACATGAGATTTTGCACAAAAATCAAGTGTTACATAGGAATGAACTGGTAACATTTTGATATGAATATAAGAGAGCAAAATAAATTGGCGTTCTAATAAAATATTCAAAAAATGAGTCTGAAAAAACTACTTATTAGGATGATTTCAAATTTTGTGCAAGCATTATGTGTGATATAGGGATGAACTGGTAAAGTTGTGGTACCAATTCAAGATAGCAGAACAAAATGGCGGCCAAAACATTTTTTTAAAAAACATTAATTTGACTTTAAATTTGGCAAAAAAATTAAAATGTGATGTAGCGATAAACTGGTACGAATCCAAAATGACTTAAGAAAATGGCGGTGTGTGTCAATGTAAAAACTTATTGAAATTATTACTTTCCTCGTAAATGGGAAGTATTGTTATCGTGAAAAAATCACCTTCTGAGATTTCCTCAAGCTTTCACGTTTCAGGGTCCCTAGATGCCGGAAAACATGTTTTCTCAATTCTGTCGGTCCGGAATCCGCTTGACAAATTTTTGCCAAAAATTATTTCATATTTGGGGATGATTTGGTATTATTTTGGTAAAAATCCACTGAATGGAACAAAATGGCGACCTAGTGAAACGATTATTACTAAAAAACGACTTATCCAATTCTCAAATTTTGCACAAATCAAGGAATCGATAAATATTTTGGTATCTATCCATGACGCCGATACAATGAAACAACAATACCAACTATTCCAGAGCAACCAAAAATTATTCTATCGCATTGTAGCTCCAAGTACAGTGCCAGGTGAAAACGAACACCAGATAGATCAAGGGAGATTTGTGGAGTTTTAGAGGGACCTCTGATCCACACCGTCGAACTTTAACGACCAGGCTAACTCCAACTGGCAGGCAGCCGGACCTGATAGACTGCAGAATTTCTGGCTTAGGCAATTCACAACTTTGCACGCGCCATTGTCCAGATATTTCTACCACATCCGGATAGCTTTCCGGACTTTTTTGCACATGGTACCACGTACTTATTACACAAAAAGACCGACAAAGTAGACCTCAAGGACTATCGGCCTATTGCTTGCTTTTCTGTTTTATACAAACTAATAATCACCTCGGTGCTGCACCTTAAAATATATGAGCATTATAGTACTTACAAAATTATAAGCATAGAACAGAAAGGATGCATAACAAAGTCCTTAGGATGTAAAGAGCAGTTAACAATAAATGTTGTTATCATGGAACAAGCCGAACTGAAACCACGAAAACTTAAAATGGCTTATGTTGACTACAGAAAAGCAGCATTCGATTCTGTGCTCTACGATTGGCTGATCTGGGTTCTTCAGAGATATAAAATTAGTCCTAACATAGTATGGCTATTCCTGTGTAATGGAAGAATGGCAAGCACAAATCTACGTAGAAAGCAATTTTATATCAAAAATAAAGATTAAGAATGGGATTTTTCCGGGAGAAACATTATGGTTTTGTTTGGCTATGAAACCTCTATCCCACCTGCTGAACCAGTATAATATGGGATATAGACAAGATCATAATGACGACGTCCGCATCACTCATTTAATATTTACGGACGACATTATGCCGAGAAAGAATTCCACGTCAAGTCGCTTTTGAAAATAATAACAACTTTCAGTCAAGATATTCGGATGTCCTTCGGGTTGGATAAATGCGCAGAAGGCGACATAAAAAGAGGAAGACTGGTCCAAGTCCCTGAGCAAGATTGGGAGGTCCAGCAATTAACTGATGAACATTCATATCAGTAATTAGGTATCTAGCAGAATAAAGATATTGACCATACGAAACTTAAAAAAAAGAATTTGAAAACATATACAGAATTAGATTCAGTAAACTCCTTAATACTATACTTGAATAAGCTCCTTAATATCATATTGAACCCAAAAAATCTTATTACAACTATAAACACCTATGGTTTTCCAGCATGAGCATACTCTTTAGAATTTTTAGATACTCGGAAACTGATCTGAAGGCACTAAATACAATGATTGGAATCATGCTGACTAAATTCCGAGTACACCATCCCGGGGAGTGCTATCCAGAGGCTGAACCTACCATGAAAGGAGAGGCCTGATTGACATCTTTCAGCAATGAAAGTCTCAGGAAAATAATATGGCTGAATATTTCTACAAATCTGACAGTCCAGTTCTGCGAGAAAGTAGGAGAATCGATATTAAGTATACGCCACTCAAATAACTAAGGGGCATTTGGATCACGAACGAACTAAGATGATACACTGATTGCATGGCATGATAAAATACTACATGGAAAATATCCCAATTTAATATCAGATACCTCTGTAGATAAAAATTTGTCGCGTCTATGACAGAAAGGTATCTTGAGCCTGAATCCGAGAGATTTATTATTTCTATCCAGGATTGTCATAGGAACAAGGAGTTATCAGAAGCACATTCGCAAGGATCAGGAAACTATAGATATATGTAGAATGTGCAGCCAAAGAAGGGAAACTATAGAACACATTACGGCTGGATGTCCGTCTTTTTCTACCAACACGTATTTTGGAAGACATACCCAAGTTGATAAGATTATAAACCTGCACGTGGCCCTGAATCATAACCTGTTAGAGAACCCGCCACCGTTCTACGAATATTTACTTTCTGCAGTTTTGGAATCGGAGGATATTCTTTATATTGGGACAGATCAATATTAACGTATAGTACGGTTTATTACAACCGGCCCGATATTGTCATCGTCGACAAAAGAAACAAACTCGCTAACCTTGTTAATACTATATGCCCTTTCAGCAATATCCGCAAAGACTTTCACAAATATATTCGTTACCACTGGTGATAGAGGAAATCCCATAGCTGCCTTAAAGTGTGTTTATAAAAAATTCCTTGAAATATGAAATAAGTGGAAGATAAGCTTCCACTCGGTCTATTAAGTTCTTATGAAGATAATAATGATCCAGTATGTCAGATATAATAAAAATTGAGTCGTTGAAAGGAACATTTGTGTATAGTGATTCTACATTGAAACTGATCAAAATATCTTCGGGTTTTTTTTGCGAAATGTTTTTTGTTAAAGATTTTTTTTTGCCAGTAAATGGATTCTCCCCTGGTGGTAGACTGGATGCATTAATCAGAGTGGGGATGCGTTATCTTTTTAACGTATTCCGTTCTGTCCATGACGACTGTGACGTTGCCTTTATCTGCTGGATGAACCATAATGTTTGGATTTTCATTTAAGGTCTTGATTTTGAATTTTCAACCACCAAAGCCAAATCTCTCTTCTTGAAATATCTTTGAATTTTTCTTAATCTATTTACTGGAAAATCAGATTATTTCATAAAAAACTCTGCACATTTGGTGGAAAAACTTAAGGCAATCCAAATGGATTCCGAAGATCTTTTGGTCAATTTCGATGTAGAATTACTATACACAAATCTTCATGTCAACGACTTAATTTCCATTATATTTGACATTGGATCATAATAATCTTGATAAGGACTTAATAGACCTAGTGGAACCTCCTACACCCACTTATTTTATATTTTAAGGAACTTTTTATGATCAAACTTCAGAGGCAGCTGTGGGATTTTCTCTATCATCGGTGGTAGCCAATATTTTTATGGAAGCCTTTGAGGAGATTGCTCTAACATCCGCTCCACAAAACCAAAACACTAGTTCAGATATGTAGATGATACTTTTGTTGTTTGGCCTCATGGACAGGATAATTTCCTCTTATTTCTGGACCACCTTAATTAACAATAGTTCACAATTCTAATGGAACGATTCCCTTTCTAGATGTATTTGTTCAGAGGAAGGAAAGTGGTACATTAGGACATTCTGTGTAAAGAAAACCGACGCATACAAGTAGATACTTAATTGCAAATTCCCACCTTCATGCAGCACGAAAGAGATCGGTTGTTAACTCACTAGTATTTAGGGCCATTTCGATTTCTGATAAAGATTCTCTGACATCGGAAACATTGAAACTGACCTAAGCTCTGAGAGGGAATGGCTATTGCACTAAAGATAATACGCGTTCAATTAAAAGATATAGTAATCAGACATCGCAAAAGGAGAATGATAAGAAGCCACCGTTAGGTAGTGTTGTTCTTCCCCACATACACGGCATTACAGACAAATTAGGATGATTACTTCAGCGGTTCAACATACGTACAATCTTCAACACAAAAGAAGACTGGACAATGTTTGCGATCCCCGGATATATTGTACTTTTTTAAACAGAAGGAGTATATAAAATTCCTTGATCCCGTGGAAAAGTGTATATGGAAGAAACAGGACGCTCAATATCAACTAGACTTAAGGAACATGAGCGATGTAATAAAAGAAACAAATTGTTCAAGCTGCTGTAGCTGAAGACCAGTATATAACTGGCCATATTATAAATGTAAAGAAAACCAAGGCTCTAGCATCGGTTCTAGGATTTCATAAACGAAACATTACAGAATCTATTGAAATTTTTAAACATACAAAAAAAATCAATGTAGGTACGAGTTACAGTCTACGTCACATGTGGAAACCGATCTTAACACAGGGTCACGTTTCGGTGAGCACAAGTCGGGTATAAAAGCCCGCCGGAATCTCTCTGAGGTCATTCGGTGTTCAGATCTCGTGGAAAATAGATCCATGAAGATGCCTCGTGCAATCGAATGCGAAACGTCGGACAATAATTCCAATTTGACACGGTCTAATCCCAAGAACCATGATTTCTTAATTGGTCAAAGCGGAGAAAGCTTCCGTTCTATGTTAGACCACCAAATATTAGAATGTAGCCATTGAAATCCAACATACCTGGCAGCTGGAGAAGTAACGAAGAAATTCCAATCACAATTTGAAAAAACATGACCCAGATACATTATAGAGACAATTCAGCGAACGGCTATACTCTAAACTTGCCATATAGTTCGTAAATTTCTTAATATCGGATAGATTGAGATGAATTTCTCCTCTGAACTATACAAGACCCGTCTAGAACCGGCGGAACCCGAGAAGAAAAATAAAAAAGTAATAATAATATAATTTTTTAATTGGCTTTATCTGGAACTTCCCTTGTTATAAACTTTTCCTTCAGCACTGTACATAATATGTACAGTACATATACAGATTATCTTTCATTGCATTGAAAATGGAAGGATTCATTACAAGGAATGTTTCGAGTAAAGCTAGTTTTTCTAGTCCTAATTTAATCTTTAGCATTCGGAAAATAATGAAAAGATTTAGAGACCAAGAAGAGTCACTTATAAGCCAATGACACAGTAGTCCAAGAGCGTATAAGCATATGGTTAAGATGAAAATAAAGCGTTATGGACTTGAAACTCGGAATTAAAGTATTTTTACAGAAAAATGTTTATACGAAAGCTGTCTGGTTTGGAAAGAAAATTATTGTCGGATTTTTCAATTATTCGATGACAATTTTACACATCTTTAATCATTTCAGTCCATTGGCTTAAACATTATTCTCAAGATCAAAAAAATACGTTTTTGTGAAAAAAAAAGCTCCCACCCTGTTCGTGCTTCGTGATTTAGTTATTTGCAAAGCGAACTCAACTATCAGGATTCGAAGCCAATTTCACATACCGGTAAACATTAGAGCGCTAGTCATGATTGTTTTTGGGTCCCGATAACTCGTTTTTTTTTGTCTTACATTCACCCGCTTTTCTCTTAGGTAACTGCTTGTAAATCTAATCTTCTCGGCTTGTTGAAGGGGGATTCAGTTGTACGCTTATGTAAATTTTAAAGAAAATAGAAATCAGGATGTTCTTACATAAGCCTGTTATACGGGATTTAAACAAAAATTGAATACTTATTTCTTAAGGGTTCTTGTAACTGCCAAAACGAAAAGTCAGGTTATATACATATATATATATATATATATATATATATATATATATATATATATGTATATACATATATATATACATATATAGATATATATATATATATATATATATATATATATATATATACATATATATGCATGTATATACATATATAGATATATATATATATATATATATATATATATAATATATATATATATATATATATATATATATATATATATATATATATATATATATATATATATATATATATATATATATATATATATATATATATATATATATATATATATATATATATATATATATATATATATATATATATATATATATATATATATATATATATATATATATATATATATATATATATATATATATATATATATATATATATATATATATATATATATATATATATATATATATATATATATATATATATATATATATATATATATATATATATATATATATATATATATATATATATATATATATATATATATATATATATATATATATATATATATATATATATATATATATATATATATATATATATATATATATATATATATATATATATATATATAAATATATATCTATATATGTATATACATACAAATGTCTTGCTGTCTTCATTCTCTCTCATCTCATCTCATCTCTCGAAGGCATTTGACACTGTTCCCCACAAACAACTTACCATCACTTTATTGCAGTATGGAGTTAGAGGAACGGTGTTGAAAAGAATGTCAGAATAAATGGTGAGGTCAGTACAGCCTTAAAAATCCAAATAGGTGTTTCCAAGGGACAATTCTAGGCCTAGTTCTTTTTATTAGCTATATAAGCTCCTTGTTGGACTTAAACACTAATGGCACAATTATACCATATGCAGACGATACTGCTATTGATTTTTTCTGGTAACACCTGGAACTAGAACCGAAACTGAAATCGGATTTAAAAAGTTAAAAACTGGCTGGATTCTCGTGGACTGTCACTCAATATCAGTAAAACAAATTACATACATTACTCCATAACCTCAGTAAATAGACCAACTTTTAACGAGATAACTTGTGACAACAATGTACTTTTTGAAATTCAAGCAGTAGCAAAGACAAAATTTCTCGGAATATTTATTGACCAACATCTCAAATAGACAGATCACGTGGAATATTTCACAAATAAAATTCGTAAATTAATATACAAATTGTATATTTTGAGGCAATTTCTTAACACCTAATTATTGACCCAAATATACAAATCCTGAATTGAATTAGGTATGGACTCATATTATGGGAAGGGGCATACAAATCTAATATACTTTCTATATACATAGTACAGAATTATGTTTTAAGAACCATTTATAAAAGAAACAGGCTTTATCCCACAAACAAATTGTATAATCTGGAAATTTGAACAATTTGAACTCTATATAAATACAATTAGCATGCTCCTTTCTTTACAAAAATTAAAGTTTACAGACTTATATACGATATGAACACAATACAAGACAAAATGCAAATAATAATCGGATACTTCCTATAAGTAATAAAACCATTAATCTGCGTTTTGTGACCTATTTAGAGCCCAAATTCTACGACTTGATACCTCATGATATAAAGATAGCGCATAACTTAAGGTTGTTTAACAAAAGAAGTAAGGCATATATTTTTTCAAATTTCAAGCTTTTTTCGGCTTTGCTGTAGTGTGAAGCCCCAATTCCTGTTGTGCTCGCCTTTGTTCTTGGTATATTTCTGGAAGATACTTGTATATATATATTTTTTGGATTATATAAGCTTAGTTATAGTTTATTGTTATGGGATTTATTGAGTTTCTCAAGTTTTAAGAAATTTCCTCAAAATATAGAATTTGTATACTAATTTACGAATTTCATTTGTGAGATATTCTACGTGATCTGTCCATCTGAGGTGTTGGTCAATAAATATTCCGAGGTATTTTGTCTTTGCTACTGCTTGAATTTCAAAAAGTACTTTGTTGTCACAAGTTATCTTGCTAAAAGTTGGTCTATTTACTGAGGTTATAGAGAAAGGTATGAAATTTATTTTGCTGATATTGAGTGACAGTCCACGAGAATTCAGTCAGTTTTTAACTTTTCAAATCCTATTTCAGTATTGGTTCTAGTTTCCTCCCTGGTGTTACCAGAAAAAACAATAGCAGTATCGTCTGCATATGATATGATCGTGCAATTAGTGTTTAAATCCAACAAAGAGTTTATATAGCTAATAAAAAGAACTAGGCCTAGAATTGTCCCTTGGGGGACACCTATTTGGATTTTCAAGGCTGCACTGACGTCACTATTATTTTCAAGGCTGTACTGACGTCGCCATTTATTCTGACACAGTGCTCCCTATCCATCAAGTAGCTTTCGAAGACTTTTAACACCGTTCCTCTAACTCCATACTGCAATATAGTGCCGATAAGTTGTTTGTGGGGAACAGTGTCAAATGCCTTTGAGAGATCAATGAAGACAGCAAGACATTTTCGATTATTATTCAGGTTATTAATAATTTTAGAGGTCAAACAGTACATAGCTTCTGTCGTACTCCATTCCTAAAAGCAAATTGATTTTTTGACAGTATATCAAAAGTAAGCTAAGCTAATAGGGCGAAAATTTTATATTTTTTTCTTTGAACCGGACTTGTGTATGGGTACATATATATATATATATATATATATATATATATATATATATATATGTTTTTATCTATATATATATATATATATATATATATATATATATATATATATATATATATATATATATATATATATATATATATATATATATATATATATATATATATATATATATATATATATATATATATATATATATATATATATATATATATATATATATATATATATATATATATATATATATATATATATATATATATATATATATATATATATATATATATATATTTACATATATATTTACATATATATATATATATATATATATATATATATATATATATATATATATATATATATATATATATATATATATATATATATATGTGTTTCTTTAAGCCTAGTCTATTAAATAGAAAAAAATATAACAAGTAGTCTAAGTTAAACTGTAATATTTTAAATACATCTGAAAATGTGAAAATATAACATTTCATTATACTTATAATTCAAGTGGTTAATTACTAACTCGTTAAAGTGCATATTATCTATTTAAATGTTAAATCTGTCTCGTATGTGATAATTTGTATTAATATTATATCTAATTAAGACAGCTGGCTTATTTAGTTAATAGTCCAATAAAAGTTGAACATTTGCGTCATAAAAGAGGTCGGTGACTCTTTGAATATGCAACGAATCCAATATTTCTGTCGCCTATCAGTTTAGGATCTGAACTTTTTAGTGAGTTTAGAAATGTTTGTTTTAATAATTGTAGAATGATTGAAAGTAGATACTTAGAGTTAATCTAGAATATGCTATGTTTAGTAATATATTTTAATCATATATTTTTTAGTGTATTCATATCACATTCATATATTTTGAATTGTGAAATTGCCTTTAAAAATATGGCCCGGGGTTTTCGAAAAACTAGTGTTTTATTATCTCACGGTACCCTGCCTTCAGAATACTGAATAGAGATTATTAGCATTAGAATAGAGCTGCAATCAAACTTGGTGAGGATTTATAATAGAGAAATATTAGAACATATCGAATACAAATAAAATATGGAATTTAATTCTCAAAAGCTCTTATTGCTAACACTGTATTGCAAAAATTACAATTGTGTGTTAATACAGAAGAGCAGCAATTCATATTTAAATGACTTGTCACTTTATTGTGCTCAAGTGAAACTTGAACTTTTTCACTAGGGGGTTGGTCCCAGCTATCAACTGACATCTGGGATGGCTCTTTAGCGGGTAATTCTTGAAAACGTAACTTTGCCGGAACTTTTTCTTTACGATTTGGGCAACTT
The DNA here is from genome assembly GCA_030620095.1 of Kuschelorhynchus macadamiae. Taxonomy (NCBI): domain Eukaryota; kingdom Metazoa; phylum Arthropoda; class Insecta; order Coleoptera; family Curculionidae; genus Kuschelorhynchus; species Kuschelorhynchus macadamiae. The sequence continues at coordinate 278,205 of JAUTXW010000450.1, forward strand.
TGTGGTTGGTCTTCACAAAATCAAATTGTGCACAAAATTTTGTTCGAGAATGTAAGTTTCACAGGGCTTTTTGTCCCAAGATAGATCAACTGGTACTGTTAAAGCAACTACGCTGGTTTTATTTGATGTGAGTGGTTGTGTTTTTTGTTTGATACTTAGAAAGATATTCTGGAATTTTTTGAGTTATATGGAGCTTTTTATGCAACGAATTCATTATTTCTGTCTTCAGGTAAAGATTCAAACTTTTTAGTGAGTTTGGAAATGTTTGTATTAATTGAAAGGGGATATTTAGAGAGTTTATCTAGAATATGCTTTGTTTAGTAGTATCTTTTAATCATATATATGTTTTAGTATATTCATATCACATTCATATATTTTGAATTGTGAAATTGTGCCTCGGTGTTACCGTTGACTATTTCACGGTACCCTGCTTTCCAAAATACTGGTAGAAAGATCATTAGCATTAGAATAAAATGGCAATCAAACTTTGTAGTAATCAGACTTGGTGGGTATATATAATAAAATATCGAATACAATTGAAAAATGGAATTTAATTCTCAAAAGCTCTTACTGCTAACATTGTATTGCAAATATTACGTTTTTTTGTTAATACAGAAAGGCATATGTAAATAACATTTTCCTTTATTGTGCTCAAGTGAAACTTTAACTAAACAGCTAAAATCAACTAAAATCTGGGATGATTCCTTAGGACGTAATTCTTGAAAACTTTCTCTTTCTCCTTACCGTAATTTTTTTTACAGTTGGGGCAACTTTGTGGTTGGTTTTTTTAAAAATCAAATATATCACATATTGCTCGAGATTGTAAGTTTCAGAAGGCTCTTCGTCCCAAGACAGATCAACTGGTACTGTTGAAGACATATTCTGTTAATTCTAACTAAATAAACCAACTATTATTATTATTAGCTGAAATTTTTTGAGGTACTTGGAGTTTTTTGAAGATTCCACACGGTTTTCCAAAGCTTAATTTTTAAGGAATCTTCGCTTAGATATGTTGAATGGGGTTGTGGACGTGGACAAGAGGGGGATATGTGTGAAGAGGGGAACTGCAGAGATCTAATACGGATCCTGGAGATGATATACGGTATAGCTTTTCAGGGCATTTTTAGAATAAATATTATTTTAGTATCTGTTTGATATACAAGCTGATGAAACAACAGACAGCAGTAATTGTACTAATTTGATTTCCTATATCAGGTTCTGTCAGGGAGCTGCAATAGTAGAAGACTTGCTGTTTTGCAAACCTATATCAGGTAAAGCTAGTGCTGTCGTTGTTTAGAATTACAAATGATGTTATTCTTAGTTCTGATCTGCCGTGGAAGGGAGCGATGAAGCTTAAGTCGTGTCCCTTAGATATCAAATTTGCAACCACTTCTCAAGAAGGACACTTCAGGGCTAGTCTGATACACTGTATGAATAATCGGGAAGCTTTAGCATTAAAATCGCTAAGTCGTGTGTTAAATATTGTTTTGATAATAGTTATCGATGTAGTAAATTACATAAAAACCAGACCTCTAAAATTAAGGGTTTTCGCTTCTTTTTATGAACATAATATGGGGGCTGAATATATATCATTGTTGTTTGAATTATTCTGCCAGGTTGTTCTTACGCGATATTCTAAAGCAAGGATCATAAACATGCGGCAGCTTTTTTTCAAAAAGTTATTTCTTAATTCACTTAATCCTCAATTTTGGGGAAATGATATAATTAATTATATTTGATGTAAATGAAAGAATAAACACTTTTTGTAAGAAAATACAATTGTCGAATAATAAATTAAAAGAAAATGTCTTTGAGATATTTCCAACAATGTGCGAACTTATCGGGAGTTACCCGGCGGTAGAAAATCATAACAAGCTGTTGCTAAAGAGAATGAAATTAACATTTAGAAAATTTTAGTGCATTACTTTCTGGAGTTCACTCTTACATTCTTGTAGCTATTCTCTTATTAATGCAAACGCATATCTTGCATACTCTTACCTTTCCGTACTTCTTACGTTTGCTAAATTGACTTTTCCGCTGTAGCTTCTTTACAGTCCAAATATCGAAAGAAACTCCAAATAGAAAATGCGCTCAGAGTGTCTATCTTCACTTTGAAACAAAACCTAAACAGACTTTGGACTTAAAAGCAAGCACACTAGTCATTAGTTATACATGTTATAAGTATTTCTATTTTGGTTTTAATGCCTTCGTTATGACTATATTATTGAAAATTTAAATTTTAAATAAAAATGTAAAAAATAATTCTAATGTCTTGTTCATATATTCTGCGCCTCCCTAGGGGGTGCACGTTACAATTTGATAACTGCTACTCTAATCCATGAAAACTACAATATTAGCTTAATGCAGAATTTTCTTTTATGCGGGCGTTTTGAACTCCTCTCAAAGGATGTTACGCGATATATAGTTAATTGGCGGCGTTGTAAGCCGTGAGCAAACAAATAATCTTTGACTAGAAGTATGTTTCACTACATATAGCAGTTTAGCTTTAGGTTTATTAGAGAGAAAATTTTAGAATTTTACCCTGCTAGTCAACTTATGTTTTTCGTTTTATTTTTTTTATATAGGAGTTTGTGGATTCTTATCAAAGTTCTCGGATTTGAAAATGTTGACCTTCGTTAGTTTATTATCCATAGTACGTCGTTTTCATAGGCTACGTGATTTGAAATAAATATTACATTGCGCTTAGGGTTTCTGGGTTCAACTCATTATTAAAGGATTGATTCACACCTTTCTGTTCCCTCTTAAAAGGGAAGTATTGCAATCGTGGGAAAAGTCACCATTCGAGATTTTTCAGATCTTATCTAATCGACTTTCAAAACTCACTTCTGAGATAAAAATGAACTAGTCAAAATCTTAACGCAATAATATTAACGGAATTAACTGAAATATTAAAATTTGGTAAAAAACATTCATTTGATGGAGTAAAATGAAATTATTTACGTCTGAAATAAAAACGTCTCCGTCACCACTTAAAAAAAAAATAAGACAATGCAAGAACCAAAAATCCTGGATTTCAATATGCAGGGTGTTTTTATTTAAATTCCAAACTCGATTTCTCGCAAATTATCGGGATATACAAATTTGGTAAACAGAAACTTTTTATTTAAGTTAATTGCAATTATTAGGAGCTAAAACAAAACCAACGCCGTCATCACTGCAAAGACCAAACAATTGTAGAAACTTTAAAAGTATACATTTTAAATCTAAGTATTTTTTATTATTCGTACCAAATTGATTCAGGGGCGTGACTAAAGAGGGGGGCGGGTGGTAGTTGGGTAAATTGTGTCCAAGTTATGATTTAAGCCAATAATAAAAAAAATATAAAAAACCGGTTAACTTCCTTTATTCGAAACTTCCCTTTAGTATCGCACGTGGTTACTTCATAACAAAATATATACTGTCTTCAAATATTTTGTTCCACCATTTTGGGTCCGTACCAATATTTTACCAATTTCTACCTTTTCCATACTTAAATGTTGGGCATAAATTGAATAAGTGGTTTGTACACTAATTTTTTTTGACCGCCATTTTGTTCCGTCATGTTGAATTCGTGCCAGTTCATCTCTATATCACATTTAATGTTTTTGCAAAATTTGAAGTCAATTGAAGAAGATCTTTTTTACGTCGATTTTTTAAAAATTTTGTTTGGCCATCTTGAATTCGTACCACAATTTTAAAAGTTTATCTCTATATCACACTTAATGTTTGATCAAATTTTGAAACTAATCTAATAAGTAGCTTCTTTAGGCTGATTTTTTTAAAAAATGTATATGGTCGATATTTTATTTTGCTATCTTGGATTCGTACCAGAATGTTACAGGTATATTCTAGTATAACACTTGATTTTTGTGCAAAATTTAAGGTAAATTGGATAATTAGGTTTTTAGTAATACATTTTTTAGCATTTCACTAGGCCACCATTTTGTTCCCCCATATTAGATTTTTACCAAAATATTGCCAAGTTGTCCCCATACAACTCTTAATTTTTTATCAAAATTTAAACTCAATCGGGTAAGTAGTCCTTTACTTATGCCGAAATTTCACAGACAGTAGTAAATTTGGAGCAGAATTATCCTGTAACAATTGTAAAAGAGTCTTCATTGCAAGATGCGGGGAACAAGATATTCCGAAGATAAAGGTATTTAATTCATATTTGTTATAGGGTCTTCTGTAGAAAAATGCCACAATATTCGCTGACACTTTTTATGTTCCGGATTAAGTAATATCATTACATTATATTATATTTACAAGGATATACTTATCTCTCAGATCAAGCGTAAGCTCTGTGATGGTCTTATTATTTCATGTATTGGTTACAAAGATATTGTATTTTGGCTATTGTTAATTCTTAATAATAAAAACAGTTTACAGAAATTACAAAACTCCTGTATCCGTTTTTCATGTGGACTTCGAAAATTTGATCACGTCACTTGAATCTAAATGTCTTTACCTAAGAGAAAGATTTGAAATCCATCTTGCTTCATTAATTTATAAAATCAGGGAAACTGAAACTCCTTCGTATCTTCTTGAAAAGCTGCCCAAAGGCAAAGTGTTCACACTATAGTGACAAGGTATCGTGATCTGTATCAGGTTATGAGAAATACTACAGCCTCTTTCCAGATATCGTTTTCTTACAATGCAATTAAACTATTTAATTCTCTACCTGAGAACTTTAAGTCCTTTTCGTCCTTGAATTTATCTAAATAAAAGTTTAAATTACACGTGCTTTCTAAGCGAGTTTTAAGATAGCTGTTAGTCTTTAGTATGTAAAGAAATTAAAGTTAGTTATAATATTTTTTTTTACTTGTTTTCAGTTTTAAGAAAGGTGGTTAGATGAGCAGCTATGCTGGATCTTGCCACCACAGTTTATTAAGTTGGAGAAAATGTAAACTTTGGTTTTTAATGAGAAAGACATTTTGAATTTGAATTTGAATTATCTAAATTTGAAAATATCTCTTTGCAATTCGGAGCCGGTGTAAAGAATATTATTTAAAGTTATTTTATTTGGTGTATGACCAGAAGCCGCAAATACTACCCGCAAGGGTGGCCTTATGATTCGGGTGTCACTAAAATCTAGTGACAAATATTTTAAAGCGCAAAGATACAATATACCTTAAGTCAGATTTGAAGGTAGTTTGTAAATAATATTTTTTCACAATATTTATCCTAGGGGGATATAACTTTTATTTCTGGAACTTCTTCAGTCTTCCAAAACTGTTGAATATTTTGGCCCAAATTGGAGAAGGAGGTTATGAACTTAAAAATGTGCTAACCTTTTGGTAGTCAATAAATCGGATGAGGCTACTTTTCATATAAATCGAAAAGTTAATAAATATAATTGTAGAATATGTGCAGAGAATCCCAGGCAATTTCATGTACACGTCAGAGATTCCCCGAAAGTTACAGTTTGATGTGGTGTGTCTAGGGTAAAAATGTATGGCCCATTCTTTTTTGAAAATCCAATTGTAAATTCTCATGCATATGTCGATATGCTGGAACGTTTTGTTATATCCGCACTTACGTCAGGAAAATATTTAGAATTCATTGTACTTTCAACAAGATGGAGCTGTATCGCACTACGCTTTAATTACCAGAGGTTCACTAAATAACGTCTTTGAAAACAGGTGGATTGTAAGAGGAGGCTTTAATCCATGGGCTCCTCGTTCACCGGACCTAACTGTTCTAGATTTTATGAAGGTACGTAAAAGAACGATCCTAGAATCCGCTACCACAAACTTTAGAGCAATTAAAAACAAATATTCGCAACGTAATAGACGATATTCCCGAACAAGATTTAGTCCATAGTTTCAACAAACTTACTACTAACTTAAATAGATGGATTGAAGTCAGAGGAAGAGACATCCAACATTTGCAGTAGTAATTTTTGAATAACTAGTTTTCCCTTTAATATTAATGTTTAATGGTTGGTGATTGTTATACTTTTTTCCATAACTTTTAATGTTTTGTTTAATACATTTTCATTCTTTGCAGTTTTTTTTTATTTTGCACTTTTATTCTACTTCAAAACAATATGTCAAAAGCGATCGAATTTGGAACAATATGAATTTGTTTCCATAGGCGACTTTTCAAAAAAAGAAAAAAAAAACATTAACCGTGAAACTCTTATAGACAGGCAGTATCTTTTTCGGAGCTTAATAAATCCGCCATTCTGTAACGTAACTATAGATTTTTAGAAAGGGAAAGGACTATTTAAGTCCAAAATTGGTCAAAATATGGCTGGCCACCGTGTATAAAGTAGGCGTAGTTAAATTATTATCATTATTTGATTCAAAATGTATTAAAGTATGGTGCACTCTATGACAAGTCTTACATCTCTTCGTTGAACTTCGTTTTGATTTATGATAAGCAGATAGACAATTGACGCCGTTGGTTTTTGATAAAATCAAAACGTTCATAATATTTAGTTATATGTTTTTATCTTTACATAAAAAACAAGAATTTTCTATTACTGTCGCATAGTATTAGAAAAGAAGATTTTTATTTTTTAATCTTAGTTGCACCTCTTTGCTAACTTCAATAAATCAGCTCTTAGATGTTTCAGGTGATTCTGGAGGTTTTGATTTAATAAAGTTTTTTTTAGGGATAGACTCTAGCGCCAAACACTGTTTTATTGTAAAATCTATGATATCATCAAATTCCTGAAGTCCAACATAAAATACCAAGACTCTACCTTAAAACCCATAGACTGCAAAGAGCTTATATTTCTTGTAACAGTATCTAATAAATCGCTAAATGCCTTCATACTAAACTTAAGATGAGGACTGTTTTCTATTATCTTGAAATAAGTACACTTTTGTAAACGTTTATTTTTAAAGCTATTAACTAATGGGGTATAAGCACTCAAGTAGTTTTCATTTAAAATATTAGTGAAGATACCAAATAATTAGATTTTTCAATATTTGTAAGAGTTTCTATGTATTAAGGCATCAAAAATCAGAACAAATATAGAAACATTTTTAAATTCGCCTGAAATAATCGGTAAATTAATTTTCGGTAGATCATAGGTCAGTGTCAATCATATTTATATATTAAATATAATTAATTAAATATCAATAGTAATATATATATATATATATATATATATATCTATTAGTTCAAAAGAATAAAAAATGTGAATAATAAACAAGCATTAACCTGCTAGAATTACTTTCTAGTAGTAAATGTAATTACTAAAAATCCTCGTAAACGAGATGGAAAGCATAATATTCACAATATTGTCCATAAATAATTTTCTTATTTTGCATTTACAAAATCAAATTGTCAATAATTTATTTGTAATGTTTAATAAAGCCAGTTTTTGGTATCGATAGCCGCATAAAAACTATTGGAATGCGTTAGTCGCTCGGACGACGCACGTAGGCGAACGTTGCTAAACAACAATAATTTAATAAATCAACTATATTTGTTTGTCGTAAATCAAGCTTATAAAAACTGTAAAAACATAAAAGTAAATTTTTGTTTTAAATTTTAACCAGTAGACCATTGTTCGGTAGCAAATCAAAATTTTTGAAAATGAAAAAATGTATTATTTGTTTAGTTATGAAATTTTAGTTTTTATTTTTCCAAAGTATTAATTAATAAATGTAAATATTATGTATTAGTAAACATGCATTTAGTTTTAGTCAGAAAAAAAAAACAAATCATAAACCACTGTGAAAAGCAAAGAAATTCGGCAGCCTAACATTTTTAAAACCGCAATAGTAACCCCTGTTTTCAAAAAGGGAGATCCTGCGAGACCGGATAATTATAGGCCAATATCTCTATTACCTCTAATTTCAAAAATCTTGGAAAAGTGCGTGACTGTTAGCATTATAGAGTTCTTTGAAACAAATAATATCTTAAAAACGATAATACTACACTTGGCATTCTGAATCTTGATTCAGACATAATGGAGGCCTTTCATGGAGCACAATATGATTCTGTGTTGTTCTTTGATCTGAGCAAGGCGTTCGATTGTGTTGACCATAACATTCTTCTGGCAAAGCTGGGACAGTATAACTTCTCCCAAGATAGTTTAGACCTTATCAAGTCTTATCTGGACAGCAGACTTCAATTAGTGAGGGTAGCTGGTGTGTTGTCAGCAAGGAATGGAATAAGTATTGGAGTACCACAGGGCTCGATACTAGGACCAATTCTATTTTTAATTTATATAAACAATCTACCTTACCAGGGAAATGTTGGCGGTTTCACGCTTTTTGCTGACGACATAACAGTTTTCTTTACGGGTGATTCACTGCAGGAAGCGCTGTGGTGGCACAGGAGAATGTTAGGCTCTGGTTTTGTGGACTTCTTTTGAATTCTGACAAAACTAAGAGGATAATAATCAGCATGAGGGACCTTTCAACTGTCTCAAATCCATCAGAGACTAGTTTTCTGGGAGTGGTTCTCGATCCCAAATTACAATGGGTTCAGATACCCTTGCTAAGAAGCTAAATAAGGGAATTTTTGTATTCCGGAACCTACGTGAATGTGTCTGGTGGTGGTACTGAAAACAGCATATTTTGCTATTTTCCACTCTCACATCTCATATGCTATACTAGTCTGGGGCCACTCCAGGCAGGTGAAACGAGTCTTTGGCCTACAGAGAAAAGCAGTGAGATTGATCTCGGGATTGGGATATAGACAGGACTGCAGACATGCCTTTGTTCGTCTTGGAGTGTTGACCGTGCCTTGTTTATATATATTTGAATGTTTGATGTATGTGAAAAAAAATTTGGGGATATTAAGAGCTCATGATGATGTTTATGATTATAATACTCTCTCAGGGCGTCATTTGATATCTCCTTTTTGGCGTCTTGAAAGGTGTCGGGATGGTCCGGGGTTTTGGGCAATAAAGTTTATTAATGCTTTGCCCGAGAGGGTAAAGGTTTTACCACTATCATCTTTTAGGAAACAAATTAAAACTTTATTAATACAGAATGCTTTTTGTTCAACTGACGAATACTTTAATTGTAATTTTAATTTGTTGTGAATATGTTTTATTATTTTTATTTACTTTTTAATATATATTTAAAAAAAAAATAGGTTAGTATATGTTTTATACATATATATATATACTAGTTACATATTGTAATTGACATGATTTTCATATTTTTAATCATTATTGCTGTTCTGTTTGACGGGTGTAAGCATATTTTGTAATAGCATGAATACGTTGAGTATTGAGTATTAGGGAACCACCATTTGTTCCCTAATGAATCAAAAAATTACTCCCTTCGGTAGGGTAGTAAGTGGACTGTATTTTATATTTTAGGTTTACAATGGTTCATCGATTTATTCTCTTATCGCTTGTTTTTTAAGGCGGTCCTGTTATTCCGTTAACTAATGAAACTCGACTTAATCTTCTGGAATTAGAGGAATAGTATAATCAGTCGTTCAGCTCTCCACTAAAGTAAGTCGGTCACTGGGGCCAGTATGGCCGCAAAGTATGAAATGCTTAAGCAGAAGTGCGGTTTTCATCACATCCATCAGTCTGGTGTACTTGCACCAAGCCGGTTATGAGAGTAAATGGGAAAGTAGGAACGGAAAGTTATAAATGAATAATGTAGGTTCGTCGAGTAAAGTAAATTTAATTTTAAAGTATAAATAATATGTGAGGATATTTAATTATTATAGATGCATTTATGATTAAAAGTAAATAAAAACAATAAATTGTAATTTTCTAGAATCCCAAATAAATTTAAAGTTACAAAATATACATAGAGACGAAACAGTAAAATGATTCTGTATACAAGGTATTCCTAAATATTATGTACAGACGGAAGGGGGTGATTCTTTTGTTTATTTAATGTCTTATATTTCATATAAACTTAGGTCCGCAAACGCTTCGTTACCGATCGACATGGTGTTGAAATTTCAATATTTTTTTAGTTTTTTCTTTATAGTTTCTGCAATTTTTGAGGTATTTACCTCAAATTTTGGAATTAGGTTACTCAGTAGGAGTTACATAACTGCACATATCAAACGATTGTCAGAATGTACAAGATAGTTTTTTTCAGGTGATATGCCCTCTTTTCTCCCCCTGAACTTTTTTGCTGTGCGCCGCTGGTAGATTCTAAAAAATAAAGTCATTTTTTCTAGTTTATTAAGAAACTTTTTATCCTCTTGTAGTTTCTTCATATCTCCGACCTTTATCGAGAAAAAAAGCGATTTTCTGTAATTAGTTAGAAGAAACTAATTTCTTTGAAATGGTCTCTAGTAGGCTATGACTTTATTTGGATAATCTTTGGTTTTATTGATTTTGTAATCTGGCATTTTAAATCGTAAGTTGTAAAAGTGACAGTTGATACGAATTCTGAAATGGCGGAGATGCCTTTTATCTATCGCCTTGTTATGGAGCGCTATACAAATAGAATAATAACTGATCACCAAAATATTTTTGAATATTCATAGGCATCTTGTGGAAACTGGAACTTTTAAAAAGAACGGCAATGGTGCAGGTAAACCACGTACCCTTCGAACAGCATAGATCAAAAAAGCTGTTCTAAAGGAAAATAGAAAAATTTTCGTATTATTAAATATTAGCCATCAAGTTGTTTGGCGTATCTTGCATGATTCTCTGCTATACCCTTATCACATTCAAAGGGTGCAGATTCTCCTGACCCGGTATTTTCCTTTAAGCATTAATTTCTGCAGGTGGTACCTTAATAGACTAGCAGCAAACCCCAACTTTGATTGTATGATCCTTTTGACTGACGAAGGCAGTTTTTCAAGGGCTTATTATGAATTTCCTCAACAACCATTTATGGGCAGATGAGAATCCTCATGAAATTGTCGAAACTCATTTTCAGGAGCAGTGTTCGTTAAATGTATGTATCTGGTATAATCGGGGATTATTTGATTGGTCTTTTCTTTTTACGTGGTCGACTTACTGGTGACTTATACCGGCACTTTTTGCAACAGTTGCCTTTATTACTTGAAGACGACTTACCTCTTATGCTGAAAAATCAAATGTGGTACATGCATGATGGCGCCCCAGCACAGTTTTCTATTTCGGCTCGGAAATATTTAAATGAAGTGTATCAAAACAAGTGGATAGGACGAGATGAACTCCACCCATGGCCCCTTAGGTACCCTAACCTAAATAGCCCAGATTTTTTCCCATGGGGGCATCTCAAGTCACTAGTGTATACAACACCGGTGAATACAGTCGATAACCTACGACATCGAACAATAGTCTCGGGGTGTTTGAAAGAATGCAAGAATCAATGCGAAGAAGCTCGGCGTCACTTAAACAAATTTGTGAAGTAGTTTTTGCCTTATTGTTGTTAATTTCTAATTATTGTTATTAAAACCTAAATAAGTTTTTTATTAAATAAATCGTTATTGATACAAAAATTGGGTCATCTTAGCTATAATTTACTACATAGTGAAGAATAAAATGTCAAAATCAACAAAACAAAAGATTATCCAAATAAAGCCATAGCCTACTAGACCATTTCAAAAAAATTAGTTTCATCTAGCTAATTACTGGAGACCGTTTTCTTTTTTTTTCTCGATAAGGGACGGGGATACGAAAAAACTACAAGAGGACAAAAAGTTTCTAAGGACAAAAAGTTTCTAAATAAAATAGAAAAATGATTTTTAGAATTTACCAACGGCACACCGAAAAAAGTTCAGGGGGTTAAAAGGGGGCATGACCCCTAAAAAGTATTACTTGTAACTAAAAAAATAATAACCACACCAAGTAGATGGGTAACGAAGCGTTGGCGGACCTAAGTTTATTTAGAATTTTAGTCATAAAATAAACCAAAGAATCACCCCCTTTCGTTTGTACATTATATTTAGGATCATTCTTTGTGTTAATTTACAAGATTGGGTTGGTGATGAAAAATACAAAAATAATTTTAGTTATCACTGTATAACTTGGTTATTGGATATAGCCGCTGGCTATGGATTTTTTCCTTCTTAAGGAAAATAAGAATCATATTAATTTATAAATATACCGTTGGTTTACTTTACCAACCTAAAATATAAATTAGAGCAGCTTACAGGTCTTTTTCGGGATAGTTTCCAGTCCGACTGGTAACACGTTTCAGTATCTAACTAGGATCAAACTCCTGAAAGAGCAGTCAAAACTAAACTCCTTGCATATCAGTGTGCATTTTGAAACCATAACCGAAGAATGCTAGAAGATAAGCTATAACGACTACTAAATTACTTATTACGTATATTGAGTGGTTTTCTAAAAATGGTTAGTCAGCCAACCACCAAAAATATCTGTCTAAATGTTGACTTTAAATTTACTTGAATGTACCTCTGTTACATATTATGCCTGTCGAAATAATATTATGTGCGAGCATTTTTTCTAACGAATAACTAATTTTTCGTTTATAAACCTTGGTTTCCTTTACATTTGTGACTAGTGGTATGCTAGTGTTCAGCTGCAGCAGATTGAACAATTGTTTCTTGTTAATAAATCGTTCTTGTTCCTTAAGTCTAGTCTACATGAAATTTTTCAATTTGCTGTAGCTGAACACCAGCATACCACTGGCTTTATTATGAATGTAAAGAAAACCAAAATTCTAGCATCGCACAGTGGGGCAGGAATTTCAATAATGTGGAATAAACTAATAGCAAATGCAATATAATAGTTAGTTCATTAAAAACTGTTAAAAAAACTAAAAAAAGAACAGTTTTTTGTGTATTTATAATAATAATAATAATAATAATAATAATAATAATATGTTTATAAAAAAAAATGATAAAATTAAACATTTTCGTTTTCGGATTCAGAAGATGGGTCTTCCTCGTAATCACACACACCAACACTACACGCGTCATGTGGAGCTATTAACAATTGCATGGCTTCTTGGAGTAGGTTTTGAAAGTTTTTTTTCGGCAAACGTCTTTTGCTTGTTATAACCGGGTCTGAACTTATCAAGAATAGATTTAAAATATCTTGATTTGATTTTTCACGACTACACTTCCTTGAAAAATGTTCTCGGTACATTTTAAAGTCTTTATTGCGCGCTTCTTGTGCTTCTTCTGTCAACTGACCAATTGGTAGCAAAGCAGCTGAAATTATTTCCGGTCCATGAATTAGAAATTTGTGAACAGTGGGAGGCAGGGGGTACCAGGGATATTTTTCTACAAAATATCTAGCAGTGTTTTGAGCAAATAGTCTAAATTTTCCCACATTTATTTCATGACCAGATGCGACTACTATTAATATTATATGCATTTTTTTAATGAGATCTATATCAATTTTTGTTATCTCAGATGAAACTTCAGGATCAGCGAAAAATCGCCTGGCCGTATTTCCATCATTGGAATTGCCGAAACCTGGCTTTGGTTTGTCCACAATTAATCCAGTCCTTTCTTTAAATATTTTTTGTATTTGAAGTTTGGTTTTATTCACTATATCCTTATCAACTGGTGCCCTAGCCTGCCATTTTTGAATTGGAAGCTTGTATGCTAAATGGAGTAGACATTCAAAAAATCGTATCCACCCATGAAGCACCGATAACCCGAACTGCAGGTTTTCAACTTTTATATTTCTTGTTATCATTTCGTCAATACGATTAAACTCTCTAGAGGTTGCCCCACAAATATAACACTTTTGCGTTGAAGTGGTTTCACTAAGAGCATTGCAAACCTTTCCGTCTACCATTGCAAATATTAATGAGTGCATCACTGTAACCTGTCTCTGATTAAATGGTAAAACAGTATTATGCAATTTCCTTATTTCGTCATCAACTTCATTTTTTTCAGTAATTGATACTTCGACAGTTTCTTTTATAAACTGTATTTTTAGAGGCCGACAGTACCTCGGGGAAGAGGGACGAGGATTCTGCCATATCACTTTTGATTTGCATACAAGACGAATTGGTACAATGGATGTAATAAATACAGCGGCATCACTTGCTTCGGATCCATGGAAAGCTTGCTTATAGGAACTATGCCCAGAGCTGCCGTCGAAGCCCCATTTTGTAAATAAACTTAATTGGTTCAATTCTTCTTCACTTAACGAGTCTATGACACTTTCTTGTACAGTAAGAAGTCGTTGAACTGTGTGGTCCAGTAGAGCCTGCAGCCTAACTTCTGCAGAGGTTTCAGATATTTTGATGGCATCTGCATTTGGATAACATAGTTTTTTTGCTTCCTGTACGTTTTTGTAGGAAGGGAACTTCTCAGGGTCACTCATTCGTATTATATTGTATTGGTGCCTGGACAATTTGGCTTCCACTAAAACTGCTAAGGCATTTTCACCTGACATCAACCTAGGCTCGCGGTCTTTTAATGATTCCTTATATGCTTTTCTATACTTGCTTGCGCGTGTTGGGCTAGTCGCAGTTACCTCATGCACCACTTTTGAAGCATCCGTTTTTCCTGAGGCCCTAAGGCTAATTTGAGCAGCATAACTTAGTTCTGAAACAGTTGCCATGCTTCGCAACTGCTCGGTTTTTTTTCTTTTCGACCTGTCACCACTTTCCTCAAAACTTTTTTTTGGGCGCCCTCCCCGATTTTCTTGAACCAAATGAGATTTGTAACGATGAAATGAAATAGCACTCTCCAACCAAATGCGATTTGCTCTTAAAAAACGATCTTCTGTGCTTCTGGAACTTGCCCATCGAGATTTCAGTTCCGATTTAAAGTGCGACAGTTTCTTAATTAAATCTTTTAAATTATCTTCAGAGCAACCCGTCTTTCCTTTCATATTTTCCGTCAAAAAAGTAAACTGTTCTTCGAAATTACTGTGACCTGAACTTTTCATGATGTCAAGCAGTTCTTGTCGCCTTATAAAAAAAGTGTTTGACGTAGTACCTGAAATAAATATAATGCTGTTAAATTTTAAAGGATTTTTTAATAAGTTCATTGGGCGTTAAGAATAACTAAGATAAGACTGTGAAAATAGTTTTGCTGTAAGTTGAACCATTTAGACTTTTATAAGCGTTCAAAGTGGTCAAAATGCACCAAAATAGCACTCTTCAAGTCTCGATATCCTATAAGCAATTGAGAATGGGAATAATAATAAACAAAGCTTATTTAGAAACTTCAGAAAATTCCAAAAATGTAATAATATAAAGGGTGTTGCGTTTAAAAAAAATTTTTGAATTAGTTTTTTTTGTGACACCCTGTATAATTACAAGTGTCCTGGTTTAATAGATTTCTTTAAGACCTACAACTTTATACGGAAAATTGTTTTATATCGTGCACCATTTCGAAATAATGATGGTTTCGGGACTTTTTACACACTCTGTATTTAGGTACATATGTACTTAAAAAAGTAGTAAATTTGGAACAAAAGTAAAACTAAAATTATAATGGAAAAACAACACCCTGTGTTTTGAAATCAAAACTATTTTTACCCTCATAGATGCCGCCCTTAAATTGTGTAACGCTTAAAGGTGAAAATTTAAAAATAGCCTCTTAATTAAAAAATCCTTATTAAAAACCAGGTGGCAAAAAGGGGCAAAAAATAAACCTGCGCTCTTGTTTTACATTGCCCACAAAATAAAAGTTTAAAAATGATATAACTCGGACGGCTTCGGAACCAAACTAAATGGTTGGCTTTTTATGAAATATCTTTAGTTGAGTTAGAATTTGTAAACATTTAGGTTTAATGCTTATATCTATACACATTGATATATATTTTATACGTAGATTCTACTTTAAATCGTAATACATACCTGAGGTAGAAGGATCCATTATAAAAATATGATTTAGGCCCAGCAGTTAAAAACAAAAACACACCAGTTTAAACAATAACATAAAATTAAGAAAACTCAATTTATGTCTACTCTATAGTGTACACTAATTTCAACTGACAAACAGCAGGGGTCAACGACCTTAGCGGTCATGCAGTTTAATAATTTGAATGCGCAGTTGCCAAAATTATATAAAAATCATAAAAACAAATAAATTATACTGGTTTGGTTTTCTTAGTAAATTCCAACTTTTTGATGTCCTTGCCCCTCTGTGCATCGGTTCTACGATTTCATAAACGAAAAATTAGAGAATTTATTGAAAACATACAAAAACATTCAATAGAGATACGGATTACAGTCTACATCACACGTGGAAACCGAGCTTAACACAGGGTCACGGTTCGACGAGCACAAGTCGGCTATAAAAGCCCGCCCGAATCTCTTCGAGCTCATTCAGTGTTCAGATCTCGTGAAGTTAAGATCCCTGAAGATGTTTCGTGCAATCGAAGGCGATACGTCGGATAGTAATTCAAGTTTGACATAATCTAATACCAAGAACCATGACTTCTTAACTGTATACTCATGTTGGCGTCGATTTTTTTAGCTCTTAATAATTGAATGTTTTTCAATTATATATCAACTTGATGCATATAACAAAAATGCCTTAAAAATAGACCTAATTTGGAAAGCTGATACTTTTACCGTTTTTGCATTCCTTTGTTTCTTTTGGCGTCACAACGCTTATAGTGACAACGGCGTCGTTTTTATTTTAGCCGTAAATAATAACATTTTACCCCCTATTAACGCTTCTTACCAAATTCTGATATCCCCGTTGATTCCCGACGGAACGGCGTTTGATGTTTTAATTGAAACACTCTGTACAATTCAGAAGGCTTAAATAAAATGGTTACCTTAAATTCTCACTTTATAAAAAAACTCCTTTAACCTTCCAATATAGGCGGTTTGGCGTTCTCGGGGCTTTAGTAATAACGGTTTGTAATTTAAGGAAGATTTTAACCGCTTGATTTATATTAATATTTTATTGGTTCTACTTAGCTAAACATTACAATGTAATTGTAATGGATATCTTAACGTAACTAAATGAGCAAATTAATTAGATTTCGAGCAGTGACTGAAACTCGATCTGTTTTAATAAATATTTAAATAGTAGTTTGGGTTTATTACGTTCTACCGAAATACGAATCGAATATATCACTTAGATATCCTTAAAAATAATTTACAATCTAAAAAAGGGCTTGGGTGTCATATTGGATTTTGCGTTACTCTTTGTCTGACATGTTGGATATGCTGTAAACTCTTAATCCAAATGTTTTGAGATAAGTCACAAGAAAACCTTAGGATTAAAAAATATATAATATATATTTTCATAATTCGCTCGATTGATAGCTCTGTTTAGAAACCGAGGAAAATTTGTTGACTGGATGGAAAACATTTAAAATACGTTTATTAATGGTTTTTGTTTTAAAATGATTTTTTTGTCCTAATAATGACGACTCTCTGGCTAAAAGTCAATTTCATGTGATTTTTTATCAGATCATAAAATAATGTATGATATCAATTTAATAAACTCTTGTTATATGCTTCACCATATTAACATTAATATCCCCCAAAAGTTTCTAACAGCAACTAAATTGTTATACCTATTTTATCATATATATGCAGGTTAGAACTCAACAACTGGTCGAATTAAAAAATGGTAGCACTCACTGGGAAATTGTCGAATTTTTTCTACGTCTCTTTTACAATTTAAAAGAACTATTAAAATACTTTTAGGAGTATAAGGATTAGTTTCGGGTATAATTTTTAAATACATATTTATAATAATGTTTACCTTAGTTTTGTTGTTTTAAAACCAAGCATATCTATTATTTTTTATACTTTTCTACTGTTATATTTTGTATTGTACTTACTTACTTTGCGTATAACTGTTTATGGAACTATATGGATATTTTTATCGGAAACCTAATGTATCCGTTTGTATCCCCTTTGACCAAAATAAATAAATATGCAAATCGCATAGATTATATTGAACCCGAAAGTTTCATAACTAACATTTTTAGGTATAAATAACTCGCATACAAAATTAACTTTTACGCTACTGGTTTACACAAAACTGGTTTATATTTTTTAGTACAATTTCAGAAATAAAATGAGATTTTGTTGGCTCTATTAAAAAACCAAGTGTAGTACGCCCCATTTTTTAACCATGTAAATTTTTAATCTACATTAAAATATATGCCGTATTGGTTTGTACTTCCTAGAATTTTATCCAAAAGTAGAGAACGTGTCGGAAAAAAGTATTCTATTGTGAAGCCTTTTCGCATAAACCCTTGACATACTAAAGTAAGATCCGGGTACGGACCGGGTATTAATGAAAATGATAGAAAATCAAAACTAGCCTTATGGGGAAAGAATTTTGGATCCCCTTCCTGTATACAGCAAGAGAAATCACCTCATTACAATTTCATTCTGCTTAAAGTCTACAATTTCTGGAGATAGAGCACGAAGAATTGCTGAATATGCGGATCTTGCCCGTGCTATGGCAAAATCCGGGGAAATTATCATAGTATGAAAAAAATCCATTCTGCTAGAAAATTGAAGAGAGCAGATTGCCATAACTACGAATCAATATCCCGCAAGAAGAAATACGAAACAAACCTACAGAAGCTTAGAGTAGTTTTCCCAACATAAATGAGCAACAATCACGCAAGAACTATCCTAAGTATTATTTCCTCTCCAACTTCAACTCCCACTGAGGATCAACTTATAAGCAATGAACTAAACTTTGCCTTTCTATCAATGAAGACACCCATAATAGATATCATCAGCTTCACAATAGCACAGTTAGAAAGCCCAGAGGCAGATGAATTCAGGTAAATTGAAACAACCGAGCTTATGCTATGCTATGGAATTTGTCAACTTCAGAGAGAACAGCATAAAAAGAATTCCAGAGAAATAAATCTATCGAAATCCTATTCGATGATACAGGAAAAACCCCATTATGGATGTGACAACATAAAACCTAAAAAAATCGATAGTTTTCTAAAAAAGTCAACTACAGAGTTCTTGCCAGCGACTCCACAGTTTCTATAGAGACAAACATCTATCAAATGTAACGGAGATATAATGACTATCTAAAGAAAAAAATCAGAAAGGTACTCGTCTAACAACATAAAAAGCTACCTCACCTATATAGCCTACTAAAGATGGACAAGATGCCACTTAACTGATAACCAATTCTAGTAACTTACCAGCCATCGAAGTTTTGGAAAATCTACTACAGGATATGTCGAAATTATCTGCTAAAATAACAACATATTTTTTTCTCAAGGCCTTAATACACAAATGTCCCGTTGGAAGTCAACCAGCTCTGTTATATATTAAAGGAGTTTTGCGAAAATATTAGAGGACTCAGCGAAGCAAGCGAAATCTACAGAACTTCCAATACTGGAAAAACCCTAACAAACTTGTTCAATAAAAACCAATCCAAATACAATTACTAGTCGAAAGAACTTCTATTTCTATTAAATCCCTTGTGTGGACCGGATATATAGTTGAGTCCTCTTGACGTAAAAATTTCCGACCGCCATAAAGAAACGCAAACCAGAACGTTTTGGTATTGCTGAGCAGGCTTCTTCTACACACCACAGAGTGCAGATGAGGGACACTAAAGAAAATTCAAAATTCATTTATTGAATATAATAATAACATTTCCTGCCAATTAGCATTAAAACCATTTCTAAAATATACAGACTTTCGTGAAAACCGTGGCAGTGAACGGAGTTTAACACATTACGGCAAACAACTGGTAGGTATATAAGGTTAGGAGAAATTACTAGAACGGTCGATTATTTCAAACAGGAGTTATCAAAAAATGTCTTATACAAAAGTTGTAAAGCTTTTAAAAATCTACATATCTGTATTAAATTGAAATATACAGGTTCGCCCATAAAGGTAGTGGAGAATTAAAGTTTTATTTTTTATATGGAACACCCCGCTTATTATTACTTATTTTGATCGTCCACTCAGTTTAGAACATGTTTTAATAACCATACGTTATGCTTAAATTTATTAGTTTCATAGATATCGGTGTTTCAAATAACAGAGGATAACAAAGATATTCGAACGTGGTCTTATTTACCTGAGCAACAGATTAGGTATGGCCTTTGAGAATAATAATTTGGTATCTGAAAGTCAAGTTCTGCCAGAATTAAGTAAAGAAGTAAATATCATGGAGTTTTTACTTACTGAAACAGAGAGAATTGATATTTTAATTTTAAGGGGTATGGCGATAAACATCAGGATGTATGTGATATTTATTATAACACTTTGCACCCAGACAGGCAAATAAAAAAAATGCAGTTTTTCGAATTGTAGACGTTACAGAATGACTGGAAGTGTAAAAAAACCCACCAAGATCTGGAAGACCTAGGAGTGCTACCACCGATGATAAAAAAATTAGACATTCTGCTTTCAATACAAGAAAATCCAAAACAATCCACCAAGCAGCTTGTTTTGGATCATAAAGTTGATCACAAATCCATTCGAACCAATATTGTTTTTTCGGATGGAGCGACCTTCACACTACACGGAATGGTCAATAAACAAAATCACCGTTACTGGGGACGAAATAACCCAAACTAGTATGAAGAATTGCATACACAGTTCCCAGAAAAAGTTAATGTGTGAACTGGATTGTTTGCGGGACATTAATTAGAATCTATTTTTTTATCCAGGGAAATTTGACCGGTGAAAGATATCTCCAGCTTCTTTGGCAAGAAATAGTTCCAATTATAAACAATATAACTCCCGATATTAACTTGACCTGGTATTAGCAAGGTGAAGCTCCTCGGCATTTTACTCGTGAAGTTAGAGAATTTTTGGATGTCACGTCCCAAGTAGATGGATAAGAAGAAGTGGGCTTATCGAATGGCCTTCGTGGTCCCCCAACCTTGTTCCCTTAGATTTCTTTTCACCTGAAAAACAATGTTTATCGGAAGAAATCCAATAAATTAGAACAATTAAGAATTAAAATTTTAAATGAAAGTCAGAGAATAAGAAGGGAAATGGTTTTAAATACCCAAAAACACTTTTGGGACAATTTATATCATTGTCAGTTAGTAAATGAAATTAAAAAGTATTACAAAATAGAGTCGTTTTTCCATGACTTGTTATACCGATTTTATTTTGTGTTTTGTAACTGATCAAAATTTCGGAAACTAATGAATTTAGGCGTAACGTATCTTTAATAAAACATGTTATAAATTAACTGAGCGATAAAAATAAATAATAATATACGGAGTATTCCATTTAAAAAAATATAACTTTAATTCTCCACAGCTTTGTGGCCGATCCTATATATTTCAATTTATTAAAGATACGTAGATTTTTTAAAAGCCTTACAACTTTTATATAAGACATTTTTCGATGTGGTAATTTCTCCAAATCCTGTATGATCACGTATTCTTAAGGTTACCTTTTAGTTGGCACTTGATAACACCTGAACTGAAATTGAACATATAAAAACGTTCTGAAAAAATCAACAGTAAAGATAATGCAAGTCAGGCAACTAAGTTCTTTTCACGATAACGGGTATGTTTGGAAACCCTTCCATAAAAACGGTGTCCTTCATATTGACGGCTTCCAGAGAAAACGAGACTGGCCTACATTAATTTTTATCTGTAAATAATCTTGTTGGTACATATACACGGGAGGTTTGAGTTCTATAAACTTCTTGTACAATGTTCAATCATATTATAATTAAAATTGGGATAAAATTCAAATAAAAGACATATACCTAATTTTTTTGAAATAATTTAAGTTTTAAAATGGATATTTCCAGGTTATGCCTTATTTAGTATTTTATTGTTTTAAAACTTAATATTTAATTATCATAACTGATAACGACTAAAAATTTATATTCGTAGCTTACAATAAAAAAAGTAGCAAATAATTAGTTTGGGATTAAATCTTAAAATTGACAGTGCTGTTGTATAGTTTTACTTTCAGAATTTTAAAAAGTTTTAATTAACTTTAAAAATTGCCAGTCTCTTAAAATTAAATAACTTTATTTTTAACGTTCCAGAACCTACTTATTCCAAATTGTTAAGTCAGTTAGAAAATAAAAATTAAAAGGAAAATAAGAACAGTTGCAAAAATTGATTTTTCTTTAGTAAGACTATCATGTTAACTAGATATTTAGTTCTAACAATGAATTTAAATTAAAATTATGTTTATCTGTTTTTCCCTCGTTATTGCGCCCTTATAAACTGCTTTAGTGTCTGCATGAGAATTATCTTAGGAGCTGAATAGAGGACAATAGGTGTTTACGATCTACACACTCTCTGAGCTGAGCTACTATCAAGACTATTTATATCATTTAATGTGTTTCCTGATAATAAAGTATAGAAATAGTTTCGTTGAGTCAGATCTTCTAATAATGTAGTGATGTGTAGTTCATAGGCAGCTATTTATTGCTTGCTATATTTATGTACCAAAATAATACGTCTTAAAAAATCCGTCGAATAATATGTCGCTGATAAAATTGGAAAATCACGACAACTTTATTAGATATCCGTGAAAAACCGAAAATCGTAATTTTTCCTTCTTTTTCAGGCTACATTTGTAGAGACATTACAAAATAAATTTTACATATTTGTTGCTACTGTTTCTCCTCTCACTCAGATTTAAAATTCGACGTTTCGTCTTCGAGGTCTCATCATTAACTTATTTTTCTTTAAATACGGACCGGGATTTTTAATATCATTTAATAATAGATTTATTAAATGAAAAATAAATTTAAAATTTCTACTTTGGGAATTCGGCAAATTCTGGAATTCTGGTTATTCCATTTCTCTCTAACACATTTTCTTTATGGGAAAATCTTAAATCTTCTGCTCAAACACTAGGTGTGAGACCCGTTGTTTTTCGGAGTGTGTGTGTCTATAAAGATAAAAAAACGAAAATGGCGATATTTGTTTTTTTTACGGATATCTTCGGAAGCAGTCGCAATTTTCCACTTCTTGACTTCTAAATTAGATATTGTACGAATTACGATTCTTACTTTATATTGTTTTATTTTCGCTTTTTAAGTTGTCTTTCTCCAGGTCTAATAAAGACATTTATTATACAGGAGAATCATTGTATTTCTGAAGAAACATTTAATTTTCGACATACGGAATTAAAGTTAGACAATTGCTTGATGGTCCTTTTCTTTTTCTGCTTTCTTCAAAAGTTTTAAATCCTTATAAAAACCATGGTTCTCGACTGGAATATAATTAAATACGCTTAAAAAATCTTTCTTTTTTAAATAATTTTCAAACTTTCAGCATAAGTTGGAGAATGTCTGTAATTTTTAGATTTAATAGGTTAAGCCAGCTTTAAAAATCTTCCTAGTTCTGGTGACAATACGTGGATTTACTGAATGTTAATTGCATTCTGGGTCAAGAGAGGGACAACTCTTAAAAAGATAATATTTTGAAATAATAATTTCTATTTTTAATGCAATACCAAGATAAGATATTCAGTGGAACAGTAGGATAACTTAAAAAAAGCAGGACATATAACTTTATATGTCCTAGTGAGAAAAAAACTTATATAAAATTCTCCCGCGTATAAAATACTAAAACTGTTTTATTAATTTAATACTAGGATAAGTGCATATTATTATTTCCCTTTAAATGTTTTCAGTATGTCTGACCATAGCTCTAGATAGAACATTTTTTATACATAATGGCTCGGATATCTCAAAATCGACTTTTTTTAAATTCCTCTTGCTTTGTTCTAGCGCAGAGATATAATATGAGATTTGGCAATTCTTTGAACATATAAAATGTTATAAATATAATTCATATCATTGCTGTAAAGTTATTCATATATTATATATTATATATTATTATATATTATTCATAAATGAATAATATAAAGGAGATTTGAAGAGTGAGGTTGCAGGTAGTATAATATTGTGAACTTCGGTTTATAACACAGTTTTACAAAGAACTAGGGATCCTATGGTAATTGTCACCATTTCATCGCTTTTATCAATTTTAAATTATATAGCAGGCATAATTATTGGTGGATAAAACTTTGGAAGATGATTTATATAGACAGAAGTACTCATATGCGCCGTTTTCGAGAGACAGTGTGTTAAAAAATTATTTTTAAAATTTTTTTATATACCTATCTCTGTACATTTCTAGAGATTTTAAAATCAAATTTGGTACGCGGAATAATACTACTATTTTTTCTGCGTTGCTACCCTTTGACCCTGAAAAAAATGAAACCTACTTCAAAACAGAACTAAAAAGTTAAAAACCCAAATTTTTCAGCAAGTTCGTGAGAGAGTTTTACTGCACCATTTTAGATGATTTTTTTGATCATCTGGTGATCGAGACCTTTCAACACTAGTTGTTGTATTTTAATTTATTATTTAATTTATACAGGGTGTTTCAAAAAAACGGGTCACTGATTAATCACGATTCTGCTCAAACCGCCGGATGTAAAAAACTGCATTTTGGCACACAGGTTGATAGTAGGATGTAGAGGTTCGATAATACGGGATTTTTCAAATCTCAAATTTCAAGGGAGTGAAACCGCCCTTTAAATATTACAATTTTTTTTATTTAAAAAACGGTTGGTTTTTTGGAAAAACGCTGAAATTCGTATATTTTATTTGATTATTTTACATATTTTAAAATTTCTTAAACATATATTCGGGGTGTTTCTTAAAAACGGGTCACTGATTAATCACGATTCTGCTCAAACCGCTGGATGTAAAAAGCTGCATTTTGGCACACAGGTTGATAGTAGGATGTAGAGGTTCGATAATACGGGATTTTTCAAATCTCAAATTTCAAGGGAGTGAAACCGTCCTTTAAATATTACAATATTTTTTATTTAAAAAACGGTTGGTTTTTTGGAAAAACGTTTAAATTCGTGTATTTTATTTGATTATTTTACATATTTTAAAATTTCTTGAATATATATTCGGGATGTTTCAAAAAATCGGGTGACTGATTGATCACGATTCTGCTCAAACAGCTTAACGTAAAACACTGAATTTTGGCATACAGGTTGTAGGATGTAAAGGTTCGATAAGAAGGGATTTTTCAAAACTCAAATTTCATAAATAAATATTACAACATTTTTTTATTTAAAAAACAGTCGGTTTTTCGGAAAAACGCCTATTTTGTTGTTTTAAAATTTCTTAAAAAATTATACAGGGTCTTTTCAAAAATCGGACCACTGATTAATCACGATTCTACTCAAATCGCTTGACTTAAAAAGCTGAATTTAGAACTATACTACAAAAATAGACCAAAACTTGCAAAATAAATTTTTAAAAACATGATTAACCTGTATCTCAGAAAGAAGAGTTTACAGACTCTTAATACTTAAATCGCCGTATTTAAATGCCCCTTTATAAACCCCGTTTTTTTTGTGGCATTTTCTTTAAGTTTCTGTCAACAGGGGGCTTTGGAGATGTTTGTTTATAAATTAGTTCCGATCTTTTAGAACATTCTTAAAAAATATATAAAAACATTTTTTTTTAAACTAACCGTTTTTTATATACAAAATATTGTAATATTTAAGGGGCGGTTTCATCCTTTTGAAATTTGATTTTTGAAAAAATTCCTTCTTATCGAACCTCCACATCATATAATCAACCTGTATGTCAAAAATCAGCTTTTTACACAGACGTATGTGTTTCTTTAAAAAGAGCCACTTCAGGTATTTTTTCACTAAATACCAGTGAGTAAGCCGTAACATTAAAAAATCAACTTAATCTCTGTTTTAATACTCAGTTCATTGCACCAATCTATTTCATTGTCTCTATTGTTTAAAGCATATTGTGATTTACTTATATTTCTATTCTATTGTATTACTCTGGAAAATAGTTCTTTGTTTGCATGCATGCATGTCACAATAATATGAGATTAGTTGATGTGTAAAGCAGATATAAAATTTCCATTACGGTGTAAATATTTGTTATTTTATGTTGACGTTATGAACACTTTTTCGGCTTTGTATGTAATTAAATGAATATTATAGCTATTTTCATTGGTATCTGGATTAATTTATAAAGAAATATGTTCTTATCCAGGAGATATTTTGATAAAATAAATACTTATTGAAGACGCATAAATAGAAAGCACTGCAAGATTGTTTCTTGTTTGAATTAACCAGCGCTTATGATTTTTAATTTTAAGTTTAATCATGAGATAATATTTCTGTTGAATAAAATAAATTGAATAATTATCGAGATATTCCGATACCAAAATTGAGTCACAAAAACATCTCATCCGCTGGTTAATACCACGACTAGCATTGAATCACACTGTTGACTCCTAACTTTCGTTGGGAGCAGTGTTGTTAACATATTTTTGTTCGACATTTCACCAATGTAGGATACTATGAGGCCTGTCTGAAACATGTCTTGACTATCTCAATTTCGCTATTTTTAAAGCTCATCAGGCCGCCATAGACTAAGGAGCCCCATGTAGGGCAAAGGTTGTTGTCACTTTTTTATAAATTAATTCAATAACGGTCGTGGTATTAACTAGCGGAGTAGTTGTTTCTGTGATTCCACTTTGCGCCTTTGCCCTACATGGGGTTCCCTAGTCTATGGCGATATGATGACCTCTAAACAGAGCGAAATCGCGATCGTTTGACTAAAATGGATCATTGTTCCAGCTATGATGCAGAACTTGTTTCAGTTATAACTTAAATAACGTAGAATAAAAATATATTAACGTTTTATGTTGTACTAATCTCCTTTATGTTATTGTTATTTGAAGTGATAATATGAATATACCATTAAATAATTATGCTATAATTAAAATAGTAAAAGAGAGGATACTTTTTTAAGTAAGAAATAAAATTTGCTGTATTTTTAAATTTCCAAACGATGATAGTGCGACGGATATCTGGATTCGTTTATAATGAAAGGTGAATTGAGAAAAAAATTGTTTATTTGAATATATGTTTATATATATTTTTCTATATTATTTTGTTTATACGTTATTATTCTTTCTTACTGATATTTTGATAAAAAAAGTACTTATTGAATACGCATAAATAAAATGCACTGCATGATTGTTTCTTGTTTGAATTAACCAGCCCTTATGATTTTTCTTTTAAGATTAATTATGAGATAATATTTTATTAACTTCTGTTGAGTTATATAAAATGAACAACTATCGAGATATTCCGATACCAAAATGAAATCACCGAAATAACTACTTCGCTAGTTAATACGTCTAGCATTGAATCACACTGTTAACTCCTGACTTTCGTTGGGAGCAATCTTGTTAATATATTTTTGTTCGACATTTCACCAACGTCATAACAGGGATACTATGATGTCTTGAATATCTCTATTTCGCTATTTTTAGAGCTCATCAGGCGCCATAGACTAAAGAACCACGTGTGGGGCAATGGTTGTTGTGACTTTTTTATAACGTGGAATAAAAATATATTAAGATTATTCCTCCCAGCGACAGTCAGGAGGCAACACATTAATTCAATATCGGTCGTGGTATTAACCAGCGGAGTAGTTGTTTCCTGTGATTTCACTTTGTTCCTTTGCCCCACATGTGGCTCGCTAGTCTATGGCGGTCTGATGACCTCTAAACCGAACGAAATCGCGATCGTTTGACTAAAATGATGATGTGCCAGCTACAATGCAGAACATGTTCGAGGTATAACTTTGGTTTAACGCAGAATAAAAATATATTAACTTTTTTATGTTATACTAATCTCCTTTATATTAATATTATTTGAAGTGATAATATGAATGTACCATTAAACACTTATGCGATATTTAAAATAGTAAAAGAGGGGATACATTTATTAGCGGAAAACAAAATTTGCTTTATTTTTAAATTTCCGAAAGATGATTGTGAGACAGAAATGACGAAATACCGACTATTCTGTATATGACCTCATTTATTTCTTTATTATGGCTATTTTACGCCTGACGAATATTACTCTTATTTTAAATGACTAATTTCGAGGGATTTATTATCATATTTAGTACAAAGGCTAATTTAGTCAACTAAGTCGCTATACATTTTAAATTATGCAAACACACCCTTTTTAGTTTTTAGGTTATATTTGACCCTATAGACCGACCTACTTTAAGTAAAATTTATTTTGGTATATTGACAATACATATATATTGTAGGTTAATATAGGGCGTGACAGAAAAAAATAAATCAACGTTTGTTGATATTCGAAGGCTGTGGGAAACATGTGATATGTTCCAAAATAAAAATAAAATATATTAGCAGTTTTTTGGAAAGTAGGTAGCAAATACTTACAACATTGATAAGTTGAACGAAAGCCAAACCAAATCTAACGTCCAATTTTTCAGTCATATTTTGAACCGGGCGTATTAATTTGTTATAGCCTCTGAAGAGATCCCGAACGAGCCGTTCTTCATCTTCTGAGCAATTTCCTAAAAGATATTTAGAGTTTCCTGAGAAAGTTCAGTTAAAAAATAGTATGTCTTTGTTTGAATGAGGGGAGGGGCTGTGTTTACATCTTACATTTGCTAGAAAAATTTATAGTGGGTGTGCCGGTAGTAAATTAAGACTTACCAAAGTGAGTTATTTGAAGAAAAAGCACCATCCAAGGAAACACCAGACGTTTTATTGTTGTCCACATGACTGTTTCTTAAGCCGGAGTATCAAAAATATTCTAAATATCATCGATAAAGAAATCCGCCGATTTTGGCTTCTTCCATGACTATTTAGAAGAAAGCCAAAATATTTATTTTAAAAGAAAAAATTCAAAAAAACGCGCGTCTCGCACACGACGAAAATTTCACTTCTATGTTGTCCAAACATGTTTACTCGGAAAAAACATCGTCGCAACTCAGGGCCGGAGTATCAACCAACGAAGCCAAACACGCTAGTAAAATTCCTCGAGTGTGCGAGAAACGGTTTTAACTGGGCGGTTTACCCTCAGACCCCTTATCCCCCCTTTAAAACTGTCGGATAAGAACGCCAGATGGCGTAGCAAAGGGCGCGGAATGGGTGTTAGTTGAATTGGGATAGTCCTTCTATGTCAGTGTTGCCGTGTCGATCAGATTTTAACTTCGAGAAGGGCGTATTTAATTTTTTTTTTACGTCAGAAAATATTACAACTGAAATCTTTAAATTATAGAATATATTTTCAGATAGGCTTAATTCATACTAACGTTAATATTACCATGGTTATAACTAAACACAGCCGGCTAAAGTTGAATGATGTAAAATTTCATTTAGGATTGGGCAACAATGTTTGACGCTACTTTGTATGTAACGGGTGTGAAAATCATCGGAACGATACGATTTTCACGTCGGAATGTAACAAGCCTATAGATTTTTTTTTATTTATATTAACACCTTGCTTTTATTATTATTTTGGCCGATTATTTTTATATCTACCTTTATCTAAAACTATATCTCAAGAAGTATTTACATAGGGTTGCATGTTTGTAAAACAATAATTTTGACCAAATGTTTCAAATTTGCTGTATTCGTGTATTTAGAATTACAATAATATCAGATGTCAAAATATTTTTGACACTGCTTATTAGAATATTTAAGTCTTGAGTTGCTGAAGAGATATTTAATAAAATAAATAAATGTAAACTACATTTTACTACTTTTGTAGGTCAAACAATAAATTGTGTTAAGGTTGTTAATGTATTTAATATAAATTTTTGTCAATCTAAACGCAACAAATAATCTGAACACATTTAAAAATAATAAATTCATAGATATTTTTTTATGTTAACGGAATTTGAGCGCACGAAGTTTATCAAATTTTAATTTGTTGTTATTTATATTAGTATGAGAGAACAATGGTACTATTAATTATTAATTTTTTGTGTTGTGCTTTTCTTGAGATTTTACGTATGCCTCTCGATGACGCGTCTTCAGCGGGTCAGGTTTCGTATAGAACGTGTCTATCCTACGAAGGCTCTGCCGCAACTTGGATTTGTACGTCCTATTGATTCATTTTCATAGAAGAGAGCGTGCGCCATTCAGACATGACGAAAAGCTTTGTTCAAACTTTATCCAGAGATGGATTTGGCTTAGATTTGACCAAAATACTGTTCCAAATTTTGGAACCTAATTAATGACGTAATTGGCACTTTTACTGACTACTAATTCCGTTTTCTTACCCATCGTTGACTTATTAACGTAGAATTCGTATATAAATCAGTAACAATTCTGAAAGTTTGTTGGGAAAGCAAAAACTGCCTATGATATTCAGGAAAGTTTGGGGGATAATAAACTTTTTTAAATTTTAACAACAAAGATGAGTTAAGAAAATATGGGTATTTTCTGTATACACTGATTAATAATAATATTTTTAGTTTTTTCTAAGATTTGATTAACATTTGCTGGTTTTATTAGGTAAGGTAAGAAAAATATTAGATAATAACTTTAATGTAAAATTTCAGCACTTTTTTGTTTTTCGATTCAGTTTTTTTCGTAGCGGAGTCAATTTGGAAAAATTATTTCAGAATTGTTGGTTAAGGTATATGTTTTGATATATTCTGAAACACTTGAACATATTTTAAATAATATCCACCGATTTGAATCTTTTGATCCTAATAATGTTTTTAATTGATTAATAAAATTAAGTGTATATGTTAGAAATATGAAAACACCTAGTAATATCCATAATCTCTTTATTACCAAGGAAATTAGTAGAAGTTAATGTTATGCTGTTTACTAAATACCCCCAACTAAATTTATTGCTAGTATTATGTCGGGGCAGTGACATAAAATACGTACCCGTAACTGCATAAACAATAATGTTCGGCTTTTATGGCTGGTCACGAAATGATTTCTATTACTGAATTTATTCATATATGCATTGACTTTAGAAATTAGAGCCAAAATCTTTTTTATAAGGAAAATCGCCATTTAATACAAAATATCTTGGAACCAATGATTATTTAAACCTGTTTTATAATACTACATGCATTTGTTAAAAAAATATAAGAGATTTAGTAATAAATTCGAGACCTCACCTTAACCTACCTTAACTTATGTTCGTAAAAGCCGTACTTTAACTTACTTACTGACTAGATGTAACACTAAAAATAACAATCATAATTTAATAGTGATAAGAATATGACAGCAGGTTGTACAGCTCGGACACACACTAAGTACCTCTATCTCAACAACTGCGTCGGTAAAACTCAAGCTTCTACACAGTAAATGTCCCTACTACCACTACAACGGTGGTAGCGTCCTGAAAAATAAACCCCACATGTTATATTAGGACAGAAGCGTGATCTAGCGATACTGGCTACCCGAACGGATATTATTTGGAATGACAAGAAGTAGAAGAAGATAGTACCTATTGACATGGCTATACCAAACGTGCATAACATCCAAGAAATTATAGCCGATAATGTTGCAAGGGATAGTGATCTGTGGCATGAAAATGGACAGATGGGCTATCAAGAATCTGTTGCTATTATCCCATAACTTTGTCTACAACTATATCCTATACTACCTATATCCTATACTACAACTACAAATCTGAGCCAGTCGCCGATTTCAACATACATAATATCTACTGGAACAGAACAATACAGGCTAACCGTACCATCAGACATAACAAAGCGAATAAGGTAGTTCAAAGGCGTTAAGAAACAAGTAGAAAAGATTAGCAAATACTTACCATTAGCCGCAGAAATAAAAACTCTGTGGTGCCAAGATAATGTCACTGTACTTCCAATAGTTATTTTCTCTTTTGTTCAGGGTTAAAAGTGATATTTTAACCAACGTGCAGAAAGTATGATATATACCTCCTGTATTGCACCAACCAACTTATGTAATTTATCAAGCGAAAGGTTAGACCTTAGAGTAATCTTCTAAGTAATTGTTTAATGGTTTTACTAAGGTATTTCTTTACAGTTCTTGAAATCCAGATGTTTCTATGTTCGTTTTCAACAACTTATTAATTTAAAACTGGATAGTCACTTTTCCATTTTGACAATACAAAGATATTAAAAATCCGAAGATTTAATTTTTTAAATGTGTTTTTGTTTCTACAAGTTGACACAAGAATGAATTCAACTTATTAATACATTTAAGATATTTTTATTCAGAGACTTCGGTATAAAAAGTAAAACAATCATCAAACAATTTATTCCCTATTATTTCTTATATTATTGTATCGTTGCAGTGGCTTACAAAAAAAATACTGAATGTCGTTGAAGTAATCGCGTTCTCTCCGCCGAAATAGTTTATATTTTGCTCTAAAAAACAAAACTATTAAGTGAAAAATTGATAAATTGTCTATAATAAAGCGTTAGCGAAAAAAAGAAGTAACTGAAGTATCACCTAGATTGAACTATTTTTATGCATTTGCTTGCTGTGTTTAAGAGTACAATTCCGGTAGTTGTATGAGTAGGATATTTAATTTTGTTCAGTTGATAGAGTGGTATATCCTCTTGCTCCTAGACTTTAAAGCAATAAAGAGCTTTCGCGGAGATTTAATTTCGTAGGCCTTAATAAATTTTGTGCATTTAATGTTGAGACTGAGAAAAATTGCATATATTCGAGACAGTTTCTTGGCTACAGCCTAATCAAGCAAGGAGTACTGAATTTGAAATGTGAAATTAGTAATAATTAAGTACAAACAAAAGTAATAAAAAATTTCTACTAGAAAATGGTATTATTAGAAACGTATGAACCTCAATTTAGATAGAATGGTCGCGGTGTGAGGAAAATGTCTTTGCCTAGTCCTTAAAATGTACTAATTAAAGTAGGTGCAGTTTTTTTGTAATAGAAAGTTATTTTATAATAGAAAATACAGGTACACCTAAAAACAAACTTGAGACAATTAAAATCGTTTTAAATTAGGCAGCGCGCCCTCTATGACAATATTTTTGCATTCGAGCGACGAAGGGGTGAAGAAAATATTGCATTTGCTTTAGTTCGAAATCAATATGAGCTCTATCTCTCTGGCTAAGCACAGAGCTAAAATAATTTTCCTGATTTTGTTTCAATTGTGTATCAAGCTTTTTGTAAATACCTGAAATATCTTTTTTTTCTTTAACGTATGTTAAAAGTTAACGGTATTTTGCTTAAAAAAGAAAAAAATAAAAATCAAATTTTATATATATATATATTTTTTTTTTTATTTATAATATATATATATATATATATATATATATATATATATATATATATATAAATATATACAGGGTGTTTGGTGGATCGATGTAGATATTTTGAGGGGTGATAAAGATTGCTATTTGGAATATTTTCGGCCATATATGCTTATATGCGAAGTCACATGGATTCCGAGTTACGGCTATTTTTTGTTGATTTCCTTAAAATACGATTTTCTTCAGATGAAATATAATAAAACACCATCATCGATTTTATCACATTATAATATTTGATTTTCATTATAAAAATCGTACAATTAGTCAGTATTATAGGCTACAAGTTCTCAAAAACTAAAACATAATAAAAGAAAGCTAGAAACATTAATTATATTAAAACTTCCTCTCGTATTAAAAAAAATTTATAAATGATTATATCATTCAAATACGTTTAAAAACTTTCTTAGTTTACACTCTTTAGAATGATCTAGGACACTAAATAATAGTCAAATTTAGAACATTATTCAGAAGATTATACCAAAATGAAAATTTAATACCGACAAATAAACTGTACTCATTAAATCAAATTAAAGAATTCCAGTTATTCTTACACTTTTAGTTACAAAATAATTATTTATTGTGTCCGAAATATGAATCACCATATTGAATGCAACATCGTATAATTTATTTGCCGGTATTACATTTTCATTTTTGTATAATTTTCTGAATAATGTTGTAAATTTGACTATTATTTACTATCATAGATCATTCTAAAGAGTGTAAACTAAGGAAGTTTTTAGAAGTAATTGAATGACATTATCAGTTCCTTTTTTTTAAACACGAGAGAAATTTACATTTTTTACCCAAAAACGCTATCTAGCCTATGTTTCTATTTTATTATTTTTTAGTTTTTGGGATCTTGTAGCCTAATAGTATCGGCTAATTGTACTATTTTTATCATGAAAATCAAATATTAAAATGTGATAAAATCTATTATGGTGTTTGATTATCTTTCATCTGAAGAAAGTCGTATTTTACGGAAAACCACAAAAAATTGCCATACCTCGGAATCCATGCGACTTTGCTTAATAGTATATATGACCAAAAATACTCCATATGACATTACTTATCATCCCTCAAAATATCTACATCGATCCACCCTGTATATATATATATATATATATATATATATATATATATATATATATATATATATATATATATATATATATATATATATATATATATATATATATATATTATATATATATATATATATATATATATATATATATATATATATGAACAGGCAGAAAATTGTTTGATTTGTACATTCTGTTGACACAAGAATGAATTCAACTTAGTGGTACGTTTGAGATATTTTCATTCAGAGACTTCGGTATAAAAAATAAAACAATCAACAAACAATTTATTCTCTTATTATTTCTTAAATCATTGTATCATTGCAGTTGCTTACAAAAAAAATAAAATACTGAATGTCATTGAAGTAATCGAGTTCTCTCAGCTGAAAGAGTGGATATTTTTCTCTACGTCTTACTCTAAAAAAAACAAAACTATTAAGTGAAACAAAAAAAAAGCTATAAGCTCCATTCGTATAATTGGCATTTCCGAACTGCTTAAACAATTTTTGTGCATTTAATGTTGATAACTGAGAAACATTGCATATATTTGCCGCAGGTTCTTGTCTACGGTCTATTCAAGCACAGAATACTGATCTTGAAATGCGAAATGAGCATTGATTAAGTAATAACAAAAATAATAAACTTGTAATTTTTACTAGAAAATAGTATTAGAAAATTATGAACCGCAATTTAGGCAGAATGGTCGCGATGCGAGAAATTCTTTTTACCTAGTTCTTAAATGTACTAATCAAAGTAGGTGCAGTTTTTTTACAATAGAAAATTATTTTATAATGGAAAATATAGGTACACCTAAAAATAAACTTGAAAAAATTAAAATCGTTTGAATTTAGGCAGCGCGCCATCTGTGATAATATTTTTGCATCGTGCGAGGAAGGGATGAAGAAAATATGCCTTTGCCTTAGTTCGAAATCAATATGAGCTCTATATGTTTTCGTGGCCAAGCACAGATCTAAAATAACTTTCACGATTTTGTCTCATTTGTGTATCAAGCTTTTTGTAAATACCTGAAAAGAATTTTTGTATTCTTTACAGTACGTTAAACGTTAACGGTAGTTTGCTTAAAAAAGAAAACATAAATCAAACTTTATTAAAAATTATTTCGTTTAAACTGTTTACATTAATAGAAGTTGACTAATTTAGTTTTATGTCGTTATTCATTTTTCAAAAAAAAAAACAAATAATTATTTTCAGTTTTTTTTGCACAAATGATATGTTCTTTCTAAGATAACTACCTATTAATAATATTTTACTCGAGAAAATATGCGGGGTATATCTTGTTATTTGTTTATATTTGCTGGGAATGTTTTTGATTTGTAATATTTAAATTTATATAAATTTTAAAATATTATTTTGACTAATTGTGTATTATGTTTCAGATGTTAAAAAAATAAAATATTTACGATTTTAAAAAATATTAAATCTTCATTATTAATTTTAAAAACTTGTTCTTTCATAAGTTAATTCTAGCATCATATTTCCTGCCAGTTTACTAAAACTGAATTTTAGAAACATACATTTATATTTAAAAGTGTATATAACTATTTTATACAAAAATATCTTTACTCTAATGACTTCAATTATTCTATAAATTAGCCGAGTAGATGACCTTATTAACTATCAATATCTTATATTGTAATTTTATTTAAATAAAAAATGCAGTGTTTGGCTTCGTTTACGACTTTTTTATTACAATATTCCTAAATGGACAGCAGTTGAGTAGTGCAATCGTAAAATGCCTTACCTGACATTATGGTGAACTCAATGTTTACTTCCAAATTGACACCTGTGTAACATTATATGTTATGCATTAGCTCAATTTATTCATTGCAACGGATTTGCCCCCAAATATACAGGCCGTTTTTATAATAAAAAAATAATGTTTTAGTGTGCAAGTTGTGTGTCGACTTTATATTAAAAGACATATTTTTGTATATTCAGCGAGCCAGCTTTGCATTACTTTCAAGAATATTATGGATATAAGTCCTACAGTTAAGATTAGAAACGGTTGGGTTTGTGGTTTATGTAAATTAATTTGTGTAAACAATGTATAATAGGATAGTTGGCTTGCGCAATTTTACTACATAATACTCCTGGTTGTTTCAGTTTAGGTAAGTTTAAAAATTTGAATGCGTTTGATTGGTTATTAAACTCTTATTGTTTAATCCACAAAGCTGAAATATATACCTATTTCTTTCCTAATTAAATTAGCGCGTCATATACTATCAAATTATGTAATTAAATAAATATGAGCCTATAATCATATATTCTCTTTTCTGTTTCGGATAGATGTTAACTACCAGTTTATAATATTAATGTTGCACATTAAGTCGATTAAGAAAATCATGGTTCAGCCAAAAGAAGATGCTCTGCCACTTGGCCTTCCTCTTAAGATGTGGTGATGAAGAGATATTTCCGAAGTCTCTCAAGTCAATCATCATATTTCAACAAGGACAGCCAGGAAAATTTACAGTTGCACTAGAATGGCTCTCGTAAGGGAGAGGGTCAAAGCTACTGGTCGTGACTTGGACACAAGCGCCCGTAAACTTCTACAAGTACCTAAAATTAGCTTCGACGCTTGAAATCAATTTATTTACAACATTGGACAAAATCACCTTCTAGCAAGCAGAAAGGATTTACCAGCAACTGACAGCAAAAAACCAAAGAAGTCCGCAACTCTGCGCAGCAAACACCAGCCAGTGTAGGCACTACAGAATACGATAATCAATTTATCATCTATTTCATTAACCAAAGCAGAGGAATCGGCTCTTTCTAAAGGACATATTTTGCAATTGCTCCAAAAGCCATTTCAGTAGAGGACATAATAGCAAGTGTAGATGACAGTATCCAAAAACTACCACAATAACGGTCAAATTCAGTTCGATATGAAACAATAAAAATTCTTCGCGGCTCTAAACCCAATAATCCAACTAGTCAGCCGCAGAAAGAACAGTCATAAAGAGCCTTAGTGACAAAGAAGTTGTTACAATTCTACCTGCAGATAAAGGAAATGCAACGGTGGTCATGGTCAAGAACAACTACGTAGAGAGAATAGAGACAGTACTTCAAGATGTCAGATATAACGCAATGCAAACGGATCCAACTAAGAAAATTGAAAGGAAAGTTTGCAGCATTATTAATGTCTTAGATTTGCCAGATCTAGAGAAGAAGAAACTGAAGCCAAGCGGTTCGAAGATTTCTCGATTTTACGGACTTCCAAATATACGTAAGGGTAATGTATCGTTACGTCCCATCGTCAGCTCATTAGGTTCGCCAGCTTACGAAATAAGTAAAATTTTACCCAATATTTTAAGCCTCTTTACGGGACGCTCTAATTCTTATACCAATTTCCATAATTTCTGACTTATTTCAACTTATAAATTTTAATCCAATCCTATTGGATTAATAAGAGAATGCTTAACGTCTACATATTTCATTTTTAAGGGACCTTTTATCAGCAAACCTCGGGTGCCGCCATGGGATCTGCGATATCTCCTGCGGTAGCGAACTTCTTTATCGAGGCTTTCGAGGAAATTGCCTTAAGCTCTGCTCCTTTACAACCTAAATGTTGGTTTAGATATGTAGATGATACTTTTGTAATATGGGAAAACTTAACTGTATTTTTAGACCATCGAAACCAATAGCGTTCTAATATAAAATTCATTATGTTAATTGAGTCAGATAGTGCCACTTCCTTCCTTGAGGTGTTAGTACAAAAGAAAGAGAACGGCACCCTAGGTCCTACTGTTTACAGGAAACCGATACATACAAATAGATATTTAAATTTTAGTTCTCACGATCATCCATCTCAAAAACAATCTGTCATGAATTCATTAGTCTGTAGGGCTTTGTCAATATGTGATACAGATTTAATTCCAGAAGAAACAGAACAGAACAACTGACTGAAGCTTTAAAATCAAACGGATATTGCACTGACGATATTAGACGTTCGATTAGGTATTATAACAATTCCAGACCTAAACCTGTATTGAATACTCAACCATTAAGTAGTGCAGTTTTAACTTTTATTCATAATACCGCAGATAAAATTGCAAGAATTTTGCGGAGTTACAACATTCGCACAATCTTTAGTACACCTAAAAATATTGGGTAATGCTTAAGGAAACTAAAAAATGTAATTCCTTTGTAATCAGAAAGAGTTTATAAAATTTCTTGTTCCTGCAGTAACGTGTATCTAAATGAAACTGGAAAGTCTGTGTCTACTAGGCTTAAGGAACGTGAAAGATGTATAAGTAAGAAACAAATTGTTCAATCCGCTGTCGCTGAACACCAGCATACAACAGAAAACATGATTAATATAAAAGATACCAAGGTTCTTGCACCAGTCTCGGGTTATTATAAACGAAAAATTAGAGAATCAATAGAAATTTTCAAGCACACTGAAAAGTTCAATAGAGACGCGGGCTACGTGCTAAATCATGCGTGAAAAACAATCAGCACAGTGTTTCACATGTCAATGGAACTCTGCTTATCGGAGCTCATTCAGTGTTTTGATCTTTTGCAGTGAAGATCCCCGAAGATGCCTCGTGCAATCGTAGGCGAAACGTCGGAAAATAATTCCAATTTGACACGGTCTAAACCCAAGAACCATGATTTCTTAATTAATGTTGTACGTAAGAGTAACATAAGGTTTGAATATTTTATTAGCGGTGAAAATATTTTAAAACCTACTACTATCGCAAAAAATTGCAAAACAAAATTCCCTATCCTGAATCCTTATTTTCATGAAACGTACCGTTCAGGATAGGAAATTTTGTAAACACAAATTTGAATTCTAGTCTGTTTCCAAATAACCTTTATTAAAGGTTTCAGTAACTATAAAAATATGGGTATTTCACTTTTAAGGTCATTTAAGATTTTAATGCTTTCAATAATAAAAGCATGTGGATCAGTAAGTTTTTGCAACAGAAGTAGGTTTAAAAATATTTCTACTGTTAATAAAACATTCAGAACCTTATGTTACTTTAACGGACAATATTAATTAAGAATCATGGTTTAGATCGGGTCAAATTGGAATTACCTTCCGACGTTTGGCCTGCCATTGCACGAGGCAACTCCATAGATCTTCTCTGCACAAGATTGAATGAGCTCCGATAGGCAGAGTTCAGGTATTTATACCCGACTTGTGCCATCACTGTGATGATTGGTTTCCACGCACGATGTAGCACATGTACTTGATAATTTCGATTGATTCTCTAATTTTTCCTAAGTACAAAATTGTATTCGTCAAAGTAGTTGTTAGTTAATATTAATACTATCTACTTATTTATTTATTTCATTTGGCACAGACATACCTTCTAAAAGAATGACTTTTATTACATTCGTTTTTCTTTAGACTTTTTCAGATACACATATACATTACACAATTACTGTCATCTTTTTTGTGTTGTCTTACTAGCGTTTCATTTTGTTTATTTAGTTGGGTGCATTTTTCTTTGATACCTCTGTTTTTTTCATACCTGCATCGTACCTTGCTAAATCCGTTTCTACCTTTGTTCGGACACTGTTGATGGAGTCTATTCAAATTTTTAATTTTTTAAACTGTTTCAATGTACTGTTAAATAGAGTATTTCCAACTAAAAAGTATATTGCAAAACATAATTACTGGATCACCCCTGGTATTAAACTATCTATCATGAGAAAATCAGGGGTCAGGTGTCTAGAGAAATGTTTAGTAAATATTGCAAAATTTTAAAAAATGTAATCAAGGAAGCCAAAAAATGTTTAATAGAAAAATTATAAGTGACTTTGATAATAAGGTTCGTGCTACGTGGGACCTAATAAAAAATATAACAGATCAAGGCTTCCATAGAAAAACGGTTATGGATAATTTTTCAAAAAAATTTTATTCACCGGAAGAAATTTTAAATAACTTAAACTATTATTTCATCAATGCTTGTCCGAATATCCAGTCCAATAGTAACAATATTTTTCAACAATATACAACAGGGTCCTCTATATACCTGAGTCCAACAGATGAGGAGGAAATTGAAATAATTATAGGTAGTCTTAAGAATAAGAGATCGGTTGGTGATGACGAGATTCCCATCTCTGTTTTAAAAAAATCAGCAAAATTTATTTCTAAGCCAATTACTTATATCTTAAATCTTGCATTTTCAACTTTATTAATTAAGACCATTCATAAAAAAGGGGAAAATGATGAAGAAAAAATTATCGGCCGATCTCTTTATTATCTAATGTTAGCAAAATTTTTGAAAGGGCTATGTACAATAGATTTATAGATTTTTTGGAAAAACATTCTGTAATAGCGCAACAGTAGAATGGTTTTAGGAAAGGGAAGTCTACCGAACTCGCCATATATCAAGCTATCACGAAAATTTTAAACTCTCTTAATAACAAAAAAGAAACTTTAGCGATGTGCATGGACCTTTCTAAGGCTTTTGGCAGTGTACATTTTGACATTTTGGGTAGGAAATTGGAGATGTATAGCATTAGGGGTATGGCGCTTGCGTTGTTTGTTTCATATCTTAAAAACAGGACACAACAGGTGGTTGAGAATGATAGCTGTGGTAGAGCTGTGAGATCCGAAAAAGTTCGGATTATGAGGGGTGTCCCTCAGGGATCCATTCTGGGACCTTTATATATAATACACTGTATTATAGGCTGATGATACAACTTTAATATTTAGTGAGGATAACTAAGAATTTTTAATGACAAAGGTTCATAGCGCTGTTGACGTTCTTGGTAGGTACTTTTCGGCAAATGATCTCCTTTTAAATGTTTCAAAAACCCAGGCTATTCTTTTTGGTAAAAGAAATGATAATTGCTTAACATATTCAAATAATGACAATGAAATAAAATCTGTAGAAAGTATTAAGTTCTTGGGCTTGAATATTGACAGGAGGTTGGACTGGAGGGTGCATGTGGAGAGCGTCGCAGCGACTGTTTCCAGATACGCTTACGCCTTGCATATTATCTCAGAGGGTATTGGGACTGAAGCTGCTCTCACGGCCTATCATGATTTTATACATTCACGATTAAAGTATGGCTTGATTTTCTGGGGTAAGTCCACTGAAGTACAAAGGATATTTGTGTTACAAAAGCGTTGTATTCGTAATATCTATAAAATGAAAAGCCGGGAAAGTTGTAAAAATATTTTCATTAATAATGGTATTTTGTCACTGATAAGTATTTATATTATGGATTGTATCATATTTGTACGTGATAACAAGGATCTCTTCCAAAACTGTGAATTAACACACTATTATGAAACGCGACATAAATCTAATTTATTATCTGAGAAGTTTAACTTCTCATACATACAAAAAAATGCACCTTTCTGTACTATTAAAATGTTTAATTGTTTTCCTGAAAATGTGAGAAGCCTATCGAAAATCAAGCTAAAATTCCCTTTGCGAAAGTATTTAATTAGTAAGGCATTTTATTCCCTAGATGAATTTTATGGCGATCGTTACAAAACCAACTTAAATATATAACTGTGTTAACCGTGTTAATAAGGAAAAATACTGTTTTTAATAATAAAAAAAGGAGTGTTAATAAGGAAAAATACTGTTTTACATAATAAAAAAAAGTAAATGATCGCCAAAAATTTAGATATACCTACTATAGATATTTATAGTTCTTTACATACCTATATTATATTAAGCTTGTTGAATATTAGGATTTTTTTTCTATAGATGTAAGTGAAGTTAAGTAATTATGTTATTTTTAAACTTAATATTTCTACTTTTAGTTAATACTGTTTAACTTTTTTGTTATGTGTTGAATAAATAAAAATGTATCTGTCTATCTATCTATCTATCCTGTTTTTTAAGTATTTTATATTACATTTAACGATACATGACCTTAAATCCGTCCCGCATTCTACCATTCACATCACTTTAGACTGGGCGCGTATTTCAAATCTGCTTGATTTTCGATGATTTAAGGTGACATGCTACGACTTTAATGATAGGATGCCAAGATCTCCTCTCTGGAACATGTCTTGCAATGTCACAGGCGTAGGGATCCCTTTCAGTCAAACGACGATTGTGGTTTCGCTTTTTGAGAATTCATGAGGCCGTCATAGACTAGTGAGCCCCGTGTAGGGTAAATACACAAAATGGAATCACAGAAAAAAACTACTTCTCTGGCTAATACTACGAACGGGATTCAATTACTCTGTTGATTCCAGACTTTTGTTGGGAGAGATAATGTTATTGTATTTTTGTTTCACGTTACAACAACGTCACAACAAGAATTCCAAGTTCCCTGTCTGGAATATTCCTGTAATGCGGTAGGCGCACTGATCAGTTTCGTTCAAAAAACGATCGCGGTTTTGCTCTTTTTAGAGCTCTGAGGCCGCCATAGACTAGCGAGCCCCGTGTAGAGCAAAGGCACAAAATGGAATCACAGAAAAAATTACTCCGCTGGCTAATACCACGACCATCATTGAATTACACTGTTGATTCTAGACTTTCGTT
Organism: Kuschelorhynchus macadamiae; assembly: GCA_030620095.1. NCBI lineage: Eukaryota > Metazoa > Arthropoda > Insecta > Coleoptera > Curculionidae > Kuschelorhynchus > Kuschelorhynchus macadamiae. The sequence goes on from JAUTXW010000450.1 coordinate 320,668, forward strand.
GGGAGAAATAATGTTATTGTATTTTTGTTTCACGTTACACCAACGTCACAACAAGAACTCCAAGTTCCTGTCTGGAACATTCCTGTAATGCGGTAGGCGCAACGATCCGTTTCAGTCAAACAACGATCGCGGTTTTGCTCTTTTTAGAACTCATGAAGCCGCCATAGGTTACCGAGTCCCGTGTAGGGTAAAAGCACAAAATGGAATCACAAACAACTACTTCTCTGCATTGTTCAGCATTATTCACCAGGACTGTTCTTGAAGCAGCAGATGTAATGATGCCGATGATGTTAATCCTGAAGTGAGTAATAAATAAATACATAGATACATAAATGTTATTATGTTATGTTATATTGTTAACAAGAAAAAAGTACAAAACAAAATAATTCCTGGTGGTGCCCAGGTCTATCGCGTTATTTTACCTAAGTATAAAAGAAAAAATTTTAATCGTTATACTGTACTAATTTTACCCAGAAATAGTACATATTTAGTTCTATTAAAGATGCCTAATAAGCAAAATTTGTTACTTTTCAATTACAATAATTAGTATACAAATATTTTTGAATAAGTACATAGCAAATCATTTTATAATTTTATAATAATATTTGCATTTTATTGTATGTTTGTAATAATAATAAATATCTTTTATTCACCAAGAGTATTAAAATTAAATTCATCTATGTGGCATTTGATTGAAATATTAAATTAAAATTAATTAAATTATTGTTAACTTCATGTATTCATAGATTGAATACGTTAATTAAAACTACAAATGTGCTAATAAAAGCCACATTCCCAGTTTGCACTGAATTAGCACACTATCTATTAGATACATTTCTATACCTAAGATTTTTTAAAAACTCTGGATCTACCTTATGTGTGAACAAAAGAATTTTTTTTTCTTTAAGAGTTTACTAAGTAACAAGATTTTTCTATTTCCATGTGCTAATTTTTTGCATCTTCTATTTGAGTTTTTGTATATTTATTTTCTACATAACTTAATAATGTACCTGAGACTAGGTAATAACCACGGAGCTGATACTTTAGTGCATTTGCATGTTTCAAAAGGCGTATGTATATGTAAACACAGAGATGAAGCTGAGATTACTAGCAATTGAAATGGATTACCTCAGATGAAGTGCCAAAATATCAAAATTTAACAAACATGACAATATTCGAAATGTTAAGAAAGCGACGGACACTGTTATCGACAGGATCGAAAGGAAATCTTTTAAATAGTCTGAACAGCTTCTGAGAATGCCGTAAGATGGATGGCTTAAAAATAATTTTTAATGAAACCCACCACAAAGAAAAAAGAAAAGAATACGTAGAATCTTATGAAATAACGAGACAATCAATGGCGTCAAGGTAATTGGATGATGGCCAGGTATTCGATGAATGAATACTGAATGAGTTCGGAGCGATTCAAGCGGGCTTTTATACCCGGCCTCGTGCAATCATTGGCGAAACATCGGATAGTACTTCCAATTTGGCAAGTTCTAATCCCAAGAACCATGATTTTTTAATTGACCAAAGCCGTGAAAGCTTCCGTTGTATGTTAACTAACCTCTATGGGGATGCAACCAAGAAGGATGCCAAAACTTTCGGCGATCTCCGAGATAACAAGAAGAAGTTACTCTGCCAGTTGGCCTTCGTCCTTAGGTGCCGAGATGAAGATGTAGAAATTACTACAGGTGAGACATTACGTTACTTTTAGACCTGCTAAGAATATTTATAAGCGTACCAGCAATGCATTAGTTAGAGAAACTATTACAATACGTCGTGATTCAGATACAGATGTCCACAAAGTACTAGAGTTTCACCTGAAATTAGCTTTTAGACTTAAAGTAACCATATTTACAACTTTAGATAACATCAAAATATATAAAGAAGTTACATTTAAGCAACAAAAAAAGTGTGAAGCACCCGTGAACAGAAAAAATCCAGTGAAACCTCCACAGAATACAGTTACATTTCGTCCTCTCCAAAGGTCAAAATTTCGCAATAGCACCGAGGTGTATCCATGTAGAAGATATAGTATCCTCTTCTGAAGCCGCAACTAGAAGATTACCAGTGGAGCGCAAGCCGATGAAGTCAGATGTGAAACAACGAAGATCATTGAAAATTAAAAACTACCGAAGTCAAATCTCTCCACAGCCGAAAAAACAGCGATGAAGACCTTAAATAAAAACATAGACGTTTTGGTCCTCCAGAAGATAAAGGCAACGGGACAGTCGTCATGGACAGAACGGAATACGTGAAAAATATTGCTCAACTTTACGACAACAATACCTATAAGGTTATGCTGGCAGACCCTATAAGTAGAATAGAAAGAAGCGTCAGCCAGCTAACCAACGCATCCAACTTACCACCAGCGGAGAAGAAATCATTAAAACTAAGCAGCTCCAAGATACACTATTCGTCAGTGGAATAGACTCGCCCACATGCAAATTAGGTAAATACCTTTCAAATTTTCTTAATCCATTTACTGGAAAAACGAATTCGTTTATAAAAAACACATTTCGTGGAAAAACCTAAGGCAATCAAGTTGGATCGCGAAGATATTTTGGTCAGGCTCGATATAGAATCACTATACACAAATGTTCCTGTTAACGTCTCAATTTCCATTATATCAGACATATTGAAACATAATAATTTTAAATAACTTAATAGAATAATAATCTTGATAACTTAATAGATCTAGTGGAAGCTTGTTCTACTTATTTCTTTTTTTAAGGAACTTTTTATGAACAAACCTCAGGGACAGCTATGGGATCTCCTCTTTAACATGTGGTAGCGAATATCTTTAAGGAGGCCTTTACTATATTACTTTAACATCCCCTCAACTAAAACTTAAACACTGGTTCAGATATGTAGATGATACTTTTGTTGTCCTAATGGACAGGAAAATCTCCTCATATTTCTGGACCACCTTATTCAACAACATCATAAAATTTGTACGTTAGAACATTTTGTGTATAGAAAAATCGACACATACAAATACATACTTAAATGCAGATTCCCACCATCATCCAGCACAAAAGAAATCGGTTATTAACTCACTAGTGTTAAGATCCATTTAGATTTCTGATCAAAATTCTCTAACATCGGAAACAAGCAAGACTGACCGAAGCCCTGAGAGGGAATGGCTGTGGCACTGAAGATCCTACGCGTTCAGTTAAAAGATAAGTAATCCAACTCCGCGGAAGGAGAATGATAAGCAGCTACCTTAGAGAGTGTTAATATTTCCTACATACATGGCACTAGAGACAAAATAGGATGATTACTTCGGCGGTCCAACATACGTACAATCTTCGATACACATAAAAAGACTGGACAATGCTTGCGATCCCTGAAAGATATTGTACCGTTTCAAACAGAAGAAGTATACAAAATTCCCTATTCATGTGGATAAGTGTATGTGGGAGAAACAGGACGCTCAATATCCACTAGACTTAAGGAACATGAACAACGTATTAAAAAGAAACAAAATGTTCAAACATACGAAAAACTTATTTACATATATGGGTTTCGGTTTACTCTTAATACAGGCTTACGGTTCGGAGTGTACAAATCGGGTATATAAGCCCGCCTGAATCGTTCCGAGCTTATTCAGTGTTCAGATCTCGTGAAGATGTTTCGTGCAACCGAAAGCGAAACATCGGATAGTAATTCTAATTTGACACTGTCTAATCCCAAGATCCATGACTTTCTTAAGTATTCTATCATGTAGGCCGAAATATATTTCCAGTTTTTTATTATAATATTATTAATTAAGTCAATCAGTCAAGTAGACAGTTTATTCATCGTATTGAGACAGGCCAGCGCTTCTTATTTAATCATGTTAAAATTATGGATAGAGAGACCAACTGGTACAAATGCAACATTTGTGAAATGATTCACATTAAGTTATCAGACAGCATAAACCACAATACTAATTCACAAGAGCTTAGTGCAATATATACAAACACAGGGCAGTAAGGACATATATCGATAATTCTATAAGAAAATGGAGAAAAAAATTCTACCAGGCTTTAAAATATTATTTGTGTTTTTTCGTGATTGTTTCCTTTATTAAATAACTAAAAGAAAACAAGTTTATTTTGTTTTAGCAATTTTAACTACATTATATACAGATACAAATCTTTTTATTTGTAGTTTTAATATTTTCCTCTTTTGTACTATACAAATGAAAGTGTAAATGTGCCTGAAATTTGCTCTCTAAAATTCAAAACATAATAATATCTAGTTCGAACTGGTGACATAAACGTAAAACCAAATGGGGAAAAAATACCAAAAAAATAAACAACTCAGCTGGCTCTTTTCCAACGGAACACACACAATTGACACAATTCAGTACTTTATTGACCACACGTATCCATATTAAGGTTTGATTAGAGAACTGTTTCTCGTATGTGTATGTGTTTTGTTCTGAAATGTTATCCTTTACCTCAAACCTGAGAATAATCGAGACATTGCAGACACAACGACACTAACAAGTCAGGTATATTTATAATATTAATTTATTATTTTTATTTTTACGCTGCGTTCTGTTTGCAGTTCCTGAACAGAAATCATTAAAGATATGAAACATCGCACAGAAATTAATCAAGTGCATTTTTGAGCCTTATCCTAACCCACGAATTAAAAAATTTATTTAGAATAATTATTCGAGAACGAAGCTTTTTAAGAAAACATTTAAAAATAATGCAAAATGTCAATGAAAAAGCTAATCACGTGATTTATCGTATAAGTCATATTTTCTTTTCAAAAAATTGCAGAAAACTGCTTTTCCTTAAAAAAATTTGAAAATAGGTATGGAAAAAAATGTGTTCCTTTTTTTTTGAATTCAGTATGCTTAATTTCAACTCTATCGGTTGACGTCAAATATAAATAAATATTTTTTTTAACTTTAATGTTTTTCGTTTAAATAACAAAATGTGCTGCACTTTTATTAATAAAATCGTTGGAGGAAGTATTTATTTAATTGTTTCTATAAGCTACTTTATAATTTAGGCTTAAATTGGTTATGTTAATACTTTAATAAAAATATCCCATTTAAGTTTTCTTCAACAAAATGGCAAATGGCTAGCGGCGTTAAAAATATTAAATTAATTAAGAAAAATGCTTGTAGGCGATGAACTTATTAAAAATAAATATTTTAATTCAGGTTTGCTTACATTCGGGTAGGTGAAATAGCATTAAGTTAAAAAAAATGAGAAAAAATTTGACCAAAAAGTCAACCTTTACTATTGAAAACTTTTTCCTGTATGATTTTTCAAAATTTTTAGCAGAAATGCAGTTTTCTGTCATATTTTGAAAAACATGGGCAAATTTCCTTTACCCGGAACTTTCCTCGTTATGAATTTCTACTTTTATTGCGAATAGTGAAGTGTGGCCCAATTTAGTTCAGTACATAGTCGTTTAGTAACACGTATATACTATCTTTTTAAACATTTTTTTTTGGGCACCATTTTGTTCCATCATATTGGATTCCTACCAATCTTTTACCAGTTTCTATCTATGCCACACTTCATTTCTGGGCATAATTTAAAATAAATTAAATAAGTAGTTTTTACAATGACACACACCGCCATTTCGTTACATCATGTTGAATTCGTACTAGTTTATCCCTATATCACATTTATTTTTCCCGTAAAACTTAAAATCATTTAAACGGGTTTTTTTTAACGTTCATTAAAAAAAAAATATTTTGGCGCCATTTTATACAGACATCTTGAATTCGTACCAAAATTTTACAAGTTTATCTCTATATCACACTTAATATGTGCACAAAATTTGAAATTAATGTAATAAGCAGTTTTTTTCGGGTAGATTTTTTAAAAATTTTATTAGGCCGTCATTTTGTTCTGCTGTTTTATATTCATACTAAAATGTTATCAGTTCATTCCCATCTAACACTTGCTTTTTGTGCAAAATTTGAGGTAAATTAGATAATTACTTTTTTAGTAATATTTTTTTAACGTTTCACCAGGCCGCCATCTTGTTCCGGTATACTGGATTTGTCCCAAAATATTACCAGGTCTTTCCCATATGATCCTTAATTTTTGACTAAAATTTGAAGTCAATCAGATAAGTAATTTCTAAGCTATGCGGTGAACTGAGAGACAAATCGACAGACGGACCGACGGAATGGATAAAATATATTTTTTTTGCATCTAGGGAATACTTAAAGATATGTAAAACATCAGAGGACGATTTTTTCACGATTACAAACATTTTATTTGCTCGCCCTATATGATCCTTATTTTTAGTCAAGTTTAGGCACTCGGGTAGGTAGTTTTTTAGCTATGCCGCGAACAGACAGACAGACACGCAGACAAACCGACGGAATTGAAAAAAACATGTTTTTCGGCATCTAAGGAACCTGAAATGTAAAGATCTGAAAAAATCTCTGACGTTGCATTAACTTTAAAGCAAACAGCTTCTGTTAACTCAGATTTTACTAAGACCAGTTATTTAAAAAAAAATTGTGGTAGAATAGGGATAATTTGTACCTTATAGTAAGTAGCATATGTATGTATTTCGGAGCAAAATCTTTAATGGGATTAATCAAATTTCATTGGTTTACACTTCAGGTGACTTTATCAGTAGACTGTATCAGTAAAAGAGAGTTATAAATTATTTTCTTAAAATGAGCCAAAATTATTATTAATAGAAATATGGTCTTAGCCAATTATAAATTTGCACAATTCATTATTTTTGCCTAAAATCAGCTAATTTTCAGATAAAAATATTCATTTTTGTTACAAGGGAGTAAACACAAAACAAAAATATTCCGAAATATTGACTTGGGCTTCAAAATACTAATACACAATGCCGAGGAAAATCTTTCCTCATTATTTTTGCCTAAAATCAGCTAATTTTCAGATAAAAATATTCATTTTTGTTACAAGGGAGTAAACACAAAACAAAAATATTCCGAAATATTGACTTGGGCTTCAAAATACTAATACACAATGCCGAGGAAAATCTTTCCTTAAGAAAATACACCTGGTTAAAATTCTTAATTTTTTACATTACCTTCTCTGCTACTCTGTACAATGCTAAAAAAATATCTCACCGCTGATTCTACACGAAAGAAGCTTTTAAGTCCAAAAAGCTGATTCCAATCGGTTAAGAAATGCCGGAACGGAAATATCATGTCAAAAAACCTTTTGCCGTTCTGTTTTAGTTTAACCATAGGGTGACATTTGATATATGAATAGTACTACTAAAAGGATTTTTTGACACATTTTTTTGGATAATATATCTTACATAAGTTTTCAAAGATTGTTCTGTCATAATTTTTACTTGTCTAGTGAACAATTTAAAATTTAGGCTGACAATTTTACTCCAAACATTTTTTATCTCTTGATAATTTTTTATGTGTAGTAATTACGGCAGAAAAAGTGTTTAATTATTTGGCCCGCAATATTCATTGCCGTGCTGATTTCTCGGATAATTTGTATATTGCTCTAAAACGCCTGTACAAAGGGCTACTACCTATTCCTAAGACATAAACAGGACGATTTTAGATTATTTATCGTAGTCTGAGTAGTCTGAAGGTGCTTCGTTAAATCTTATAATCCAACAGCATTAAAACTAAAAAGGTTTGTCTTTTGGTCATTTGCCCAATTTGTAATATTTCCTACGGAAACAAAAAAGGGAAGCCCCTCGTAACAGAGAAGATACATAATATATAAGTAACATAATACAAAAAATTGCAGGTTCCTTATGGGGTGCTAACACGGATGTTCTAAGAACTTCAGCGCTATGTGACTAGTATATTTTAAAGCCGAATACTGCTGTGTGGCTGAACAGTCTCGTAGCTACTTCTCTCAACCAGACGACAGTCACTATAAAATCTACTTCCACGCAATGGGTTTTACTACTGAGCAGCATTGCTCATTCCCATCTGTTAAGAACCACCGCTTTTAGATCTCACTATGAGATCTACATTTATGTAAAGATGGTTGAAAAAGTGAATGAATGATAAAGCTGTAAACAAGAACCTCCCTCCTTCAGGTTTCATAAAAAATGCCAGATGGATTCAGCTAGCCCCCTAGACAGTGATGCAATCCAAACATGATATAAACGGGGCAAAGTTTATTGCCAAAAAAGTATACTCTAAATCTCCTGAATGCAATTTTGTCATGCTCTGGAGTAGGCAGTCACCCCCCTAACACAGGATTGCCCTCTTAAAGGTTCTAATGAAACCCTAGCCGACTAACATCAACTTAGTGCAGAGTGCTATTTATTTAAACGTCGTTAGTGTTTTATTTTATCCCAAATAAACTACTGCGACATATTATAAGGCTCTGGTTTAAAAGGGATTAATTAACAATATTAATCTGTCATAAAAAATATTATAATCAGACCGTTAGACCATCAGATAAACAATTTTGTTGAATATGTTCGACAGAAGGTTTTCCCATTCTTTATTCTCTATAGTATTCAAAACTTAAAATTTATGTTTATGTAATATTGTTCAGTATCAAGTGGATGTACATCATATTAACCCTTAAGATTTGAATATTTTGTATTATTTCCTAGGAAAGATTTATTAAGTATATTTTTTTGACGATTGGAAGATTTTCCAGATAGACAGTTCCTCTAAGTTGGGAAATTATTGGTGCTTGGGATTAGACCGAGTCAAATTGGAATTACTAACCGACGTTTCGCTTTCGATTGCACGAAGCATCTTCAAAGATCTTCTCGAGATGTGAACACTGAATGACCTCGGAGAGATTCAGGCGGGCTTTTATACTCTACTTGTGCTCGCCAAACCGTGACCCATAGTTAAGATCTGTTTCCACGTGTGATGCAGACCGTAATTCGTATCTCTTTTCAAGTTTTTTGTATGTTTAAACATTTTAATAGATTCCCTAATTTTTCGTTTATAAAATCCTATGGCTCGAACCTTGGTTTCATCTGCATTTATAATATGACCAGTGTTATGTTGTTATTCAGCTACAGCAGATTGAACAATTTGTTTCTTTTAAATACATCGTGCATGTTCCTTAAGTCTAGTGAATGTTGAGCACCCTGTTTCTCCCACATACACTTCTTCACACGAGCAAGAAATTTAATATTCTTCTTCCGTTTGAAAAGTTACAACAAATTTTGGGGGATCGCAAGCATTCTACAATCTTCTTATGTGTACGTGTAAGATTGTACGTATGTTGGATCGCCGAAGTAATCGTTCTAACACTCCCTAACGGTGGCTACTTATCATTCTCCTTTCGCGGACTTGGTTTACTACATCTTTTAATTCAACCCATTATGTCAATAGTGGTATGCTGGTGTTCAGCTACAGCAGATTGAACAATTTGTTTCTTTGAAATGCATCGTTCGTGTTTTTTAAATCTAGTAGATGTTGAGCGTCCTGTTTCTCCCACATACACTTCTCCGCAAGAGCAAGGAATATTATATACTCCTTCTGTTTGAAAAGGTATAACCATTTTCGTGTATCACAAGCATTGTTCAATCTTCTTATGTGTTTGAAGATTTTTCGTATCTTTTCGCGGACTTTGTTCCTATATCTTTTAATTGAACGCTGATTTCCTCTCGGAGCTTGGGTCAGTTTTGAGAGAGAAGAGAGTTTTGATCAGAAATATAAATTGCTCTAAATACTAGTGGGTTAATAATCGATTTATTTTGCGCTGGATGGTGGTGGGAATTTGCATTTAAGTATCTATTTGTATGCGTCGTTTTTCTATAGACAAAATCTCCTAATGTACCATTTTCCTTCATTTAAACATAAAAAACTTCAATAGAGACACGGGTTACGATCTACTCTCTGTCTGTTCACGGCATAGCGGGGAAACCGATCTTAGATACACGGGTTACGGTCTATATCACACGTGGAAACTAATCTTAATACAAGGACAGGGTCACGGTTCGGCGAGCACAAGTCGGGTATAAAAGCACGTCTGAATCTCTCCGAGCTCATTCAGTGTTCAAATCTCGTAAAGCCAAGATCTTTGAAGATGCCTTGTGCAATGGATGTTGAAACGTCGGGTAGTAATTCCAATTTAACACGATCTAATCTCAAGGACCATGACTTCTCAACTGATCAAAGCCGTGAAAGCTCTCGTTCTAGTTCCTCCAAGTTTTGTGACAAGTGGTGTTTTCAAATTCCGTCCCTGTATATATTATGTGTGTTTATATTTCAATTTCTAAAACATTATTGGAATAACACCAAAAAAATGGGAGTTTCGGATGCACGGTATCAATTCATTTTGTTTTTGTTTTATCACACGCGTTGATTCAGTATTAATTCTGATCCACCCACTGTTCAAATTTTCATATTGCTAATTTGAGAAGCTTTCGAATATGTTCTTTATAGAACTTGCATTTTGCTAACATAAGTAATGCAAAACAGAGATCGGAACCTCTAATACCCATCAGCTTTTTTTTTATTGATATAAATACTAGTCAAATATGTATGGTAGCGGGAGAAGTAAAACACAACAACGCAACAGTTTTTTAAAGTTTAATTGAAATTCTTTTAACAAAGTTACAATCCATTGTAGTAAAATTTTACAACAGCTTGTGATACGATACAAAACGGCACTACTGAAAATATGGCATTGGGATGCAATGAACTAATATAATACTTTATTTATTTTGTCCAATGCATCCCAAAGAAAGACAGATGCTAACTGTGACTATTAATGACAAAACAGATTGTCAGTTTTTATATGTATTATGGAAATAACATTTTTAATGATGAAAAAGTTTTTATCATACATAACAATCGAACAAGGTAGGATTTTTACCTTAACATACTTTTTGAAAGATGTACATTTTAAAACTTTACAATATATTTTTAGTCTCATCACATAAGTTGTAAAGAGAAATAGACCACACGAACATATTTTAGTTAATGCTTATATCTATATTCTAATCTAATATTTGCTTATGTTGTAGCGATATCTGGTAATAGTAGCTAACATAGTGCAAATAATAACTTATTTACTCTATTTACGTTAAATTTAACAATTTTTAAATAACCCAATAAAATTAATAGTCGTACCTTCAATCACAGTATGTCACAAATAGCTACTAATATGCAAGTTTTATTTATTATTCAAAAGGATAGATAAAAAAGTTTAAAACATATGGTTGATCTAACATTGTTAATTAAAGTTTATCAGTAAACGAGTCAAGTAGTCGACTACTAAATATTTGAGTAAACATGGATACTAGATAATACTACTAAAAGTCGAAACTTATTATATTATTCAAAAAATCAAAATTGAAAAGAACTTCTCTTGGTTTCAGAGCCCTGAGAAAAAAAATATATTTTTCGACACGTCGCGTCGACTTATTAAAAAAGGTGTTTAATCAAACTTAGATCCTACCAACCCATCAAAATCAACACAATCTCCAAGATTAAGGATCATTATCATTAAAAAAATTAACTAGATAATAATATAATTATCATCAGCCTTTCCCTCCACGGTCTCAGATCGACTTATCTCTCATACATACCTATAGTATGTGCCTAAGCTGTTTTACATAGGTATATGGGAACTATAGTTTCTCACCTTACCCGAGTTTGAAAGGCGATTTTAGGGTATTACTGTTACTATCAGACGGCGAGCACATTTTAAATTTATTTCAAACAAAATTTGCCCCCACCCGGAATCGAGCTGGGGAACTTGAGGACCAGAGGCAGACATATAGCCACTGAACCACACTCGCTATAATAAAATAATGCAAATAAAATAAACTATTCATTTAAATGTTAGAGTTAGAGGGATGTTCTCTTCTCTAATAACCGATTCTTTAATATATTGGAGCTGTATTAGTAGATCAAATTGATTCTTTGGGATGACCGCTAAAGCAATGGAATTTGGCTAACCATAGACACGTGTTTCTGACTTAAGGTCTTCATCAGTACAGTCAACTATTTGAAACACGAGTACAACTTAGCGCCAAAATAAATCCACAAAACAATACCAGAGTCACCAACAGGAGCAAAACCGACATTTGTGATTACCAAGAGAACATCCGAAATCTTCGCCGGAATTAATACTCTGTGTACCACGGAGCAGCATATAGCCACCTGTGGCGAAACTCATAACCCAAGAGTAGAAATCAAAAGTAGAAAATATATAACGCGGTAAGAACTAGTATATAGAAGAAAATTAATCAATCAATTTTCTACTATATACTAGTTCATTTTGGCGCTAAGTTGTCGTCTTTCAACTAGTTGACTGTACCGATGAAGACCTTAAGTCAGAAACACGTGCCTATGGTTAGCCAAATTCCATTGCTTTAGCGGTCATCCCAAAGAATCAATTTTCTACTATATACTAGTTCTTACCGCGTTATATATTTTCTACTTTATATATATATATATATATATATATATATATATATATATATATATATATATAGCTGAATATTTTTTGGCCAAATTTATTAAATACTTATTCAAACAGACCGTGCACAAATGTACAAGGCCTTTTTACCCGGAAACCCACGTATAACATAATAGAATGCCGCGTCTTCTTGAAAGGAATTATTTTTTACTTGGCTGAATATATTGAGGGAATTATTATCGTAACATGATAGGCTGGTCTTTTAGGTTTTTGAGATCATAATTCAGAGGAAAGAGACTTAGATGAGCTATTGGCTAGATTTAGGAACAATGTTCTAGGTATGACGGTATTAGCGTATGTCAGCAAAAGTACATTACACTTTTCAAAGAATATATTCACTAGTCATGTCTTCATTAAAATGTAAATACATTAATCTATTATTTCTTTATTATTTAAAGGTAGTAACAGAAAATACTGAAATAAAAAAGATAATAATTGAGAAAAATAATTTTTGAGAATGCCTGCTATGAGAAGCGGAACGTCCAATAAAAGAGTGAGTTTCGCTTCAAAAAGCTTATTAACAAAAAAAAATAAACCCAGTAATTATTACTTAAACAGAATTACAAAGTGTTAAGCTAAAAAACTAAACATCTATTTACAACTGCCTCTAATTAAATCAAACACAGTATTACATTTCCGCTTCATTTGTTTTATCCACATGCACGAACCGTCAGTTTCGCGGTTTAAATATGTGTGTAAAATATATGTTCAAATGTTAACATAACACTAATTTAAGTAAAAAAGTTTTACCTAAAGGTCTTTAAATTTCACATCGCTTTTTGGGATATCCTGCATATCTATGGTGAGATTTTAATAGATCCAAAGATTTGTCTAATATTCTAATTTTTTCTTATTTTTCTTGTATACCAGTATTTTGAAACGTAATTTATGTTGCAAATATAGTACTCCTGTCTAAATTGTTCCTTTATATTTCTGTTTCTTTTCCGTCATCTTTGGAATAGACCCGAAGAGGCTGGGAAAGGTTTATTTTAATTTTGTTTTAGTAAAAAATAAAATGTAGCGTTAAACAATATCTTAAATTCTTATTTAAGCATAATCATACAAAATATAGTTAAGTTACTTATTTTGTGAGGAAGAATATCGTACCGTCTTGTAAATAAAAAAAATTAATTTTTTTGTTCATTTTTTCAAGTATTTTCGAGTTACACATTATCCAGAAAATATTATTTGGCACGACTATATTCTTTGTTTGAGGTTGCGCGTAGTATGTTCTGCATATGCTAGGTGTTGAATATGTAGATTTTATACAGTAAAAGTAATATCGGGTAAGATTCCCATCTTTGGAGATTAATAATTAATAATAGATTCCACAAAACGTCCAACAGCTCACCAAAAAATAGGTAAAATCGTTATCGGGTACATTAATTAATATTTAGGTGAAAGTTTTGTTATGTAATCTCTCTGCGAACCGCAACAATCAGTATTTTTTTTTCTTTACAAAGTCTTATTGTTACTTTTAAAATAAAGTAAGTTCTATCCTTTGGGTAAATTGTGTTACTCGGCTACAGCCCTAAAATTGTTTTTTCAAAAAATGTCTGGTAGAATTCAATTTACAGATTATGTTATAAGTAGATCATTGCTAAGGATACGCCAGCCAGTTTTAATAGGGGTCAACCTATAACCAAAATGACTGTTAATGTATTGCGGAAATGCATTCGATTAAGGCAAGACCCACTATTGAGGCATTATTGGATTAATTTCCGTAACCATTATGGCCGTGTCTGTTTGATTACGTCCTTAGTTGTTTATTATGGGTGTGATATAAAGAAAAAGGAATTTTCTATTCTTAAATATAGTCAACTTAGCTGTAGTTAGTTAAATAACATATGATTATATATATACATATATATATATATATATATATATATATATATATATATATATATATATATATATATATATATATATATAAATATATATATATATATATATATATATATAATTTTTTTTTTTTGCATTTAAGCGGCCTATGAGAAGATATTGCTTTCTGCCATAGGTTTCTGTGTCTTTACCCTCATCAGGCAGGCTTGTATCCAGAGAGATCTCAAATAATAGATCATTGATGTGACACAATCAAAAACGAGAATGTCTATGTAAGTGGAAAAGTTCCACGAGTCAAGCATAACACTTGGCGCCACCTATTAGGGCTCCGGAGAGAGTCCCGGCTGCAATCTATAGGGTTTTTGGCGAAGGCGTGTAATATGCGTGGGTAACACTGAAAAAAAATAAAAATGTGCTTTCACACACCTTCAGATTTCTTGGCCGAAAAAGGATATATGCAGCAAAGCGTATCCTGAGAAGTTCCTAACAAATGGAAGACTTTTTATTTTTCATTTGATGAAAAATATTTATAAAAAGTTCTGCTTCGTCGGAAAATGTTATTGGAATTATAAAACTTTAAAAACATTGTACAGGGTTGCCAAAATCTAAAATTGTCTGAAGAGAAAACTACCCATAAGTTTAGTTTTAGAGCAAAATGCCCTAAAAGAATTATTCTGAGTATTCCGAGGTGTGATAAAATACTAAATTTGTTAAAGAAATTGAAATCTGAATGCAATGTACGGGGTGCATAAAAAGTTTTATTTAACAATATCGTAAAAAATTCAACTAAGAATGAACAATGAACAAATTATGTTTCTACGTGAGCGCCATCCCTTGGCATACAAATTATGGTTCTTCTACTGAACTCTGTTATTGCCGCTCTTACCATAGCTGGCGTAATTTCTTGTACACACTGCCTGATGACTGTTTCCAGCTGATGGACGTTTTGGAATGGCCTGTGAAGATAAACCTTTTCTTTTAACAGTCCCCAAAGGAAAAAGTCCAACGGGATTAGGTCAGGAAACCTGGCTGGTCACGGGATTGCAGAATACCTTCCTATCCAGCGATTTGAAAAAATCTTTTGTAAAAAATTGGAAACTATCTGTGTACTATGACATGGTGCTCCGTCGCGTTGGTATCAAAGTAAACGCCTGATATTTAATGGCAATTCTTTAACAAATTTAAACAATTGAGTATTTAAAAAATTCAAGTAAGTTTGAGTTGTCAAATTTTCACGAAAGGAATATGGGCCTACTAGTTGGTTATCCAAAATACCGGACCAAACATTTGTCTTAAATGAGTATTGATTGCGACATTTCTCATAGAAAATTATGATTTTCGTCACACCACCAGCGGCAGTTCTGTGAGCACACGACTCCGTTTGACGTAAATGTCACCTCATCGGTAAATTATATTTTTCTGGAGAAGAAAGAACCATCTACAGCTTTTCCTTGGAACCATGCACTGAACAGGAAATGAACTTTAAAATCTCTAGGTAAAAGTGTATGGATATATCTAGGTTTGTAAGGATAGAATGTATTTGTTCGTAAAATAAACTGACTGTTTACTTTGTTACGTTACCCGGAAGTGATTTTGATATTTTCCTCACCGAGACTTTAGGATTTTCAACGACCGCTTGAACAACTTGCATTTGATTTTCTTCGGTAGTAGACCAGGCTTGGTGTTTTCTTTTAAACG
Organism: Kuschelorhynchus macadamiae; assembly: GCA_030620095.1. NCBI lineage: Eukaryota > Metazoa > Arthropoda > Insecta > Coleoptera > Curculionidae > Kuschelorhynchus > Kuschelorhynchus macadamiae. Next base: position 336,603 of record JAUTXW010000450.1, read on the forward strand.
TGTTATCAACAGACCTAGTGGATTTAATCTTGGACATGACATCATGACATTTGCAACAGTAACATAGTTTATTTGTTTATCTGGATGTCTATTATTAAAAATTTCAGCCTCTTCACGATTTATAATGATCTTCAACAATTAACACGATATCAATTTTTTCCTGTTTTATTAATTTAACTACCATGATGGAAATAACAGGAAAATATTCAAAGTAATAAAATAACCAAACAATGCATTGTATGATGCAACAATGTACAATGATGTACAATGCAAGATCATGTTTCCGTAACAATTTGTTCATTTTTTTTCAGCCTAATAAGTTGTTTTTAGTAATTAGTGTAAGGGCAAAAAATTACATTTTCTATTATTAGAAAATTACTTCCGAATTTCTTTATGAAATTTAGTATTTTATCACACCTCGGAATACTCAGAATAATTCCCTTATGACATTTTAGATTAGAAGTTTCTGGCAACCCTATACAATATTTTTATTATAATTCCAATAATATTTTCGGAGGAAGCTGAACTTTTATGAAGAGTAACATTTTTCATAAGATGAATATATATATATATATATATATATATATATATATATATATATATATATATATATATATATATATATATATATATAAAGGTTCATTAGGACGGTAATTCGGTTAAACTGATCTGTAATGCACTTTAACCGGAAGTTCTCTTATAATGAATCCTTACATTTATTACTAGAATTGAACATGAGATAATTTGTATATGTACTGTACATATTACTACATAACTACGTACTGAACTAAACTGGGCCATGCTTCACGTATTTTTCAAAAAATTCAATAGGTCGCCATTTTGTTCCTTCATATTGAAATTCTACGAATATTTTACCAATTTCTCCCTATGCCACGCTTGATGTTTGATAAAAATTTAAAATAATTTATAATAAATCAATTATTAAGTAAGTTGTTTTTATCCTGATTTTTTAAAATTTTATTATATATTTTATTAGTTATTTACCCTGATTATTTTAAAAATTTATTATTATTATTATTATTTATTATTATTTTATTTGGCAGCCATTTTGTTTCGTTATTCGTACGAAAATTTTACTAGTTTATTAATATATCAGACTTGCTTTTTTTGTGGAAAATTTGAAGTCAATCGAGTAAGTAGCTTTTCAGACAGTTTATTAGGCCGCCATTTTGTTACGCCATATCAGATTCGTAGCAAAATTTTGTATAGCTAGTTTTTTACATTTATTTTTAAACATTTCATTAGGAAGCACGGAAACAACGTCAATAGATAGCGTTTCAGGGAGTCCTTAAATAAAATACCTTAATTTTTTGCTTCTAATCTATTTAAGTTAAAGGTATTATTAATCAATTTTATATAATAAGCATTTTCCTGAAAAACAATCCATTAGAAAATAGAAAACACCTCAGATATACGGTACAATAAATGCCTTAAATTGGCCAGCCTCGCAATTTAATTTCTTTTTTCTATAGTAGGTAGTAGGTAGGACTCTATGAAATCTTTCAGGAAGATCGTATCGAATATGGCTCTAAAGATGATATTAATGACAGAAATATGTTAATTATCTCGCTATTTAATTTTTTAACGAGGAATTTCAATAGGAACTTGTTGAAACACCTCGATGAGCTCTATCCAAGGGAAGTACGAAATTTAATTTCTATGCCAATTACACTTATTTAATGTAGTATTGATTGCAGTGTTTTATAAAAGGCAATTTTTATTGACAACGCTACAATTTTTCTAAATTAATCTTTTTTGCAAGAAATGAAAAAAAAAGAGAAAATTTCAGTGGAATATTCATATGCAGCCAAAAGTTGTGCATGTATCAGTTTCGAAATATAGTTATAATAATTATTTGTCCGGTACCCACAAGTTTTGCTGTGTATCAGTTCATTTCAATAGTGTTAACAATGGGTGACCAAAAATAAATTTCGCCCATGTTTAAATAGAATATTTAAAGTGTACCTATTAAAAACTTACTAAAACCATGACCACATTGCATATTGCTTGCAAATAAATCAAGCTGTGTTCTATCACAAATACTTTTATTAAATTTGTTTATAAAACGGGGATTTCTTGACAAGTGCTATGGCGTAAAACTTTCATTAAACTTTTATTTAAACTTGAAATGGTCAGTTTAATTTACACAGAAAGTTAAAGAACTTTTTAATTTACTGAATGGTGCATTTCTTTTACTTTGTTTATCAGGTTTGCAATTCTCAAGGAAAGACTATTTATTAAAATTCGGAAGAAAGTTGTTTAATTTGAAAACCAAAGTTACTTTAAGAAACGTAATTAATTCGCTGTTTTCCATTTAATGGAATTATGCATTTGGCTTTCATTAAAATAAAACCATTGCAGGTTCAAGATCAATATAAATGTTTAAGATACAAAATATTAATTAATTACTAATTTTCAGTTAATAGCCTAGAGGACATTTTCAAACGTGGTGTATGCGGCAGAAGGGTTTAAATTGCTTTGTTAAAGTCAACTTTTTCTCATTATGTTCTTATTTGTCTATCGTGACTTGTTTTTGCCTATTTTCTAACTGGGTTTGAATCCTGGGATGGTTCAATTCAATATTGTGTGCAATAGAAAATAATTAATTAATTAAATAATTAGAAACGTTAGGTACACAAAGGCACAAAACAACCTAGAATTAGATACCAGAACAGGTTAAAATAAATACCTTGTTTTTGTATGAGTCGTTCCGTTCTTTAAGGTTTGCAAAATCTTAATATAGGGATGTTCGAACATTCCATAAATGCAGACAATTAATACATTTAATATAACCAGCATTTTACACATTAATTTCAAACTATAAATTTATGTTTTTCCAGCTATTGATGTTTGAGTTAATAATTCTGTATACAAAATATGTGGTAATGTTAAAAGTTCGATAAAAGTACTAAACTATTCCCTTTATCGCTGACAGATAAATTTGATTTATTCAGAATACAGAGTTGTCAGATTAAGTTTAGCAAGATAAATCGGTCTATTAAAAACAAAGCTCATAAAATATGACGTTCATAGGCAAAATCATTATTTTCCAGATAACAGCATTTTCATGTTTGGTATCAATTAAATTACGAGTATAGGATGGGTTTTTTTCATTTAAAGCTTTTGATATATCACCTAGAATTTAAGGGATTTTTGGGTCCATATTATCTGAATTTTGCCGATATATGTTCCTGCTATTCAAAAAAATATTGGCGACATTTTATAATAAGTAAAATCTTCTTAGATGTTTTAGTTAACTTTTCAATTTGCCACAATTTATACATTTTTCCATAGAAGCATGCTTTTTTTGCTTATTATAATAAGATATTTCTCATTAAACTCATTAATATAGTATAGTAACCTAGAACAACTACCGAAGCAATATTTTTTTTTTCGACTTTTTTAGAAACATGGCGTTTTTTTGACAATTTTTTCTAACAAAGACATAAGTATACCGGCTTCCATTTGTCCTATCAGTAACAAAATAAAAACAATTTCTTCGTTGTCACATTTCCGACAAAACTGCGCTGGTTTCAGACATTTAAGTCCAATAAAAAACCTACAAAATGACACTACAAAATAAGCTTTTCAAACTCTCTGGTTTTCCTTTTCAGTATAGTGGGTTTTTTCTCTACATTTAAATATAAAAATAAAAATTTAAAACATAAAGTTTGCCAATTTTTTTTTGAAGTAGGAAATTAAATAAAATATCTTATTTAAAAACAATTTTTAATGCCCTTTTAAAATGAGTAAAAAAAAGTAGGTTTAAAAAATAAAACATTCAATTTGGCCGGTTTGCACAAAAACTCCAGTGGATTCAGTTTTCAAATTGAATTGCAGTTTTTAGCAGTTCTAATAGATACAAAATTCCAATATTTTGTATGCTTATTATTGCTCATTAGAAGTTACACGTTTTGATCAAAACTCATCAAACAGAAGTAAAATTATGAATATATTTGTCATGTGGTTTCTGTTTTATAGGGAATGTATTGAAAATATACGTTCAAAAGCAGAGCAGTTTTTGTCGCAAATAAATTTGAAAATGAAGAACCTGTTTTTATTTTGTTCTCTTTTTTGTTTCGATCTGACCAATAGAAGCGACTATTCTTATATGCCTTTATTAAAATACAGTTTTATAAACGCCATTTTACTACAAAGTCAAAATAAATATGGCTTCATCTCTGTATGCAATGCAAAAACTTAGGACTCCCTTCCTCTGTGATCCCTTCAAGACATTTATACCAAAAAAAAAAAAAACGAAGGGAACAGCACTTTTCACTAGACTTTCGCGTTGATTGATACCACTTGTAGATTTTCCCACAAATGCAGCAGAATCAAAATGTCGAAATTCGTATTAGTTCGACCCATGCCATTTTATAGCGTTTAGTCATAATTTATTAATTAAAATTGGAAATTAGGGGCGTTAAAATGACAGCGTGAGTTGGATTGAGCACCCACACGATTGATTTGTTTCTTTAAGTACATTAAGTAATCAAAACTTTAACAATATTTCATTGCAAACGAAAGCAACGTCACAATAACCTTATTAAAGAAACATTCATGTAAAACGATAGCGTTTTAAACATTCACAAATTAATGGATAACGGCCATATTCTATCAGTATAAACCGCGTGGTTTGACCCGTATGGTTAGATTCACGCAAAGTAACCGAAGTGTCTGGGGCTCACAAGAGTATTATTCATATATCAATTGTATTTATGCAGGGCCGCATGTGCAATATCGTACAAGGCACGACGGCATCTAGAAGTTCAAAAGGGACCTTTATTTAAATAAAATAAGTAAAAAATAAGATAACATTACGAGGAAAGTTCTGCTAAAGGTTTTCACCTATTTTTATACCCAACTACCCAGAACTTACCTTATAATAAAACTCGTATTATTACAGTTTATATATTGTAAAGTTATTACTATTAAATATATGTATGTACATATAAATTGTGTTATTTGTGTGTGGTGGAATTCAAAAGAGATGTTTCGTAAAGGTCAATTTATCGCTCATTTTAAATTTTAAATTTAAAATTCATCCTTCCTATTCATATTTATTTTCTATATATTTTATACCCTTTTTGCCACATTTTATATTGGTAAATTGCACAATAAAAATTTATAACATTACAGATGTTTTGACAGCATTATTTTTTGCCATATAGGATTAACAAAATTTTACCAGTTCATCACTGTTTTACATTTAATTTTTGTAGAAAGTCTCAACTTAATTGGAAAGTAATTTTTTGATACTGATATTTTAAACATGTAATCGGGTTGCCATTTTGTTTCAACATCAGGGCCCCCCACGATAATTTTACCAGTTTATTTATATACCAGTATATTAATATTATATCAGACTTGATTTTTGTGCAAAATTTAACGTAAATTATATAAGTCGTTCTTTAGTAATATTTTTTAACACTTTATTGCTCCTCCATTTGGTTCCACCATTTTGAATTGTGCCATGTCATTCCCATATGATCCTTAATTTTTAATCAGAATTTCAAGTTTTCAAGTCAAAAGTGAAGTTTTTCAGCTATGCCGCGAACAAACAAACAGACAGACAGATAGACCGACTGAATTCAAAAAACCTGTGAACGTGAAGATCTGAAATATTCTAGGAGGGTGATTTTTTCACGATTACAATATTTGCTTCTCATCAGGAAAGTAACAAAATGCAAAGACCTTTTTTTAGTAGTCAGCTTTTTTTCCGGTAGTGTATACCCATAAAGGCGCACATTAGGGTATTTACAAGGGCCAATTTAGATTGGCACGGCCCTGTATTTATACGGTTCTTTTGAAGTACTATCTCCTAATTTGGTCATAATATGCTTAGAGTGTATTTAAAACGCAATTTAATAGAGCAGGAAATATTAACTCCTTGCTTAATGGATGAAAAACTCGAGAGTGCACAGCTCAGTATCTTAATGTGAATGAATATACTAGTTACGCCGACTTTAGAAAACAATACAGTGTACCAAAAACCTCTACTAGGGTGACCATGTTCAAGAGACCGTTTTCTTTGGGATGTCGACCTATTTCATGTAAGTGATGATTCTGTAAGAAAAAGGCTCGTAAACTTAACTTGACTTTCTACCAAACAGATGTCGGATCGGTATTAACTACTGGTCACAGGGGAGAAAGGTTCAGTGCGGTCGAAATCATGTAAACTGGATAGAAGGTAAATGAACCCTTCGAACATTCAACTAAATAGAATTACCAACAAACAAATTATAGGTATAGATAAAGTATAGATTTTCATTGTAATTTCTCCATTGTAAAGGGACTTAAATATAAGTTACCATTATTTTAGGACTGAACGGGTAACGTGGCAATTAGCAGGCAGTTATATCACCATGGCAAACACTGGAATAACAAATCAGATTGTGGACCTACATATTCCCACTCAAGCACCCTAATAATCCGAAATTGTCATGTTGTTAGAATCATAAAATATTACCACTTACAACAGGCGATAGAAAAAATTCTGTATAACATAGCAATAAAAAAAGACAATATCAGGAAATAAAATTAGAAATAGAAACTGTTATATACTGTATTTTTTTAACAGCTGCACTACCTCCCTTTTCTTACAATGGAACTTTTAGTGAAATAAAAATATTTTAAATATTTTTGTCACTTTGACATTGAAAAATAGAATACAAACACATGCTAACTAAGCAACCACCAACCATATATCGTTGTGTTAAATAAACTATGAAGTATGTTGTACTTTGTTCAAGGGAGCGGGCAATTGAGGAACCAAACTAAGGCGTGAGAAATAATTTCCGATGACATGCTAAATTATTCGTTGTCAGACTTTGGTGGTTGTGTGTTTTTAGATGTTTTCATAGCATATTCAAACAAATAAAAACGCGATATATTTCTCTATATTCAAAATCAACAGCTAGCTATCTTCCAGCATTTGTAGAGTAAAACTTAAAAATATTAAGTTAATATAATTTTAAAAATTTTTTTAATGTTTTAGAAGTTTGCTGTTATGCTGTCACGTATTATCGTATCATTACAGATTGGAGATAGAAAGCTAACGGGCAAAACAGTCAGGAAGTGATTACCATTTTCAGGCGTTTTTGCACAAAAAATTCCTAACACGGCAACGTCGGATTATTATGGTGGCTGGGTAAGAATTTGTAGGTCCGAAATCTGATTTGGTAATCCAGTGATTGTCATAGTGATATAGACACGGACTAATTGCGACGTTGTCAGTTCATTCCAAAAATAATGGTAACTCATATTTACGTCCCTTTACAATAGAGAAATTAAAATGAAAAACTGTTCTTTACCTATATCTGTAGTTTCTTCATAAAATAGTATGCACTCTATATAAAAACTACGTCTTTGCTTCTGTTAACTAAACAATATGTTTTTAAATTTGTTTAATTATTCAGAAAGAATATGAAAAGTTCTTCTCTTCCTACAATGTTGCAACAGAAAGTACATATCTCTTCACCCTTTAGTTGGATACAAATGTGCTTGTTGGTAATTCTATTTACATCAATGTTCGAAGGGTTCATTCAGTTTGCGTGATTTCGGCCGAACTGAACCTTTCTCTCCTGTGACCTCTAATTAATAACGACCTGACAGCTGTCTGGTGGAAAGTTAAGTTTAAAGCCCTCTTCTTACAGAATCATCACTTACATATCGAAATAGATCGATAACTCAAAAAAAGCGGTCTCTTGAACCATTGCATGGTCATCCTAGAAGAAGTATCTGGTAAGCTGTCCTGTTTTCTAATATCGCCTTAACTTGTGTACTTACACACATTAAGCTGCTGAGCTATTCAATCTCGAGTTCTTCATCCATTAAGTAAAGAGTTAATATTTCCTGCTCTAGTATACTGTGTTTTCGTTACATTTTAAGCATATGATGAACAAATTAGTTAATAATACTTTAAAAGAACTGCATAAATACAGGGCCGTGCTAACCCAAGTTGACGCGCTCTTGTAAATACTCTAATGTGCGCCTTTATGGGTATAAACTACCGAAAGAAAAATCTGACTACTAAAAAAGGGACTTGGCTTTTTGTTCCTTTCACCATGACAGGAAAATATTACAATCGTGAAAAAATCACCCTCGCAGAGTTTTTCAAATATTCATGTTCACATTTTTCCTCAATTCATTCGGTCTATCTGTCTGTCGGTCTGTTCGCGACGTAGCTGAAAAACTACTCATCCGATTGTCAAATTCTGATTAAAAATGAAGGGTCATATGAGGATGACATGGTAAAAATCCAAAATGGTGGAACCAAATGGCGAATTAATAAAATGTTAAAAAATTAATGCAAAAGAACTGCCAATCTATTGTTGTGAGGACCCCTTGTGGTGAAATGGCGGACTAATTACATATTTTTAATATCAGTACCAAAAAACTACGTATCCAATTAAGTTGAAATTTTCCACAAAAATTTAATATAAAACACTGATGAACTGGCAAAACTTTGTCGATTTTATATGGCAAAAAAATGCAGTAAAAACAGATGTAATGTTATAAATTCTTATTTGCCCCTGTGCAATTTAACAATATAAAAATGTAGTAAAAACGGTAGAAAATATTTAGAAAACGAATATGAATAAAAATGAATTTTAAAGAAATCTGTATCGGGTAAAGGTCAATATCTTTACCTGGAACATCCCTTTTAAGGAATTCCACTACACAAAGATAACACAATTTATATGTATATACATATATTTAATTAGCAATAACATTACATAATATAAACTGTAATAATGCGAGTTTTATTGTAAAGTACGTTCTGGGTTCTTGGGTACAAAAATAGATCAAAACTTTTAGCAGAACTTTCCTCGTAATGAAATTTTCTGCTTATTTTTTACTTATTCCATTTCAATAAAGGCCCCTTTTGAATACCCATAGACGCCGTCGTCGTGCCCTGCACGATCTTGCACATGCGAGCCTGCATGAATGCAATTGATAGATGAATAATACTTTTATGGGCCCCAGACACAAGGGTATTTTACATGACTGCATGATTTTGACCGTATGGGTCAAATCACGCGGTTTATACAAACAGAAAATGGCCGGTAATATTTGTTCAACTGACTTTTGCACTTTCAAATTGCTGTCGTTTTGCATGAATCTTTCTTTAATAGTGTATGGCATGTAACCGCGCAGTTCTGTTCTTCATTGACGTTGCTCTCGTTTGCCATGAAATGTTGTTAACGTAATATTTTCTAAAGCAATTCTGACAAATCTTACATATTTTTACATAAGTTTTTCTGTCTGTGGGAAATAAAGTCTTGAGATTACCAAGACTGATAAAAATCATGAATTAAATGAATAAATAATTTTGAAATATTAATTAATGTAATTCAAATGCAAACAAAACCTGGCATTAGTAATCAGAAAGCGCATACAAAAGTATAATATACAGGATATGACGTACAAAATTAAACCTTTATCATGAAAGATACAAAGGTAAAGTGACTTTCAGTCAAACTAAAGAACAGTCATAGTGTATCTAAATTTCTACCTCAGAGCTGCTAAAATGTGCCCCTTAATTTCATGACAAGACCTTAGTGTATCATACCATATTTTTTCATGTACATGTCTATGAAAGCAAGTACATAGCAAAATTATCAAATACACGTTATTTTATGAGGTACTTACCAAATATTTTAATCAAACGAGTTGTAGAAAAAACATCTGAAGGTTGTTTAAATTAAGTATGCATTTTTTGCTGTTAACCGTATTTACGAATGCTTCACATTTATGGAAATTCAATTGAAATGTATATAATTCAGTATAAATTAAAGCAGCTGCCCAGTTAAGTTGTTCCTATTAGAAAATATATGCAATAATAATAATATTATCTTTTCTTAACTTGTGCATTTCTTTAGTTCCGGTGACTTACTAACTAATAAAAACACTAAACAAAAATACATTTTTTACTTTACTCTTTAAAGTAAATTTATTTTCTTACTTGGGCTTTTTTTATGATCATCTTTTATTAATTTTAAAGTTTACTGATTTGTGAGAAAATGTAATTTGGCACTTAGAAAATAACTCATTTAATTTTCTCAATAAAACATTTTCTTGTAACCGCAGCTTTAACATATTATTGAAAAGTAAAACCCGTTATATAAAAAGTCCCTCCTTTTGCTCAGTGCGCCATAATCACTAGAACGGGCAGTGTATTTGTTCATCAATAGTTTTATTTTTTTATATATCTTTTGTTATAACATTTTCTCTTAAACCGCTTCATTATAATTTTGGTATCATTTGTAGTAATTTATTAATAATTAAACTCGATTGAATAACTAATCTGAGGTGCTTAAAATAGTTTAAAAAGTTAACAGGCAGCAGCTCAAGAAGACCTTTAAAAGATTTTGCTGCAGAAGTGTTAGCTCCATATTCATATTTCGCTGAATTTAGTTTTTTTCATCATCCATACAATTTTAGCAGAAAAGATTCTTCTTTTCAATTTCGAATACTTAAAGTTTTTCAAGAAAAAGGGCCTTACATCACTTGTATCAAAACTTCATTAAACTGATTTAACTGACATACCTAGAAATAACATTTTGTACCTAATTTAAATAGAGCTCATCTCATCTCTAAAAAATGTCCTATTGAAATTTCTCGTATACAAATTAATAAGCATGATATTTGGCAAAAATATTTTTGAGCCGAAAATTTCCTGAATCTCGGATCAAAAAGCTTCTTTAGCACATCTCGCTTAATATTATTTTTACAGCCATATTTGATAGGGCCTTTTTGAAAAATCTCGAGTCCTACAGGAAATCTGAACAAAAAAATAAAACTAAATTTTGAGGTAAACTAATTTTGATCTATTTATCCTAGGGTATAACTGCGGTTTTTCATAAAAGATTTTTTAAAACTTTTTTTTTTTAATAGATGCACAGTATTTTCTATCTTTAAAAACTTCTAGGGGTAAAAAAAGCTTTATTTTATGAAATATTTTCGTTAAGATAAAAGTTGTGAGGTAAAAAATAAGACAGGTACTTCTTCACAGGCCTCCTAGCATTATTTTTGGTTGTTATTAATATCTAAGAAAATGTCCACATCTCCCTTGAGGGATTTTAAAAAGACCTGTCGAAGATTTTTGAACGACACTGTATACTTACCGTTATTAAAATTGTACCGGTTTATTAACCAAACATTTTGTATGTGATAGAAACAGAATACATAAAACTTTTTAATAATAATTTATCATTGTAGATATTTTCCAAAAGTACTACGACCATGAATGACCTATTGTCCATGAATATTTGTCTTACAAAGGTGCATTTTATTTTATTATTTTAAAGAATTGCGTAAACACGAAGAATTTATACATTTAAGGGTCAGTAGTTCTGGTTTTTGTTACGGCCCAAAATATTTCTGAAATATTCAAAACCATTAGTTACTCAAATAATTAATTTAATTGGTTAAGGTTCAGACTACCGGATATAAATATTACTATTTTAGTGACATTTCTAGGTCCAGGTCCCAGTAATTTGCAGCTTAATTAAATGACTCAGCAGATTAAACTATATATTGTTTTGAATGTTTTAAAATAAATAGATTACTTCATACACGTCTTTGATATCAGCAATCAATAATAAATGTAAAAAATAATTCAAGGTATTAGTTAGTTAATTGTTCAAGTAGCAGAATTAATATGAGGAATATAGCAAAGAGCAGGTCTACTTCAACATTATATTTATTTTTGGATATATTTGTTTCTGTAAATGAAGGATTATTTGTTGTTGTACATCAAACTCTACCTATAAAAAACATTTGGGTTAGTATTGATATTGTCTTGAAAAAAACTAATAAAGTTGGAGCTAGATAAGACCTTTTTAAACATACATGAAAACAACTAATTTGCATATTAGTAGTTGCTTCTAAACAAATTAAATCACATACAACCAACAACCATCATAAATCATAGAACATTATAATGTATTTAAAAATATTATATATGGTTAAAATTTTAGCACAAAAAGTTTTGTTTGTCTAAAAAATAAGACTGGCGTAAAAAATCGTAAGCAACATAGGCAGGGTAAGTAAAAAATTGAGGAAATTACAGAGGGTTTAATTGTTTTATTTTAAGACTAAAACCTTATAGAATCATAGTTTCCTAGAGGCTTCCTCTTTGAGAGTGGTGTTAATTTAAATAAATATAAATACAGTCTTGACTTGTATTTTCTCTATGGTAAGAGCTACTTAATTGAAACTTAACATAACCTATCAAAATATGTTTAAATCTAATATTTTTCTCATCCTACATTTTCGTCATCAAAATCAGTTGCTTTTGACAAAAAACTGTAAAATACTACCTTTTTCCCATTGTTATAGCTTCAGAGGAGCAAGTGAAAGTAACTAAAAAATGGTTTTTGATAATTTCTTATTGGACTAAAAATTTTTCACCCCTTCTATGGAAATTTAGTGGAAGTTGAAGTAAAACCCAACAAAAATTGTGTATTAGGACCTTTAATACCCTGTTTTTCAAAAACGAACCCGGTTTATGCTGACATGAACTTTTAGTCATAAAACATTCAATTTATATATTCCTTTTTTATTCTACATAAATGTGTTTTTAATTCAAAATTACGTAACTGCATATGAAATACACATTCCGTCTATAAAATTGATTGAGTTAAATAGGAAATTTCGTTGTTTTAGCATATGTTGCATATGGAGAAAATATACAGGGCATTAATCAAGAGATTACAAATAACAAAAGTTGCCCTCAAATAAATAAAAATCAGTACTTGTTTTCATATTTCTTTCTTTGAATACAAACCTCAAAAATGTATATTTCTCGTTAATTGTTATACAGCGTATGTCACTTTTGCTCTTTGAAAAATTTCTATATTATAACTTACGCATTACGAATGCAATTTAAATCAAATTTAGAAAAAATCTATCTTCCAGGTTGTGGTTATTTTGCGATTTTCATTTTTTCCAGTGGCGTGCCAAGCGATTGCAAAATGTTTTTAAAAATATATATACGAATTAAGAATTTTAAAAATCCCTCTTACTGAAATTCAAGTAACCAGGAATCGATTTCAGCGCACGACGATGATCAATAGGCACTTACAAAAAGTACGTGGTACTGTTATAAGTGACTACATCGCCCGTCGGATGAGGGGTAGGGGTCCAAGGTTTTATTATTATTTATTTTATTATTATTCTGACGAGTTACGCTTCTGTTTGAAATCATCTAATGGAAGACAGATAGTTTGGAGATAGCATAGGGAAAGATACGAACAAAAAATGTTTATACGAAAAGAAAAATTTCGGGTTGGTTTAGTCATTGTATGGGGAAGAATTTCTATAGATCATTGTACGCAACTTGTGCTACCAAGAAATTCTTTAAATGCTCAGGGATATATCGACGTACTAGAGCAGTATGTTATTCCGTTTGCCCACTTTTTTTTATTATGCATGACAACGGGCGACCCCACGTTTCACGTATAGTAACTGATTATTTGGATAATAATGGTATAGAACGTTTACCATGGCCTGCGAGACGGCCCGACCCAATAGAACATTTATGGGACCAACTGGGGCAATGCTAAGAGAACGACCTCATGTGCCCTACAATTTGGAAGAACTTTCATTCCACAAGAGGCTATTGCACGATTAATAAGAAGTATGCTAAGGCGTGTAGAATCAGTAATTAGAGCTAGAGGTGGAAATACCAGATCAGTTATTTATTTTTTAGTCCTAAGCTGGGATTTGTAATTAATCCTAATTTTTTTACTAAATAAATAAAACATTATTTCATATTACACCTTTTATATAAAAACAATGAAACAAGTAGAGAGAAACAGAAATGCAGAATTACTGTCTATCTATGAAATTTCCTTTCGACTGATATAAAGCGCAACAACAAAATGTTGCGATATATAATTTGCCTAATTCGTTAACACGACCCTGATTTTACGTTTGTCTACATATTTAATAAATACACCATAACGCTCTTAATTCCTTACCCACCGTGCATAATGTATTCGGAATTTTATGCCAATCTTATTTGTGGGGCAAAGCAAAACATTTTTTGAAGAATATATTTATGCTCAAATAAATAATAAAATGGTTATATTTAGCTATTTTAACGAAAACTTTGTATTTTACACAGTTAATTAAAAATAAAATTATTTGCACCAGTTGGATTTAATTTATTTAAAACAGTAATTGGTTATTATAAAATTATATACATATGAACAAAAACTATATTCTAAGACTAGTCCAACGACGCCTTTAGAGATATATTTTTTGAGCAGCAGTCTATCAAATGACCCTTTAAGAGGCCATGCAAGTTCAAGAACTTCACCACAAAACAATGGAAAAGTACTTTGAAATTAATCAAAATTTGATAATATTCAGAGTATGTATAGAGGCAAACGTGGCACATTTTGATTTTTGGGATTTTATGTAATTACAAATCTAAAGAATCACTTATAATAATTTAATTAAGGAGGACTGTTTAGGTTTAATATGTAGAATATTAAACTATCCAAAATAATTAAAACAAATTTATAATTTATTGATAAAATGTTTATCTATTTAATATAAAGACACAGCACAATCCATATGAGGAATAACTTTTAATCGATGTTTCTTTATATTTCTCAGAGTTCTTGATTTTTGACGATCCTGTTACTTGTTTCCCTTATACAAAAAAGGAATTTCAGGTTTTTCAAATTTCAGGCCACATTTTTATTTTCTATACTTTCTATCTACCGGTTTCAAATCAGTCGCGGGCAGCTTTCTAGAAAGCGAACGTTTTAATTTCCTGTTCGACCGCACTTAGACATTAGTAAACGCTCGGTTAGTTTTAAGAAAACTGGCCAGTTTTATAATATATAAGAAACTTAAAGAAACATTAAATAACACTTATAGCTAAACTGTTGTCATTGCTTTCAATGTACGGTTTATGAATACCGTGTTTAAATTTTTTGTCTGGCGAGCTTAAAGTATGAACAGCTAAGCAGCTGGTTAAAGTAGTTTTGCAGTGTCCAATTTTATAAGCAATAACATGAATAGAAAAGTTGTAATATGGTACAAGGTGGCTCAAAAATGCGTAACATGTTATGCTAATGTTATACTACGTTGTTGCTGTTGTCTTTGCTATTTTTTAAATCAACTAAGTATAGGCGGATAGGGCCAACTTTCTCAATTTATGTTAAAAGTAAAGCGGCTTATGTCCGACTTAGATTGCTTCACTGGTTAGACCAGGTAAATAACATGTTTCATCAAAACTGTTATTCGGCTAGTCATTTTCAACATTTTTTAAGTACCATTTTTATAATCATGTGTCCATTTTCTAGACATCGGCTGTTAAATTTTTTTTAAATAAAATAAAAAAGGTTTTACTTTTTGAAAACATACATCCAATTTTGATTTTGAACAACTTTTACAGCTTTGAAATTAAA
Organism: Kuschelorhynchus macadamiae; assembly: GCA_030620095.1. Classification (NCBI taxonomy): domain Eukaryota; kingdom Metazoa; phylum Arthropoda; class Insecta; order Coleoptera; family Curculionidae; genus Kuschelorhynchus; species Kuschelorhynchus macadamiae. Next base: position 352,055 of record JAUTXW010000450.1, read on the forward strand.
CAAAAGGTGAACATCGAAGTACAATTTAAAATTTGCTCATTAAATCAATCAAGAAATAATGGTTTATCTGTGGGACCCACATTGAATGTCGAGCCATTTTTTTCTTAAAAACTAAAACTTGGGGCCCAAATCTAGCCCTATGATTAACTTAAAAAAATAAAATAAAAGTAAACTTAAAAATAAATTGAAAATAAAAAATGTAAAAATAATAAAAATAAAAATAAACTAATAATTATAAAAAAATTAAACCCACTTAAAAAGTCCTGCGAAGTAAAAGATAACATTTTAAACGACCTTAAAAATTTAACTTGAACGAAGTCGGCGTCAAACTACTATTGATTAGTGGAAAATAAAGAAAGCCATGCATTAGACATTAGTTGCTTTCCTTTAGAATTCATACTTTTTAAAGATAATATGGTCTTATACCTTTAGAAATATTTATCACTGCTTATTAGTCTGGCGCTTACTTAAGAAGTTAAATGCATAAAGTCTTTTAAAATGTTTATTTTTTTTACTTTTCACTATTTTTTTTAAATAAAATATTTTATTCACATAATTTTTAGTTTTAATATATTAATATTTATTTTGCTTTATCAAGCTTAGTTTTATTTTATTTTTTCTATATTTCTAATTTTTATAAATAAATATTTACGAATTTTTGTATATTCTGCACTACTTATTAACTACATCATCGGCGCTTAGAAATGTCCTGATTTTACGATTTATATATATATATATATATATATATATATATATATATATATATATAGATATATTATTATATATATATATATATATATATATATATATATATATATATAATAAAGAGATCAGCGTAGTTATAGCCATTGGCGAAAATCTAGATTCCTAACACTTTTCGTAATTATGTTTGCTTTTTAAAATTTAAATTACTGACAAGAGTTTCTGGTAATTACGACTGCTTCCCAATGTTTAAATTATTCTTGTCAGCCTAGAATTGTAATAATTTTATTTTATAGTAATTGACAAGTGTTGCTCAAATTATTAACTAGAATTTAAGTCGGCCATGAAAAAATAGTTTTCTAAAAACTGTCAAACATATAAACTAATGTCGTGTCAGCATTTATTTATTAATTTTTTAAGTTTCACAAATTGTAATATTGGATTTTTCATACCTATAGTAGTTCTTTCCTTGTTCGTATTTTATTTATCGCTCGTTTGTGTCACTGTTTACACGGCTTATTTGAACGTTCAGTCGTCATGGAGTACACCAAAGAAGAACTGGTTGATATGATTTTCATTTTAGAAGAATCGAATAGAAACGCTTTTTTGGCAAGTAGGATTTATGCGCAACTTTATCCAGAACGAAGACATCCAAACAGAAGAAGCATGGAAAACTTATTAGAGAAGTTTGTACAAACGGGAAATGTAAACTACACAAAACCAGTTAGAGGTAGACTTGCTCGAACGGAAGAAAATGAATTATCTGTGTTATTAGCTATAACGGAGAATATTTCTGTTAGTTAAAAAGCAGTCGGCGATGTCGTAGGAGTAAGCGAAAGAACTGTTCAGCGAATTTTAAAGGGCAGCAAGTTTCTTGCATATCATATTCAGTTGCATCAAGAACTGTCTCTGGCAGATTTTGAGAAACATATTGACTTTTGTAATTGGGCACAAGCTAAAATTAGGATAGGTTTCGATTTTTTTGATAAAGTTTTATTTTCTGATGAGGCCACATTTCACAAGAATGAATATGTTAATCGTCATAACTACCATTACTACGCCGACCATAATCCAAGAGCTTTTAGGCAGCTTGATTTACAGCACAGGTGGTCAGTTAATATATGTGGGGAATTATTGGTGAACAGGTTATTGGTCCCCTTTTTTTTTAATAGTAATTTGACCGGAGCCATGTACCTCGACTTTCTTCAAAACCACTTGCCAAATTTATGCAAAAGTGTATCACTAAATCTAAGAAATACAATGTGGCTGCAACAAGATGGTGCTTCAGCACATTTTTCGTTAGCAATTGATTTAATAATATCTTTCCGAGTCGTTGGATCAGATAGAATAAGGGAGGCATGTGCGTGGCCGCCCCATTTAACAAAATTACATATAGGGCTACGTTAAGGAAATTGTTTACAACGAACCTCAAACAACGCCAGAAAATATGTATTAAGAGTAGAAGGAAGATCGTTTCATACTCGCCTTCGACTTTGCCTTCAAGAGAATGGAAGACTTATCGAACATAGGTATTTGTTTATAATATTTAAAAAAAGGGCTGTTACACCTTAATTCTTGTCAATAATTTAAATTTTAATAAGCAAATATAATTAGAAAAAATGTTAGGATTCTAGATTTTCTCCCATGGCTATAAATACGCTGACCTCTTTATTATTAACAAACGCTTAGGTGAATATTTTTATGAATATTAACAGGGAAAATCCGTTATAAATCGAAACCTCAATTATCACACTGAAAAACTAAGTATAACATTAGTTTTTTAAAAATATTTGAAAAACCTTTAGGAATTCTAAGGTAAGTGTAGTAACAAAAACTGTTCATCTATTAATTCCGCACCTGATAAAAGAAAATATGGGATGTTCCATTTGAAAAAATGGAGAATAATTTTTTATTTTTGAAAAGTGTGACATGACATTTTACACACCCTGTATAAATCAAAGTTTATACTTATAGGACAATAACTATAAACTTTTTACAGTAAGTCACTGGCTTACATTAGTTTTTAAGATGTTTAATCTATTTTCAATAAGTATTTTAAAAGTGAGTCATATAAAATGTTTTTTTCGATTTTTTTTTCTTTGAAACAATTTAAAAAAAATTGATAATATTCCAGGAATGTATAGACTAGGCAAAGGGGGTTTCAAAAATATAAAAAAATAGGGGATCCATTTAAAAAAATGCAATTTTTATGCGCCACTATTTTTTGGAACAACCTGTATAATGAAAGATATTTTTAACATGTGTTCTCTAATCAACAGAATACAGTGTAATATAAATGGTCTAGGTACAATAGTACTATATACCGGGTGACCACGGGAGTAATTTCCGGCTACCATTTTTTTATTTCACTATCGATATTAACGAAATTTGGCTGGGTTATTACTCTAAAAAAACGTCATTTTTATGCATCTATGGCAAGTTTTTCAGTCGGAGTGCACCATTTTTATATCGAATTTTGTCCAAATTTTATTTTTAAATTAAATTTTCCTTTTCCATCTAGAGTGCCATGATCGTCCTAAAATGACTCTACGTACTTTACCCTCTTTTAGAAAAATACTAACTTAATTTTATCTTTGCAAACTTTTTTGATAGAGATCCTCACAGAATACTTTGTTATGGAGTGGTTAATATCTAAAGGACAGCGGTTACTTTAATGAGTTTAATGGGAGATGTGATTTTATTAGTTTACGGCAAAAAGTAAACAAGAAACTTTAATTTTAAATAATGTTTTTATATTAGCAACGCATTTCATAAATTAGGCAAATTAGGTATATGAAGAGTGTTTTATTAATGTGAAAGTTGGTTTGCCAGTTTGATTAAATACCTAATTATTTGTTGATATTTCTTAAAATTATTTTTTCTCTAAATACCCTAAAATTCAATTGTTTTATTTTCGGTCGTCATCCATGGCTAAGTGGGATCCAATATCCGCTCATTTGGCTTTCATGGCTTGCTAGACCTAAAAATATCTTTTCCGTACCTAATGAAATAAAAATGTTTGAACGTAAATGGAGAAACGGTTCGTAATGAAATACTGCATTTAGTAATTTGCTTCTATTTCAGTTTTTCCAGCTAGAGCAAAAATACTAAAATAATCAAAAAAGATTGCAAAGATAAAATTAAGTTAATATTTTTCTAAAAGGCTAAAGTACGTAAAGTCATTTTACGATGATCATGGCACGCTAGATAGAAAAGGAAAATTTAATTTAAAAATAAAATTTGGTCAAAATTTGATATAAAAATGATGCACTCGGATGTAAAACGATCTGTAGAATCGGAAAAACCAAAAATATACAGGGTGTACCTTTTAAAAACCAAAAATTGGGGTTACTTCCGGTGAAACAGGAAGTCGGAAAAACTCGTCATAGATGCATAAAAATGACGTTTTGTTAGAGTAATAACCCTACCAAATTTTGTTAATAATCGCAAGCGAAATAAAAAACGGCAGACGGAAAGTAATTTCGTGGTCACCCGGTATATATATATATGTATATATATATATATATATATATATATATATATATATATATATATATATATATATATATATATATATATATATATATATATATATATATATATATATATATATATATATATATATATATATATATATATATACATACATACAAAATCAGAAAAATATGGTTGTAAGTTTAAAAGTACATGAGCTTTTAGAAAAAATTTTGATGTCCCAAGTGCGAACAAACATATCCGCTTTATTAAAGTCACTACATATGTTAACTCTTACCAATATTTATTACTAAGCAATTATACCTTAAGCATACAAAGCATAATGTTGCATGATATGCCCAAAAACCTGAAATTCCAATACTGAAGAAATATCCCAAACCAGCAACAGGACTGAGTTGAGTAAGATGTTTTAGTTGTTAAGCAGAAAAGACTGTATTATCAAATAAAAAAAAATATTGAAAGTTATTTCCTAAAAGGCATTAAAAGGGATATTTGAATTTTATGTCTGGTAATTTCTTTCCCTAAACAGTAATGCCTAACGCTATTTGTAAGCTGGTGTTAGACACGCTTATCATATTTTACATTATTTTGTGGAATCGACTAGCAAATAAAATTAAAAGAACATGTCCTATTTTATCATTAACAACAATCCTGTAAAATGCTAAGGCCTATAGCTAGATTTAAATAGGTTTAATAGTAGAGTTAACAATTCTTTATGAAAGATCAGATCTTCAAACTTATTTTACAATACTACAAATTATTTTCATAGTTTAACACGTTTAAGAAAGAATGCTTAATATTTACAAAATTAAAATTCCCGCAATAAGTGTTTCGGCAATATTAAGACATGTCGACTTAATGTAAGTAAGCGAATAAAACTATTAGTCTGCAATTGATGAAACACTTTGTACATAAAACGGTATTTGAAAAATTAGCTATTATCGATGTCTAAGACTCATAAATATGTTTTGCATTGTAGAAATGAATAACGATGATAAAAAGCAATTTAATCATACGAATTTAAGTAGTGCAAAGCATTTTTATAAAAATCTTCTCTTATACTAAGATTATATTTATTTAATTGAATTATCAAGCATTGTACTTGGCAATGTTATATTATTAATACATGGTTCACCAGATGTTTGACAAGACCTCAGTCAGATTATATTTTATTAAAAATTCAGCGGTAGGTTGCCTATGTGAAAAACTAACTTAGGAATGAGCGTAAAACAATGGGTTACCGTTTAGTTGTGACTACTACTTATTGTATTGTTTAAAATCATCACAAACCAATATTTCATTGTAAACATTATTTGAGATGTCATGATTGTTGGGATTAGACCATGTCAAATAAGAACTACTATTCAACGTTTAAGCATCAATTGCGCGAGGCATATAAAATTTTTTTTTTTCAAATAGAATAAATGTTCTGTATTTTATTGCATATTTGAATTTCTAGTTTTCGAAATATTTTAACTTTTTTGAAAATATCGACTTTTCTTCAAAGAGTTAGTGACCCTGAAAATAATCAATGTCTAATACGTATTAATGACAAATTGTAAGGTAAAGATACTTCTAGCAATCGGTATAAGAGGATTTACAGAGTGTCCCGTTTTCGTTGTTTTTATGGGGTATCTTTCCTAGCAGTGAAGATTGAGGGTTCCGGTTTTCGCGACATGGTGCTACTTTTTTGTAAAACGAAAGATGACCCAAACACAATTTCCATAGCCCCCTTCGTTTCTAAGATACAGTGTGAAATTGAAAATATTGCATTTTTGGGCCCCCATGTATTTGGGTTGTTGTTGAACTCATCGAAAAGGTAAAAACTGGCTCTGATACAGTTTTTCACGTAGAATCCAGTGCTGTAGTCAAATTTTTTATGTGAGCTGTCGTTATTGAGATATAACACAAACTTATAATTTTTTAAATGGCACATCCCGTATATTTTTATTTTATATTATTCAGTTCACAATAAGCGTCTTGATATATATATATATATATATATATATATATATATATAATATTATAAACTTTTCTATTCGAATAGCCCAATAATTTGCATTTTTTTAGAGAGACTCAGTTTTTGGTAGTAGGCTGGGATTGCCTAAACAAAACAAAAGAAAATTGTTGTCATGTTAAATAAATTACTTGTTAAAAACCTCTGGTTCGTGTTGAAGCTAGATTAGATAACCGCAACAAATATTTTAAATTTTATAATAAAAAATGGCTAGAAACCAAATGTTTTCTAATGAAGAAAACTACGACATGTTTTGCTTGCTCTGCTTTGCACAATCTAACGAAAATGTTGACGAGGCTTCGGAATTTATTATTTATTTATTTTAATAATAAATACATTTTTATGAAGCTGTTGTCGTTTTAAACTAAGAGTCAAAAGAATCAACTCTTCAGAATCTTCAAAGTTTTTCAAATTCGATCCAGTAATTTTCGAATAACGCGCTTTCAAAAAACTAGATGTTTCGTTTTTTTTTTGACGAACAGTTTATTTCGAGAGCTTAAGTTAGATAAGGGTAATCATTAATAAATTTGGCCTAAATTCTAATGTATAATTCAACAAGGTAATAAAATACAGCGTATTCCATTTGAAAAAAAATTAACTTTATATTCACTTTTTTTGACGTATCCTGTATATGCCCAAATAATTTTAAACTGTTGCTCTATCCGATGCGCTTATATCCTCTAACTATTTAAAAAATATTAGAATTCAGCAGCTAGAGACAGCGTCATACGTCGTTTGTCACCATATTTAAGAAAAACATGTAGGCATTTCTTAATGTAACGTATTAAAATGAGCCACAAAATATAAGGATATTAATATATTTGGTGTAAATTTAATTGGTAATATTTCTTCAATGGATTAATTAATTTGGAAAGAAAATACCTTGTGCGATAGCCAAATTATTTGCTCAGCTCAATTGTTTTTGAGAAGGGGTTGATATTTACTATACAGGGAGTAATAAAAAGTACTGAAAAATGTCTGTTTTTAAAATAGTTGTCCCTGTTCATAAAGAAATTCGGAAATTTTTTGAAATTTGTTTTTAGATCTTTCGTCAGCTCCATTTGAAGTAAGATTACCCTAGTGGCGTACCGCATTAAATAAAAAATTCCAAACTTTTTTAAATCAACCGTATCTCAGTCTTACCAGTAATGGAAAATATGTGTAATTTGATAATTAGCGTTTCGGCTGTGAAAATAAGGTAGCCTTAAAATTCTAATAACCAAATTAAAATGACTTTTTTCAAATTACAGTGAAATTGAGGAATACAAAATAATTCATTATCAATATACTCAGAATGAGATTATTTATCTTCACTTAGCCAAGGCATCCTATAACTTCGTAAGACCTCTTAGATTCCTAAGGTTCTGGAAAGTTGGCTGCCGATTATTCAGTACTTTTCCAAGCATGTCCAATGTATATTCAATGCGATTATTGCCAGGAGAACGTGGAAGTAAGGGCAAATGATTAATTTCATCGATTTCTAGATGTTCTTGTATTACCATATCTTTATTTGGACTAGCATTAAAATTAGGTTCTAGATTCCAACTGTAAGTATGATATATCTTGCACAATTGTGACCAGTCAATGTACGTTCGCAGATTTACAAGTCTGTTCGATTGTCGTGGAAAATTCCACCCCGTAACATAACAGATCCTCTCCCGAATGCATACATTCTTGAACGTACCTGTCATTTGAATTTGGCAGTCTCCATAAACGAACTGAAAGTCTACTCTACTTGCGGCAAAAAGATCATGACTTAACTAAGTGCAGGATCTTGTAGACTTCCTGACTGAAAATCCATCTAATACTCGTTGACTTTAGTCTATATTTGTTTCTTCTGATCATAAGTGACGTCTGTTCATATTGCAAATGAAAACCAATTCACAATTATTGCAGAAATGCGCTTATTACTGTGGCACTCAATTTATGTAGCAGACACTTGACTATTTAATCAAATGTTTTAGGTTTTGCTGCTGCCAATTCTCAAACATAGTCTACTTATTGCTATTAAGAGGATAAATTTAACATTCTGATCTGTCTAGATTATAGAAATACGGTTGAATTAAAAAAATTTTGATGTTTTTTAATCATTGAAGTACTCCAATAATATTAACCTTATCTCAAATAAAGTTGACGGGGCATTTAAACACTACTTGAACCACTATTTTAAAAACAAAAAAATTTCGTCTCTCTATAGCAAATACCAGTCACTTTTCAGAAATTGTTCTATTGATAATTGAAAATTGATTAATCCAGCTATCGCACAACATATTATTATTTAGTTTGCAAATATATTAATCCCTTTAAAAAATATTGACAATTCAATTTGAACCAAATATATTAACATCCCTAATTTTTATCGGGAGGTTTATATCAATGGTTTATTTAGGTAATCTTTTATACGTTTAATTATGCTTGATTTCTAGTTACAATTGTTTTAAAAATTAAATTAATTGTTCAAATAGTTCAATTGATTGAAACCGCAGTGACAAATTCATTAATAGTATGTTAGCGATGTACTGGCCGAATTCTGGTATAATACAATGATTTATCGCAAGCATTCCTTGTTGTATTTGGATATATGTCCTATACAAATTGTTAGGAACGTATATAGATCTATCTCTATGTTGAAAGAGATTAATTTCAATAAAGGTTTGTCGCACATATACATGGCGACCAACGTCGGTCGCCATGTATATGTGCGTCAGGACTAAAAGTTTTTATCTTTATAATAGCGTATTTGCATTATACAAGGTGGAAATTTTAACTGGAATAAATTCAGCAACTGGAAAACTATTCTAACTTAAAAAAAAAACTGTTTTACCCGTCGAATTGATTTATTCGCCTGCGGGTCTACTGGTCATATAGATTTAATTGTGACGTCATAAACTTTTTTTTAAAGAAGCACCCCGTATATTAATTGAATTTTGAGATAACTGGAATATTCTATTTGCACACTTTATTTTATATGTTCTTGACCTAAATTGAACTGTTTTCGAAAAATTGGCGACCCCTTTACGACCGCTTAAAGATTTCTATCGGCCAAAACGGCTAAACTTAGAACAAACTGACTTTCACTTTCTTATCTTAACTTTTTAAAATTTATTGTGTGACATCGCCTTTTTAGCAGCCGGAAATGTCAAAATTCCACACTAGTGTTAACTTCCTGTTTGAACGAATTTTGACATTCAATTAAAGCCATCCAATAGATTTTAATAAGTTTAGCTTTTTGGACGAGAGAAAATAAGAATTTTGAAATGTCATTTTCCCGAAAGCATTTAAATTAAGGTATAGACATGTGCCACTATACTAAAAAAATTATAAGGGGTGTTGTATTTAAAAAAATAAGTATATGATCAAATCGGTATTATCAAAAGATCTGGAGTCGAATAAATCAGTTTGACGGATAAGAGTATTATTATAAATAGTTTTAAGTTATAGAATTTATTCCATTAAAATATTTTACCCTGTATATTCTTGTACATGTAAAACTCCACTCTGTAGTATATGTAAAAATATTTTACAGGACAATCAAATTAAGTTTAAGGCAATGTTTAACATATTAATACATTTTCCGATTTAAATGAAAAGGAATAGAGACTGTGTTCGCGTAGAGATGAATTTTAAGGATAGAGATACTTTGTATTTCATGCAAAAAAAGTATTAATCTTATGAAATAGGATAAGTAGTTGTGTAGGTGACATTATTATGGTTCTATTTTAAGGCCGCTTTTTAAATTGTTTCTGTTTCAAATGTATAGGTTTATTTCGTACCAGGTATATGTAAAGTTAAAATTAGAATTATATTTGAATTATTAGATTAAAAATTTTAAAATGAACGAAAATATCCTCTTAAAGGGAGAACATTATAAACACAGCCGTGCAATTGACAGAGATGTAAAATGCGCCAAATTTCATATTCAGTGTCTCGTATAAATATCAATAAAATCAAATGGCGGTTTCAGATGCTCTCTCATTTGTTGAAGATCATTTGAAACAGAAATCTTAAAGAAAATATGCTTCCAAGATACATAGTAATATACAAATATTTCGCAACTATTTATAAATTTAAAATACGATTACCGATTTACCTACAGCAATTTCTTTTTCGTATTCGATATTATCAATTTATTTAATTGACACACAGCTCTAGATGTTTTTGAGATTTTTGATCCTTATTGATTAAATTTAATTTAAGTAAGTTATGATTTTCTTACACTGTATATGATTACAAAACTTCATTGTCCCTACCTTATCAATTTTGAATTCGTAGTAAATGTTTTATAATAAACAATTAAAATAGGTCAAAAAGTTGAAATATGTCAAGTTTGGTGTTTTTACGGGAATATAAAAGAAAACATTACACAAGAAAACAAAAAAGTATCGTGCAGTATTTTCTAGGACCGCCTCTTCTAATAACTTCTAAACACCTAGTAGCATCTTTTAATAATGGTAGTTATAAATTCTTGACAACTGTCAACACCGGGTCCATATACCGGCATATTTCTTTATCTTTTCTTATATATGAGCATACCACAAAGACCGGAGGCTTAAGTACTAGGTACATACCGTGATGGGGCGCGGCTAAAGTTGAAAAAGTGCTCACAGTTCTGCCATTAAAAAAAAATAAAACAGGTATGGGAAAATCAAATATTCCATAAAACGTTACATATCCTTTAATACAATAATCGCTTGCAATTTACTTAAAATTATTCACAGTTATACAGGGTGGTCAAGTTTTACAAATACGCACTGTACTCAATTTTTTAAATGGACCATCCTGTATATTTTACTTTCATGTTAAAGATAACATTACTAGCTTCCAAAAATACCATATATGATGCCTTTGTGACCAATATTTTTTTATTAAATTAGCTGTGAAAGCAAAGTTTTTTCATTCTAATACAATTTTACTGAATTTACGTTGTTTATTATTGAATATCTAATATCAGGAGACCATGAAATTATTATAAGTAAAACAAAAGGTTCACGAACTTGTCAAAGCTACTGCTGCATAATCCATTATTTACAAGTTAAGTGTAGGCAGCCCAATAATTATGAGTAGAGACTAAACACCCTGTATAGTTTACTTTCTTGTTAAACATAACATTACTAGCTTTTAGAAAATACCATGCCTGACGCCTTTTTGACCAGTAGTTTTTTAGTAAATTAGCCGTGAAAGCAAAGCTTCTTCATTCTAATACGATTATACTGAATTTACCTCGTTTATTATTGAATATCTAATAGGAGGAGGCCACGACACAATCATAATGGAACAAAAGATTAACGAACTTGTCAAAACTGCAAATTAATGTCAGCCGTTTGTATTCATCGATAGAAACTGTTCTTTTACGGTGAATTATTTAGTAAAACTGACTTAGAGTACTCCAGAAATGGTTAATATGATTTTTATATCGTGTGAGTGTCAAAAAAACCCTTTAATGGCAAGTAGGGTATATGCAGCACGATATCAGAATGTCAAAAAAAAACCAAGACCTGAAGTTTTCGTAAGTTTATTAGAGAGATTTCATGAAACAGGAAATGTTGCTTTTAGGAAACGTAAAGTAATTAATAAACCAGTTACAAATGAAGATAATTGTTTGACAGTGTTATTAACAGTGCTATAAAATCCTCATACAAGTACCAGGGATATCGAGAAAGTAATTAATATTGAATGCACCAGTATTAAACGGATTCTAAAGTAACATAAACATCATGCATACCACATAGAATTGCACAAAAACTGTACGATCGCAATTACGTTCAAAGGTAAGAATCTTCAATTCTGTTTTTAAATATGATTTGGGATGATCGAGGTTATGTGGATAAGGTGCTGCTTTCGGATGAGGCAACTTTCAAAAGTAACGGCTTGGTTAATATTATATCAAAATAAGTGGTCAATTAATGTTTGGGGTGGAATAATAGTCTTCCATGTAATAGGCCTCTATTTTTGCGAAACGAGTTGCCAGTATTGCTTGAAGATTTACCTTTAAAGATAAGGGAGTCTTTATGGTTTCAACACAATGGGGTACCCCGCCATTACCATAGGAATGTAAGCCATTTTCTCAATCATTGGAAGATAGTTGAAATGGACGAGGTGGACCATTCACGTGGCCAACCAGATCACCCGACTTAACACCACTAGATATTTTTCTATGGGGGCATGTTAAAGCGGTTCCAACCACAGTTTTGTTGAGATGTTGTTGCTTGAAATATCTTTAATAAACATGTAAAAGTTTCGTTTCTTAGTTTTCTTAACTCATAATTATTGGGCCATCTACACTTAACTTGTACATAATGATTATGTGGCAGTAGCTTTGACAAGTTCGTCAATCTCTTTCGTCATCATTTATGATGGTGTCCTGGCCTTCTTATATTAGATATTCAATAATAAACAACATAAATTTAGTATAATCCTAATAGAATTAAGAAACTTTGCTTTCACGGCTAATTTATTAAAAAACTGTTGATCAGAAAGGCATCATATATGGTATTTTCTGAAAGCCAGCAATATTATCTTTAACATGAAAGTAAAATATACAGGGTTGTTCCATTAAAAAAAAATAAGTCAGAGCGTATTTGCAAAATTTGACCACCCTGTATAACAATGAATAATTTTAGATAAATTGCAAGCGGTTATTGTATTTAAGGACATATAACGTTTTGTGGAATATTTGGTTTTTCCATACCTGTTTCAATTTTTTTTTTGAATGACCGAACTGTGAGCATTTTTTCAACTCTAACCGCGTCCCATTCCTTTAGTGTAAGTTTTAGATCCAATAAACCCTGTATCAAAGTGATCATATTGATCAGGAGGATCAATAGGAATAATTATATACCGTGTGTCTCATTTAAAAAGCTACAAGTTTAGATCGCCACGAGTTTTTCGTACCACCCTGTATTATGGATATAACTTTAAAACATAGCGTGTTTGAATATCTATCGATAATATCCAGGAATTTTTTTTTCGAAATTTCTCACAGTTTACTCACAATAGTTGCACCATCCTGTATACCTCTGCAGAGAGGTCTCGTGTGGCCGGGTTTTCGGTATTGCACTTCAAATGAAAAAAAATCCAGTTTATTAAATCTATAGGAATCCCCAGAAGTTTATATTCATCTATCCGGGTTTCCCGTTAATGAGCTGGAAAATTACCTGTGGCAATAAAATCCTTCAAAGAACAAATTGTTATTGAGAAACGATCCAGGTTTAACGTGTAACGATTTTTTCATAGTGATTTTTTAAAAGGTACATTATTAAATTAAAGGCAAATACAAAGATTCATTGTAGGTAGTAATGCTCTTTTAGTAATAAGCTAAAATTCATACCCAATATTTTAATTTTAATTATAGGAAAACTGAGAGTAAAAAGGTTATTCAAATTAAAAGTTAAAATATTGAAAAGTTTTCCGTGATTTGATGGAAATCAATCTTACCTAAGTAAATGGAAATACTGGTTTCAGTTTCCACTCAATATATATTTTTTTAAATCCTATATGTTTATAAAAAAATATATCGAGTGGAATTTTAAACATGTGTTTTCATTTATTAACTTAAAAGTTGAAAAGGTTTTTAGAAGAACAATAAACTTGGTTTATCTAACAAAATTTGGCCTATATTTTAATTTTAGTATTAAGAACTCATTATTATAATTGTATGTTTTTAGTCATGTGACTGGTATAAAAATATCAAAATGCCTATTCTTTGGAATAAAAAATTGCCTTTACTTAGAGTCTATATAGCGACATTGCACCATTGTTGATTTTTTAAACATGTGTGCCTGGTTAAAAAGGAAAAAGTCAACACGAACATCGGATGTCTAACGCACAATGGGCATCAGATTACTTAATTGCAGATACATGTTTTAGTTCGACGTGTGTATTAATATATTTTTTAATGAATTTTAATTACTAAAACTTCATCGTGTCTTTAAGTTACAAAGTATGTAGGAAAAGTTGTATACTACACTTCCAATATTTCAGATTTTTTCAAAAGTGAGTGCAAGTATTGTTGGACAGCCCTGGCCTTTGGAGTTTCGTAGCACTCATTGCGCTGCCTTTTTTTAAACGGGACGAGACAATTTTGAATATATTCCAATCGGAAAATTTGGCCGACCATATCATCTTTTTAACTGTATTCGCTTAAAGAACTTGGTTAACGACGTTAGCTGGGAGTAAACGAGCATTGTCATTTTTATGTAATTCAAAGTAATATTTTTACTGACGTTTGATAGTTTTACACTTATATTTCACCTTACTTAGATCGAACCCTATTTTGGAACACTTAAGTTAGAAGGTCTCCGATAAAAAATATTTTCTTAAAATGAACCGTAGGTATCGTTAACGTAAGCCAATTATAAATTTGCGCCTAAAATCAGGCTTTTCAGAAAAAAATCCCGCAATTTTTATAACAAGGTACTAAACAAAAAACGTCCCAACATATTGATTAGATCAATAAATGATAACTAGTAAAACCTTTCTTTAAGAAAATACACCTTGTTAACAAATTTTTTTACATTGCATACTTTACCACCCTGTACAGGGATATTATTTTAACTAGTCCACATTTTAAACGCTTGTAACTTTTTTATTTTTGTCGAGTGAACAAAAAAATAAGTTATAGATCTATTCGCCTAGTTTTTTTGTCGTGTCCATTGTCATAGCGAATACACTCATATAAAACAAATATGGCTTTAATTTACTTTTTTTAAGGAACCCTGGGTATATTTTTCACTCATCGGATAGCTCATTTTGTCTGATTGCAGTGATGTAATATACTTTACATTTTAATTTATTACTTTTTGAAATATGACCAAAAATTACAATATTATATTAAACCTTTTATCTATCAACTTGTACGGCAATACAATTAAATAGGCGTAACGTCAAAGTGATGGAATGTAGTGGTAATGTCAAATTGACAACTTACTTCAAATTATGAACTATGGTATTTCGCAAGTTTAGTGTTAAGAAAGAAGTGTTATGGTTCAAGCAAATTTATTAAATAATAAAAGAGCAACCGCTACAATGAGAGAATATGTTAGACGCTTCCCAAATCGTCGACCGCCGTCAGCAAAAAGACTTGAAGTTAAACTAATTGAAAATGGAAGTCTTTATAACAAGAAAAAGGTGTATAGAAATAAAGTCGAACTAAACGAAGACAATTGAATAAATATCCTTTGATATTACACTGGGAATTCTCTAAGACCTATTAATAGCGTTGCCAGCGAAACTGGAATTTCCTTTAGCTCCATTCAGAAAGTTTTTAAAAAATATGGATACAAACCATATAAATTTTTAAATACTCAAAAATTTAGTGAGGAACACTGCCGAATTTTGTCAGGAGTTTTTAAATAGATACAATGCAAATAATCAGTATTGGAATAAGATATATAATAAGAAAAAAGGCAGTAACAGGCAAAACACTAGATACTGGTCCGTCGGCAACCCGCACCAAATCCGTGAAATTAACCAACAGAAATATCAGTCCATTAACGTCTGGTGTGGTTTAATCGGATAATATATTTTAACTGGCACTCGGTATTTGGAACTCTTGCAAACAGAAATTATCGAGTTTATTGAGAATCTTCCAATTAAAGTTGCTGCAATCATAGTGGGGCAGTAAGATGGGGCCTCACCTCGTAACATTCGAGCTGTGAAAGAATATCTAACAAAAGAATGTCCCCAAGGATGGATAGGAAATGGTGGAACTGCTATATTTTGGCCCACAAATAGTTCGTATCTTACCACAATGGATTTCTTTTTTTGGGGATACATAAAAGATCTAGTGCATAAAACTCCATGTTATAATATAGAAGAATTAAAAGTTAATAATAACAATAAATGCTATCAACGATGTACACCAATCGCCCGAAATTTTGCAACGGTCACTTAACCATGCTATTGCGATATTTGAAAAATGAGTCGAGAATAATGGTGGCGACGTTTAACAGTATTTTCACAATTTCAATTTTGTATTTGTTTTGCGTCCTTTACTTGTTTAAAGCATCCCTTTGCCGTTACGCCTATTTAATTGTTTTACCGTACAAGTTGATAGGTAAAAGGTTTAATATAATATTGCAATATAGTATTTTTAGAACTTTTCAATTTTGTATTTGTTTTGCGTTCTTTACTTGTTTGAAGCATCACTTTGACGATACGCCTGTTTAATTATTTTACCGTACAAGTTGATAGGTAAAAGGTTTAATATAATATTGTAATTTTTGAACATATTTCAAAAAGTAAGAAATTAAAATGTAAAGTGTATTACAGGAGTGAAATCACAAAAAAATTAGCTATCCGATGAGTGAAAAATATACCCAGGGTTCAATTTCGAAAAATGTAAGTAGAGGCCGTACTTTTTTTTATGAGTGTATGTATAGAGTGTATGATGCTGGAAGCCACAAAAAACTAGGCAAGTAGAGCCATAACTTGTTTTTTTGTTCAACTCGATAAGTTAAAAAATAAAAAAGATAAAAGCATTTAAAATGTGGACAAGTTAAAATAATAACCCTGTATATTGTACAACTTTAAAATATAACGTAAGAAAAGCATTCCCCGCCGTTGATTATTCATGGACTAAGCTTTTAAAATCCGGAAAGCTTATTGAAATCGGTTAGAAATATGGAACGATTGACATTTAGAATCATATCAAATAAACTTTATGCTGTTCTTTTTGACGAGTAGTCAGTTTCGGTGTAAACTATGCAGGTAGGGCATTACTTTCGAAAAACACTATATTATTCTCAAAAATAAAACTGCCATTAAATGCATGAGAGAAATTATTTTGAAATTGTCGTTAGTTCCTTTAGGGTCCAATACCGGATTACAATTTTAATATCCGTTTTCCCAAAGAAAAATCAGTCAATGGGTACACTGGACCGAGAGACGATCAAGTGTATAATGTATGCTATTTCCACTCAATCGGGTACACTGACCTGTTTTCTCTATCCCTGTTTGTATTACCAGCTCTTCCTTTACTAAGTATGGCCTTTGATAGATAAAATGGGTTTTGTTCACATTATTGCTTTCAAGATCCGACAATAAAAGGGCTTAAACGATTCCGACAAACATGCAGTTTATGTCTGAAATATGAATACAAAAGACAAATAAAAGTGAAGCGTAAAGGAAGGTGTTTGTATAAGCAAAATATAATACGATTGTGTGTCAGGTAGCCCTACATTTCAGTTTAATTTAAATTTCAGAACTTTGCACCTTCCCATTTAGACGTATCTTCGTAAAAACAAGTAAAACTGTAATCACCATCTGGTTTTTAATGTTAATTTTCTATTCTGCTAATTGCTTAATACAGGTTGAAGTTATTCGAGTATTTATTTTTGTTTATTTATGGTCTTTATTACCAAGATCGTAGCATCTTGGTTAGACCTGGGTAGGGCTTTTTTTGAGGTGATAAAAAAGTATATCTATATTAAAACAATGATCCGGACCTGTTTTTGTTTTTTAATAAAATCTATACTATTACGTGAGTCCGTCCCGTTACCTTAGCGCTAGGTTTGTCAATAAAACTACCGTTAAAGCCATAATAAACAATAAAATAAAAAGTGACAGAAATTGGGAAGCCGAAAATAGAAATATCCGGGTACCTCTAGACGCGAGTCGAGCTGCACTTCTTGAGGATTGGGTTGTGATAAAGTACAAACAGGTGACAATGATTGAAAATGGGAGGGGTAAAGGCGATTCCACCCGCAACATTTCCGCCACATGTGGACATCAAAACATAGCAGTTGCGTTTATACCAATTTAGCAGTCGACACAATTTATTAAAAAACAAGTTTTGCTTATCATTACTCTTAATTGACAATCGGTTCCTTTAACACCGGTTTTTTGACTTCTATAAAACATTCTGGAATTTAAGAAAAATTCCTGCGTAATCTCTTATTTTTTATTTATGAACTTTCAGCTTTTTTAGCTAAAATGTGACATTCACAAAACATATTTTTGCTTCTATATAAAGCATTCTGAATGCGGTAATTAAAACATTTCTCTGCGGAAACTCCTAATTAATATTTTATTTATTCATTTTCTCTAACTTTCTCTTAATTGGAATGTGGAACTTAAAAAAAATTACTATGGAAACTTATTTTTTATTTTATTTATTTATTTACTTTTCAAGTTTTTTGTTAACTGAAATATGATATATTCACAAAATATTAACTTAAAGCTTCCTGAATGCGGTAATTAAAAAATTTCTCTGCGGAAATTCCCAATTTTTATTTTATTTATTTATGTTGGTCTTTTTCTTAACTGAATAGTGATACATTCGTAATATATTTTTTTTTACTTATATAAAACTTCTGGAATGTGGAGCTGCGGAAACTCTTATTTTTCGACAAAGTGTCTGATTTCTATAATGATTCTGTAGAAAATATTCCAACGTTGTTTGAATTATGCAAACTATTTGATTTAATCACTTTTATATATTAAAAATTTCCTGCAAAGTTAAATAATAAAAAAACGCGATGTTTCTGATCAGAAAATGCATGTTTTTTTCTTAATTTTTGGTTTGGCAACATGACCTGAAAGTGTCAATCAATTAAAGCAGCTCCTACTATTCAAATTTAAAAATGCCATGGTCTAGGTCAGACAGGGTTAGATAAGGGGGGAGATAAACAGAACAGGAGGTTTGAGTGACCAACAATATTGGTTGAGCAAAAAGAATTCGACCTATGATGCTATAAGTACATATTTCTTGTTGTTTGAATTATGCAAACTATTTGATTTAATCACTTTTATATATTAAAAATTTCCTGCAAAGTTAAATAATAAAAAAAACGCGATGCTTCTGATCAGAAAATGCATGTTTTTTTCTTAATTTTTAGGTTGGCAACATGACCTGAAAGTGTCAATCAATTAAAGCAGCTCCTACTATTCAAATTTAAAAATGCCATGGTGTAGGTCAGACAGGGAGATAAACAGAACATGAGGTTTGAGTGAGCAACAATATTGGTTGAGCAAAAAGAATTCGACCTATGATGCTATAAGCACATGCCTTTAACTCAGCATTATGAAAATAAATGACAAAAGAACTTCAGAGGTTATCACCATAGCTGATCAAACTTATTGCGAACTACCTGTCTAACAGAGCCATATAAATTGACAGGCAACAATAGGGGGTTAAAGCAGGAGTTACGGAGGTTTCGGTTCTCGGCCCCTCCCTCTGAATCCTCCTATATGACAGAGTTTTGAGGGAGTGCGTACCAGAGGGAGCCCGTTTGATAACTTTCGCTGATGACTTGGTGGTAATGGTTACGGGAGAAATAGAAGAGATGCTGATGATCTGTGCTAATGATGCACTTCAAAATGTCGAACTTCGGTTGCAGAAAAATTCCTTAAAACTAGTACTAAAGAAAACAGAGAAGATCGTGTTGTGTGGTAGAACGAGACCAAAACCAATCAGCTTCAGGCTTAATGAGAATGAAATCATGCCAGCAAACTAGGTTAAGTATTTTGGGGTCGACCACCATCGATCGGTATATGACTTTCAACGAGCATATAGAGGCAGTAGTAAGAAAGGAGGATGAAATAGCTGCGACACTAACCAGACTGATGCCAAACATCGGCGAACCAAAGCCTGAAAAAAAGTGTTCTGTGTTCGGTCGTATACTTATCCTTCTGTACGCGGCGCCAGTGTGGACTGAAAGTCTAAGCATGATGATTAGGTTACAGAAAAAAATAACGCTGAGGGTCATAAGTGCATATAGAACAGTCACCACCGAAGCGGCTCTCGTGGTGGCTGGAATGATACCAATATACCTTTTGGCAAAAAAGCGAGAGTACGTTTTCCTGTCAAACGAGGAGAAGAAAACGGCCATAGGCGCTGCCAGAACAGGATCCATGAAATCATGGCAAGAAGAGTGGGAAAACATGCAAAAAGCAGCCTGGATCCGCAAAATCACCCATGGATGAACAGAAAGCATGGCAGCAGGACTACTTCTTTACTCAATTTCTTTCGAGATACGGTCGGTTTACTGAATATACCAAAAGAATGAGTTTCACGCAGGACTATCCCTGCTACTTCTTTGGCTTGGCGAATACTCCAGAATATACAGTTTTCGAGTGCCCGCGGTGGAGACAAGAGCGGCAAGAACTGATGGCATGTATAGGAGAAAACTTAAACCCTGAAAATATCGTAAACAAAATGCTGGCAAACATGCAATACTGGAATAAGATAAAGGAAGTCGTTTGCAATATTATGCGGACGATAGAACAATACGAATACAGAGGAAGAACAAAGCCGAACCCCTAATCACTATCGATAGTGAACGGGGGAGTGGGATAACACAAATATAGAAGAAGAAAAGACTATCCAAACTCATTTGGCAATGCACATGTGGATTCCGGAGTTTTGGATGGCTCAGAGGGGCCACTTGTCCGGAGTTCTCCAGGGCGCGCTCCGGCTTCGTTCCTTAATAAAAAAGCTACTACTATTTAGAATTAAATAACCTGTGTATGTATAAGTTAATTTAAATTAGAGTATCACAGAAATAATGGGTTATAGCGTAACTGGATATTCTGGAGTGCAAAATATACTGCTTTAGCCAATAAAGCTTTAATAAAACGTTGCTAGTTTAGAAGATACAGGGTGTTAAAAATTAGACTAATTTTTATTTAAATAATTCGAAAACAGTTTAATGTATTTAACTGGAAAATGGCATACCTACGTTTTCGAGGCCGAAAAATGTGAATTTTTCAAATTCCCCAAGGAGGAGCTAGTTATAGGCATGAAGACACTGTTTTTTTTTTACTTTTATATTTTGGTTTTGTTGACCATAAATTATGAACAAGGGGTTACTTCTTAATCAAGAAGATATAGTTCATTAATGTCGCCATCGGCACTCATTTTCGAGATATTTACCATTGACAGCCATATTGTCATAATAAATAAAACTTGTCAATTTGTCTGTTTCAGTAGGTGCTGGAAATGTCCCTCATTTTCTTGAAAGCATTTTCTTCCCTTTTTTTAAATGACATCGGGTTTTGAAGAAAATACCTTCGTTATTTCTAATAGCATTAGCTGCACCCTAAATTATTTTTAACAATTGTTTTCGAGTTGTGATTTCTTCCTTATAAACTAGTCCTTTCATGTAGCCCCATAAATAGATATCAAGGGGTTTAACATCAGGGGTGTGAGGTAGCCAAGTAATTCGCTTCCGGGTCTGATCCAGCGATGTGGAAAATTCTTACTGGTTACCGTATTCTCTAAGCACAAGAAAAAAATGCCTGGACCAAATATTTTGTCTTATATTAAGTGGAATATCATGTATTATTAAAGGAAGACGAATTTCTAAAAATTATAAGTATTCTTCACCGTTAAATCTATTTGGCATTTCACACAGGCCAGTCAAGGAACTACCCAAAATACTACACCATATATTCACTGAATATCCGTGCTTGAAGTCGCTTTCCCTTTCTCCAATTAAAAACACAATACCTGTCAAAGTTTGCCGCATCAGTAAAAATAATTCTTCCTGAAAGTATTGTTGTTTGCACTCTGTAGAAAACTTTGACAAAACTGCAATCCCATAAATATAAATATAAATAAATACATTTTGTACTGGTGAAAAATGAAATAGATTAAACTTCACTTTATTTCAAATTTGTGAAATTGGTGATTTGGATAGCCCGGTAGCGGCTTGCAATCGGCGAGTACTAACCCGCAGATTTCTTGGTCCTGCTCAACTGTAATGATTCTCCTACTATGATTATCTGCATAAAACGTGCCAGTTGCATGTATAGTCTTTAAAATATTTTCCAGTTTAGAATTGATTTTGTTGTGTGTAGACGCCGCAAACTATGTCCCTCAACTCTTGATTTGAAAACAGATTATCTCTGAGCATTGTTAAGTAAAATTAACTTTGAACTGACATATTTTTTTTTAAAATGTGAAAAACTTTATATAACTAATAATTAAATGAACACTAATAAAAATCGAACTCATGAGAATACTAAAATTGTTATTTGTTATTACTTTTAAATATTGCTTTCTCATTATGACACTTGTATATACAACATTGCGTTCCATGGTAAATATATCGTATACCTTATTGATTAAGAAATAACCCCTCTTTTATAATGTATGTTACGGGAGAATCTGAAAACGGTGAGCATATTCACATTTCTCGGCCTCAAAGACCAATTTTCAATTAAATATATTAAGTTTTCGACCTATGACATTTAAAGAACTCAATAAAACCTTTAACACCCTATATCTTTAAGGCGAGCAACATTTTATTAAGGCAATATCGACCAAAACATTATATTTTGCACTCTAGTATCTTTAGTTACGCTATGACTCATTACGTCTGGGACCCCGTATAAAAAAACAAATGAAACTATCTCTCAAATATATCAAAAACTTTTTAACACATATCTTGAAGTTAGCTTCCAATTGAAAATTTCTGAATGGTGGCATACATATAAATAATTAAATAATAAGCAAATTATAATTATGGTTTAAAAACTTTTCATATCTAAAAAGCGAGAAGCAGTTTTCACGATCGCCATCATATTAAGTATGACGTAATTACACGTATGGTATACGTTACGACATACTTTATATAACAAAGCACAAAGCAATGCGTCTAACGATTTGACCTTTGTAAAGTTAAATGAGCAGTGCGCATACTTGGTATCGCCGCACATACTGTGTCTACATCCCCGTTCTTCCTCTAAATTTGCAGTTTGAAATATTTCGCGAACTATTTAAAGTATCGATTTGTGGCAAGTGGCAAGGGATATTTATTTAATATATGATGCTAGTAAAACTAAGGGAAAATTAATTTTGATACAGTCATGTCGTTAAGCGGCATACGTTGGCTTGTCCTTAAAAACTGAGCAGGTGGCAATTTCATATTAGGCTCCGCTGCGTTACATTTATTTTATCGAAAATCTAATATAATATTCTTGCACGGGGAATTTTAATACACTTTCTACTTTAATATTACCTCAAGGTATTATAAATATAGTAGAATACGCGGCTATATTATACTGTATTTTAGCAATTATGGAGGTTTTTTATATACTTTTTTTTCTACTCTTCTCTCTAAAATGGCGGAACAAAAAACAGTTTCAGCACTGTTATATATCCACTTAATTTATTTTACAAAAAATAAACAAATCACATGAAAATTGTTTCACCAATACTGTGGCTTCATCTGATGTTAGATCTTAAATAAAAGCGTAACACAAACTGTAGATACCCGAATTCGATTTGGATGTTATACAGGTAAAATGTTCTAATAAGATTTAACATTGGGGAATTTGAAGAACTACTCTTCTCGTCAAAAGTCGCGAATAATATAATATTTAAGAAAAGTTTGTTGTTGTTTCGATATTTTTCCAACCGCTCCACCGATTTCGATGATCTTTTTTATATAGTAGGCCATTATTTCAGAAATCATACTATGATATTAGAGAGAACTGGTATGTTCAGTAGTTCGCCGCAAAAGTCACGTTATAGCGCCATATTTTATCGGTATTCTCTTTTTTATTCATCTTTTTATGTTTATTTTTTGTGGAAATATACGGTTTTTTATCCCTGTATGTTTTTTATCTAACAAAAATTCCAAGACTTCATTTTAATTGAATTTTATTTGAAATTAACAAATTTACAATAAATTGAACAAAATAAACAACTTTTACTCAATAACGAGTATTCTCACGTCTTGCGGTAATCACAGCTTGACAGCGTCGTGGCATGTTTAAAATTAGCAGTTGGATCTTGTCTTGTTCGATCTATCGCCAAACTCCGGTAAGCCCTTCTGTCAGCTGATCAAGGTTTCTAGTTTGGGGTTGCAGTGCTCTTACTCTTCTTCCAATGGTATCCCATAAATGTTCAATGGGGTTAAGGTCAGGGCTCCGGGGCAGTCAATCCATGGTGTCAATGCCTACCACTTGAAGATAGTCTTGCACAACCCTAGCTACGTGAGGGCGTGCATTATCATGCATAAGCATGAATTGTCCTCCTAAAAATATAGCATATGGCACAACTTGTGCATCCAGAATATCTGTAATGTATCGGTGAGCTGTTAATCTTCCACCACTCTCTACGACTAACTGCGTTCGGTCCTCAAAACATATCCCACCCCAAACCATAACTGACCCACCACCATAACTCACAGTGGATACAAAGTTGCACTGGTCGTATCTTTCACCTGGTCTTCTGTTAACCATATTTCGCCTGTCGTTGGTAAAAAGACAAAACCTAGATATATGTTGGCGCAGTCTCTAACTTGCCAATTTAGGTGCTCATGCGCGAATTCCAAACGTTGTCTTCCGTGCTCCCTTATAAGTAGAGGTCCAGTAGCAGCCTTATGAAGCCTCAATTGATTTTCAGCCAATCCTTTTGTAATAGTGCGTTGACTAATTGAAAAATTGTAGCGATCTGAAAACTCGAGACAAATCAACGCACTGTTTGTAAATCTTCTTCTTAAAACTTCGAGACGAATATAACGGTCCTGTCTGTGGATTGTTACTCGATAACGACCCTGTCCCTGTCTTCTAATATTCCTCCCAGTTTCGTTATAACGTTGTAGCACACGAGAAATGTTTACCTGAGATACTCCACACTTCTGGCCAATTCAGTTTGATTAAAACCTTCTTGGGAAAGGGCAATCACTACAGCACATTCAACTTCCGATTGATTGCGATTTCTTCTTGGGAATGGGTTCATTATTATAAGAATATAAAACACTGACAAGAAATAAAAGTTAACGCAAACTAACTTCTGATTGATAACTTGTCACGTTTGACGTATGGATGTTTTTCTTGCATGCCAAGCACTCTAGATGAATGATACTTTTTTAAATGTGTGAACAGGGAAATACAATAAAAATATATAGGGATAAAAAAACCTTATATTTCCACTAAAAATAAAGATAAATAGATGAACAAAAAAAGAGGATAAAGGATGGAACTACAACGTGCGTTTTGCGGGGAACTACTGAACACCCTGTATATCAGCGAAACACTGGCGCAAAAAAAACTTTAATATCTTAGTATATTTTCTGACATATTAGCCTACCATATAAAAGAAAGATCATCGAAATCGGTAGAGCGGATAGAAAAATATCGAGCATCAAACTTTTCTTAAATGTTACATTATTCGCTAATTTTGACGAGAAGTTTATTTAGGTCCAGTTAATCGTGTAATAATGTTGTTATTACTTTTTAGTAAATTAAGTTATTTTACTTTTTCCTTCGTAAAATTTTGAAGTTCTCACCGAAAGTATGGTTTTCCTGAATTAAATGTTTAGAGTAATTGCAATTATCTTTATACTTTCTGTAACTAAATTTATGCTCATTAATTATTTTTTTAAACGTTCTGCCTGTTTGTCCATTATAAAATGTTGAACAGGTTCCACAATTTATCTTGTAAATACCCGATTTATTCTGTTTTTTGTTTACGTCTTATTGTTTTTGATAAATCTACCAAGGCAGTTGTTAGTCCTAAAAGCAACAGTTGCACCTTAATTTAAAAAAAGAACTTAGCAACATTTTTTTCTTTTTTACTATTCTGTTTATAAGATTTTCATGATAATCGTTATTAACCGCTATTTGCTTTATTATATTTAAATATTTAGTATATCTTTCATTGCTTAGAGGTATGTTGATCAATCTATGAACAAAATTATATGCTGATATTTACGTGCAAAAGGATGATTTAGAAGTATCGTGTATTGTAATGTCTGTATGAGATGGCTTATGGAAAATTTGAAACTCGTGTCTATTATTTTTAATAGTTATCGTTAAGTCTAGGGAATTAATTCCTTTATTAATTTCTAATTCCACTATATTTTATATTTTTGTGTAGGTTATTATATAATTTAAAAATGATTTTAATTGTCTGTCAGTACCAGTAAAATATGCTAATTTAGTAAAATATCATTTCTGGTATAGGTATGTTATGTAATATTAGCAATTCTGCCTGGATAAAAATTCAAAGATTTCAAAATAAAATATTAAAAACTATCCTAAACACCCCAAGTTATACGCTTAACGCTGTCATACACAAAGACACAAAAACCGAAACCATCAAAGAATTTCTCGATAAAATAATAACCAACTACTTCAAAAGAGCCGACGTTTCTACGAACGATATTTTAAAAAATTCTCATGCTTCAAATGCCATCCGAGGTAACTACAAACTGCCAAGAGATTGGATAAGAAGGGTCTAAGCCCTACACCATTTCCAACAAGCAAGAGTTAAACTCAAACAAGCACAACAAACAAAAAAAAAACAAATCAAACGACAAAGCAAAAGCGACAATAGCCACTGGGCTGATCGGTAAAAAATGACAGAATAGATGTTTTACTGGTACTGACAGACAATTAAAATCATTTTTAGATTATATAAATAACCTTCACAAAAACGTACATTTTACAGTTGAATTAGAACATAATAAAGACATCAATTTTTTTATAGACTTAGCAATAACTATTAAAAATAATAAACACGAGTTTCAAATTTTCCATAAGCCATCTCATACAGGCACTAAATACATGATACTTCCAATCATTCTTTTGCACGTAACATATCAGCATATAATAGTTTTGTTCATAGATTGATCAACATACGCCTAAGCAATGAAGGTTATACTAATGACTCAGATCTGGGCTAATGAGTTAAATATAATAAAACAAATAGCGGTTAATAACGGTTATCATGAAAATCGTATAGACAAAACAGTAAAATAAAAACAACCGTATAAAAAAGCATTAGAGTTATTTTATCCTATTAATAATTTCAAAAAAATACTTAATTTCATACTTATACATGAAAAGTAAAATCAAAATGTTCTTTAAAAATAAAGCTGCAACTGTTGCTTTTAGGACTAACAACTGCCTTGGTAGATATGTCAAAAACAATAAGAGGAAAACCAAAAAACAGAATAAATCTGGTGTTTATAAGGTAACAAGAATCCTCTCAGCCATTATCCGGCAACTCATATTTGACAAACTAGTTCTGACGAAGACATTTTTAAATTGTACATACTAGTTATTTTATAGATATTTCTATTTTTACATAGGTAATCACAAATAATCAAAATTTGTTAAATGAAACATATTATAGTTATCATTACTGATTTAATTATCACCAATTATGTATACCAGTATGTTTGATTAGATTAAAAATTTAGTACAATAGATACATATTTTGGCACTTCTGAGTTTTACTGTGCCATCGAAATCATCGCTGAGAAAGTGTAGTAAGTAGTAACCTATAATTTACAGTTTTTAGCTGTCATCTAGGCTATTGAAATAGATGTGGACCTTCCTAACAATAAAATAAATTACCAGAATTATATTCTTCTGGTCTCTGATTGCAGGTAAGATTTTTTTAGAAGCCCCCTACATTGTTCAAAATTTTGTATTGGACAAACAGGTAGAACGTTTAAAAACAAATTAATGAGCATACATTTCTTTACAGAAAGCGTACAAATAATTCCAATTACTCTAAACATTTAATTCAAGAAAACCATACTTTGGATGAGCACTTTGAAATTTTACATGTAGAACGAAAAAGTAAAAAAACTTAATTTACTAGAAAATATGGAAATAAACACATTATTAAACGATCAATTGGACCTAAGTAGTTCGCCATTATTAAATCTTTATTAGGCTATAACGGAATATCCAGAGCATTTTACTTGTATAATATCCGCAAAACGGGTTCAGGTACCTACAGTTTGTGTTACACTTTTATTTAAAACATCTGATGAAGCCACAGTGTTGGCGAAACAATCGTCATGAGATTTATTTATTTCTTTTAAAATAAGTGAAACTTAAAACAAATTATAAATAGTGAAAATAAGTAGTAGTAACAGAAACAACCAAAAATTAAATGAACCAGATTTAGGTCACATTAGGAAAAACTGAACATTTGTTCTTCCATTTAACCCATTAACGTCTAATTCGATAAGATAATGGAAGACGTTTAAATTTAGAAAACCTTCTTATGTCTTTCTAATCTGTTCCTTCCCCATAACTTTAGATTGCGAGTTAAGCTGACGGTAATTATAATTTAAAAAGTTCCTGGAAGTTCAAATAAAGTGCCAGGAAAAATACACGATTTTCCTTCATTCAAGATTAATGTGGCATGGTCACGGCCCACTCCTGGCATATACGCGTAGGTTGCTTCATAATTCAAGTCAATTTTAGTGTCCCAAGTGAAATATTAACATATTTAACCTAGGGATTAATAATGTCAACCAAATATATGTTACAATATTCAAGAAAATAAAGTATGTGTGTTAAATACTAACCAGTGCAAATTCAAAATAATTTAGAGAACGACATTCTATTCCCCTTAAACCCGTTTACTATCAGCATGCAATTTTAACCGAAATGTTTCAACATTTTTTGAACTGAATTGGGTTGCATTTATAATATATGCCACAATAACTCTTAAATACCTAAATAAATTCTACGTACGTCTAATTAATCCCTTCATGAAAATTGTAACGAAGGTACTAAGCCAAAGGTAAAGCTACAATATGGAAATTAATTTTATTAGCGGTTGTAAATCCACGAAAATAGATACTGACAAACCTTAGACTAAAGTAGTCAGAATTCATATAAGAGAAATTTGATATACGAAGAATATCCGAAAAATCGTTTTGGTTAATAAAAACTATACTATTGTACTAATGAGCTAAGTATTCAGTATAAACTATAAAACAAATCACAAGACTCAGTCGGTATTGTTACTATAAATAAAATTTCCTCGATACTAAAAACAATATACCCATTTAAAATATAAGGAAACTTTTCTGAAACAAATAAAGATATAAAACTGCATAGCAATTGCACTATAAAACTATCGTGTTCAAATATCAAGGTCTGGAACACGCCAGTTTTAATGAATATTCGAGCGTTTTTCATTTCTTCATTGAATTATTTTAGTTTTGGAGATAAAAAAGTTGCTACCATATGATACGTTGTTATTGCAAAGTGCAAATTCTACTTGTAGGTTCTACAAAGTGGCCTCTAAAAAGGTGGGGAACACATTTGTTATGTCTCCAATTTCAATGTAAACTTGATATTGAATATCAAAATTCGCTTTGTACACGTTTGATGATTTATAAGACTTTCGAAAACATTTAACAAAAGATATATCATTCTTAGAAATAGCTAACACATATCTGACACATCAGTTGAATTTGTTGTTTACGAAATAAACGATTAAAAAATTTTGAACTAACCGCACTGCGTTTTTATTATATATATATATATATATATATATATATATATATATATATATATATATATATATATATATATATATGTATATATATATATATATATATATATATATATATATATATATATTTATATATATATATATATATATATATATATATATATATATATATATATATATATATATATATATATATATATATATATATATATATATATATATATATATATATATATATATATATATATATATATATATATATATATATATATATATATATATATATATATATATATATATATATATATATATATATATATATATATATATATATATATATATATATATATATATATATATATATATATATATATATATATATATATATATATATATATATATATATATATATATATATATATATATATATATATATATATATATATATATATATATATATATATATATATATATATATATATATATATATATATATATATATATGTATATATATATTTATATATATATATATATATATATATATATATATATATATATATATATATATATATATATATATATATATATATATATATATATATATATATATATATATATATATATATATATATATAGATACTAAAAATCGATAAAATTGCGCTTTCACACATCTTTATCAAAAGTTCTTGGCCGGAAAAGATATATGTAGACTAGCAGTTTTGCACCTGCAGAAATTATATATTTTTGATATTCTACACATATGTATATATGTATATATATATGTAATAACTTTTATAGTCCGCCACTCCCTGTCAAATTACTTTTCTTTGTAGCTATTTTGACTACCAACATTACCACTTCATGTGTAACATTAAAAGAATTTTCCGAACTCAGACAAAATATAAATTATTATAATTTAATTATGAATATAAATGTAAAATAAAAATTAAGCAGTATTTTTATTGTGTAATAACAGATTATTCAAGGTTGCAATTTTAACTAAATCGATAAAAAAATTATGAATTTTCAGGCGTTAACCAAAAGCAAGGCATTCCATTTAGAGTCTCAGCATTGTATATTCTCAGCGCCTTTAATTAGCATACACTTATCAGTAACTCTATAAAAAGAAAAATTCCAAATCTTCACTTATAGACTTATTATTATTTCTATAAACCATTAATATTTTAACCTGCTGAAGAGATTCAATCTCATGTCGATAAGTGAGGAACATGCAGCTGCATTGCATTTTCTGTTATTAGAATAATTTTACAAGGTCAGTTGTTCTAGGCCATTTTTGCATTGCCCCGTCTGTAATTTACTTTTTTTTTAGATGTACCACTATCTTGGTTTCTCCTTTTATCTTGTATTCCTTAGCTCCTATAATTATGTTTCTATTATAGTGTATCTGTTCCAATTCTGTGAAGTCAATACAAATTAAAAATATTTTTTTGTCATGGTATCAGTAATGTGCGCAAAAGGGGGATTATTTAATATGTAAACATTTTACTTTTCAAACATAATAATACAGCGTCTAGGTTAAAAATAATATTTTTAGATCTTTCATTATTCATTAAAATACTTTAACTTAGTATTCACTTCAATGTATAAAAAAATTACATAAAGTTTAAAATAAAAACGTAAGTAGGGCAGGACAAGTATTGGTGTTATTTACTTTTATTTGTTCCATTTATTTTTTACCGAACATTTTTTTGTTAGTTGCGTTACGTTTAATTTTATTAAATTGTTAGTACATAATTCGTAACCGCCAATGCATATACATTAAGTATTCAAAGCGATATACGAAAATTCCAAATATATAATTTTTAACAAACACTGTATATTATTATTATAATAATACAGATATTAAACATAGAACGGAAGTTTTCACGGCTTTGGTCAATTAAGGAATCATGGTTCTTGGGATTAGACCGTGTTAAATTGCAATTATTATCCGATGTTTCGGCTTTGAGGGCACGGGGCATCTTCATGGATCTTTACTCTACGAGATTTGGATACAGAATAAGCTTGGAGAGATTCAAGCTGGCTTACATACCCGACTTGTGCTCGTCGAACTGTGACCTTGTGTTAAGATCAGTTTCCACGTGTGATGTAGACCGTATCTCTATTGGAATTTTTTGTATATTTTAAAAATTTCAACAGATTCTCCAATTTTTTTGTTTATAAAATCCTGGAACCGATGCTAGAACCTTGTTTTTTTTACATTTATAATATGTCTCTGGTATCCTGGCATTCAGCTACAACAGATTAAATAATTTGCTCCTTTTTAATACATGTTTGATGTTCCCCAAGTCTAGTGGATTTAAGGGTCTTGTTTCTCTACATACACTTCCTCACGGAAGCAAGGAATTTTATATACTCCTTCTGTTTGAAAAGGTAGAACATCTTTTGAGGATCGCAAGCATTGTCCAATCCTCTTATGTATATTGATAATTGTACGTCTGTTGGACAGCTGAAGTAATTGTCCTAATTTGTCTGTAATGTCATGTAAGTAGAAAAGAACAACACTACCTAACGGTGACTCTCTATGATTTTCCTTTCTCGGAGTTGGTTTACTAAATCTTTTATTTGAACGCGTAGTATCTTCTGTGCAATCGCCATTCCCTCTCAGAGCGTCGGTCAGTTCGATGTTTTCGATGTAAGAGAATCTTGTTTAGAAATCGAAATGGCCCCAAATATTAGTGAGTTCGATTTCTGATCAAGATTCTTTAACATCGGAAACATCGAAACTGACCGAAGCCCTGAGAGTGAATGGCTATTGCACTGAAGATATTACGCGATCAATTAAAAGATATAGTAAACTAACTCCGCGAAAGGAGAATGATAAAGAGCCATCGTTAAGTAGTGTTGTTCTTCCCTACATACATAACACTACAGACAAACTAGGACGATCACTTCGGCGGACCAATATAGGTACAATCTTCAATACACATAAGAAGATGTTGTGAGTTTTCAAACAGAAGGAGTATATATAATTCCTTGCTTCTGTGGAGAAGTGTATGTGGGAGAAGCAGGACATTTATTATCCACAAGACTTAAGGAACATGAACGATGTATTAAAAAAAAACAAATTGTTCAAACTGCTGTAGCTGACCATCAGCATAACACTGGCCATAGTATAAATGTATAAAAAACCAAGGTTCTAGCATCGGTTCCAGGATTTTATAAGCGAAAAATTAGAGAATCTTATAAAATGTTTAGACCTTCAGAAAACTCCAATAGAGATACGGTTTACGGTCTACAAACACGTGGATATTTTTGCATATCTATTTGAACATCACTGTAGCTAATTACATAATTAATTTAACATATATTTTATAGGCGTTGTGAAAGGAACAATGTACCCAAGAGTGGTCTATAAGTTTCGAAAATTTAATTTTATTAAAAGTTATTGACATTTTAAAATGAGTGGCAATTTTTAATATCGTTGACTTTCTTTTGCGCAGTGTATATATTTTTCTGTTTCTAAAACGTTCCTTAAAATGAACTTGAACGTTTAGCCTGTGGCAAAAGCTTCGCGATGGTTAGGAATGAAGTTGCTCAAATACAGACTTCTCATCCCATCGCCCCAGTATCATCTATGAAGAACGCAAAACCATTCATTATAGGGGTATTTCCGATTGGATTAATACAAGTTGTGCAACGGTGGAATGTGGTGTCTGTGTTCACAGCTGTACGAATCGTCGAATTGCACGAAAAATTTTGGTGACTGAGAACGAAAATGCTGAAGAAATGTAGAACGTGCTCGAAAGGAGTTCTCACTTTTGGGCGAGTGTTGCCATCACAACTGATGCGGTTTTGGCGATGCGTCATGCCCACCGTTTGGAAGTGGGAGTGGCGTTTGCAACGATCGCAGAGTTTGGTGTGAAAACCAAAGCTACACTGCATTTCAACTAACCAACAGGGGTGGAAATAAAAAAAATATGTTTATATCTATCAAATATTAATTGTAGTAAAATAATAGGTCTATACAAAATTATGAGAATAATAAATAAGTAATAGTATACCTATGTAGAACTCATATAGGATACGATAAACACATTTATGACATCGTTTTTCTCGATCTGTAGAGATTTAAACTTTTTTTAATTTGTTCAGATCTATTTTCAACATCACTGTAGCTAAATACGTAATTAATTTAACATAAATTTCATAGGCGTTGTGAAAGGAACAATGTACCCAAGAGTGGTCTACAAGTTTTGAAAATTTAATTTTGTAAAAAGTTATTGATATTTTAAAATGAGTGGCAATTTTTAATATCCTTAACTTATATTTACGCAGTATATATATTTTTATGCTTCTAAAACCTTTCTCAAAATTAACCTGAACGTTTCGCCTGTGGCTCAAGACATTTTCAAATTTACATTTTGGCGAAATTGTAATTCACGACATTTTTAAAATATTCATTTAATATTTTCACAAATAGGTCATAATTTTGTGAGTGCAATATAAGATTATGGCGTTCATTCTAACGTCAAATGGATTTTATAAAAACACTACTTTGAAACGCGTATTTGCATGTGATGTTTCATAGTCATCTAGTAAACCAAGTCGATAGAACGATGAATAAAAATATATTTTTCAAGGTTTTTAAATTTTAAAGCCTATTACCAACCTAACAATTTTTAAACTTTTTTTGCATACTATAAAAAGGCTAAACAGATAATATCGTATAAAGCACATTTTTCATATGTCCCTTTAACGCACTTGCACATTATTAACTCATCCATACGTGGCTAGCAATTGATCCAATCTAATAACAGAATAAATGTGCTGGTTTAAACAGAACGTCTGCGTGTAAACCGCATCGTAGGAAACTAGCACTTTAATATCATACTTAAATATTTAAGAATAATTTAAAGATTTGTTTTATGTTCTATATAGATCTATTTATAATATAGTAGGTTTGGTTAGGTTAGGTTAGGTTAGGTTAGGTTAGGTTAGGTTAGGTTAGGTATTATTCTTTTATTATCCTGTATATATTAGAATAATTTAAAATTCAACGAGAACCTCAGACGGGCACATTCCGTGTGATCTTTCATATTCTAGGGATCATATCCTATCCAGATCTTGGAAAGGAGTTCGATGAAATGTTAACCCATTAAAGAATTATATTTCAAAGATAATTACCAAATTGACTTGTGATTTGTCAAATACTGAAGCTAATGTTCAATTCATTATCTTTAAGGGAAATCGATACGTCACAATTTGTATGAATTGTTCTTGGATTACAAAGTCACAAAATTTAATTTTGCGATTTTGTAATCAGAATTTAATTTTGCGACTTTTCCAGGAGAGAGTTAAGCCAGTGATAGGTTACAAAGCTTCCAGTATTTTAATGAAAAATTTTATGGCGTTAAATTTAGATCACAAAGATACTATTAAATTCCCATCCTATTTTACTCGGTCTTTTTTCGCAGTACAGCAATTGCCTTTAAATTACTTTAGCTTGAAACTAATTCTGTATTTTTACTCGTGGTTTTATTTTTAAATATATTGGAGTAATAGTCGGAAGTCAATTTGCTATTTTTCTATAGCACAGGTGAACTGTATATACATAAAACAATTTGTAAAAGGTTGTAACAGTTTTTTGTCCCTAAGAAAATTTATGGTCATAACTATAGCGCTACAAAACTGATACTTTTCTAATGAAATTAACGATACTGGGAGAGTTGTAGAGATTTAAATTAACAAAGTAAAATTTTCACATTTTTGGCATCGAAAACATTACTTTTATAAAATATTGGAATATAAACAAACTTCGTTTACTTTCTGGTGTGAGCTGTCATAGTCCCATAAGTAGAACATTTGATTTGCGTTGAGAAGGGCTTGGGTTCCAGTAATCGTGTTTTAAATATTGGACTGCGTTTTTGGTTAGTCCTGGTTAGGTCTTTTTTGGGTTTGATATAAAAAGGGCATTTATAATAAATCAATGAAGATAAACATAAAGTTCACAACCAATTGTCAAAAAATATGTGCCATGATTGTTGGAAGCGGTAACAAAGAGGGCGCATAGGTGTCGATGATGTCTGTGTGTAGCGCCTCGTGGAGTATTACTTCTTAATTTATATACCTTTTCACACATTTGAGGTCAAGTTCTATGATTTTTTTTTGCAATAATTCGCTATATTTTGTTAATTTAAGTTTCTGCAACTTTGCTAGTTGTTATTTCTATCAAAAGTACTAATTTTTGTAGCACCTCTGTGTTGTACACCCAAATTGATTTCGTTAGTTAAAACGTGTTATAAATTACTAAATGATAACCCATTGCACATTTTAAATATAAAACATTTAAATTCGACGATGAACCGAAGAAAGTAAATTTTAATATCGAACGATTCTTAAAATGATTGTTCTCAAAATCTCAAAACTTTGTCTTAGATTAATGCTAATAAGTGAATAAACCGATATAATATATTTACATGTTATTGTCGATTTTATATATCAATTTGATAGAATTACTTATGAAGTCATCTTTATCCAGGGGCATTCACTTATCAGCCTTGAACCTAATTACACTCTATTGATGTTTATGATTTCTTGTCAAATTAATTATAGGAAATCTTTTTTTTTTACTTTAATTTAGTTATTTTCGGTTGGTTTGAAGCTACCATTTTTAGTTTATATAAATAAGTTCACTTTATATTGTAAACATATATTTTAGAACATGCTTATATTATTATTTCGTCATAACTTTTTCTAGCGTACCAAGCAAATATATTACATTGCCAGTCACAGATACGCGGGTTGAATCTACGACAACGCAGTCTCTAATAAAAAGCCTTGACAGGTTTAGGGTATTTCGCAAGTTTGAGTATTAGGTAAGATTTTTAAAGATATCCTTTTATATCCCTTGGCTTTACCTACCATAAAATCGAAAAGATGCATCATACACGGATAAATTATGCTGTCTAAACGGGTCAAGGTTCTTAGAAATTAAGCCGAGTACATGATAGCTGACTAACCCAATAACTTTATATATCACAGAATGATTGTGTTATACTCCTAGAAAGTTGGATACAAAACAACAATTTTAGGTATGAAAAAACTGCCAATTATATAGTCTTTATCACTACACGCAAGTTTGCTTCCTTGTAATTTTATCTAGGTTATGATTAAGTTAAATTAGCTGACCCTTATGTGAAATATATTTTAGAGATATTTATTTCTTCAATTTTATTTCGAACTAAAATTGTGCTTCTGATCGAAGAATTACTATTTGGAATTCATAAAAATGTAAGTACTAATATACAAGGTTGGGTTTTTTAACACGTATTAGATACATTTATTTTTGGGAATGTAAAACATATAGAACTTAATTATTGGAAAAAAATATTATGGTTAAACAATTTCATTCACTTAAATGAGGCTTCAGAAGCACCTTACTTTGTTGTTGATCATAAATGCAACTTTAATTTTAAGTTAAATCCTTACTTTTAATTTTATTTCTGCTATTTTATTGTTTTTAACGCGCAAAAAAATAAATGCTTAGTTTAATTCAAAGATTTTATTCTTGAATGTACGATTTATTTGAATTATTATTTTCCACTTAATTTATAATTTATCATTGTTTTAATAAGAAAATATCCGAAATTTTGAGCACGAAACAAAATTATGTTTGAATTGCAAGATTATAAATAATAAGTAGGAGAAAACTTAATCTTCATAATAGTGAAACGGTTTTTAAGTAGTATTCAATTTAAGTAGTGATCTGATGTGTATAAGAAGGTTAGGCTAAGAAAAAATATTAAATAACGCCATATAATCCATCGATTTTCATTATTTTTAAGATAGGCCTTTCCCATTTTTCATCATGCTCTTCCTTCATTTTAACATCCGAGGAAAATAACAGGTTGCATTTTTCTGTTAATTAAATGGTGCTACAGAAGATTATCTATCTAAATCAACATCATTAGTCTGGTCAGTTTTTTTGGATAAAAAATTACTTGTTAACTTTTTTGGCTTTCTGCACATTCGATCAGTCACTCACCACTGGGATTTCTTAAATGTGTAAAAAGTGGAAAGACGACTCTAATAATCATTGAGAAGCCCATTTAAGTGTCATTTGCAATGTTTGAAAATGTTAGTTAGTTTTTCGAAAAAAAAACGACAACTCAGTTTTATTTTGCCCTCATTGAACAGGAAGTTTAAAACAAATTTAACATGTTTATTGCCCCATTTAATTTTCCACAAGATGGCGATATGCAATGTGACACGATGGTTGTTTTTTTTAGATTAACATCAATTCGTTTTTGTAAAATATGGACTTGAATTATCAGTTCCATTCTTTTTGAGACTACGATCATTTATTACATCTGTTATTAAATTTCACTCCACATTCTGATTGGTTTTTTAGTCTTTGATTCCTATGACAATTTAATATTCTGCAATATTGTTTGTATACATTTCGATAAATTAAAATAAAAACTGGCGTAAGTATTACTTTAATAATTTACTTTTTTTAGAAGAGTTAAAAGACTTTTAACTTGCTTAAGTGTAACACTTCGTGCTCAATTATTTTTAATATAACTTTTTTAAATTTATTTTTAATAACATCAAGCTAGAGGGACAGCAACTTCAGTTTTTCCAACTTAGCATATTAAATAAAAAAAGAAGACAGAACCCACAAACTTCTTCTGATGAATATTTGTTATTGAAACTTTTATAGATACAATCGAGTCAATTATTCATTAATTACGAATCAAAGCAAAATGACTAGTTGCGTACTGGTGTTCTATATACAATTCACACAAATTAATTATGATGTTCTATTAAAGTTGACGATTTCAATATTTTTAAAAATTGCAGTTCTTCTAATATGGGACTGTGCCGGACCTAATTGGTCTTGACAGTTTTATTGAAATATTCAAAGATACGCTTCACACAAATGCAATAT
Organism: Kuschelorhynchus macadamiae; assembly: GCA_030620095.1. Classification (NCBI taxonomy): domain Eukaryota; kingdom Metazoa; phylum Arthropoda; class Insecta; order Coleoptera; family Curculionidae; genus Kuschelorhynchus; species Kuschelorhynchus macadamiae. The sequence goes on from JAUTXW010000450.1 coordinate 390,401, forward strand.
GGCGTCATTGGCGTCATAATGTGTCTTTCTGACGGTATATTGTAATTATGTATGTATGTATGTGTTTATTTATTACGTAGATGTTATGTAGGTTTGTACGTACGCGAACGTAGGCATGTGATCTGAATAATAGAAGTAAACTGATGTTTTACGTGAGCTTTAAATTCCAGTCGATCACAAAAATAATAACATAACCAAACACGCCTAAATGTACTGGATTTTGGAAATTAACGTGTATATAACGAAGATGTAAATGAAATATATGGCTTGTTGGAAAGTGTAGGCATTAATTTGTTTTATATCTTAGAGGAGATTGGGGTGATCCTGTCAAAATTATTAAATATGTAATTTATGATCTTGTCTTAGTTGCAATTATTTCACAATTTTTTGAAAATATAGTTATGTATACTGTAATCAACAGATTACTGTGCGCAATTTAATAAAAGTTGGTTGCAACACCTTGTAAATGACTTGAGACCTTAAAATCTTTAAAAAAATCGAAATAGGTCGATTGCTAATACGGGGTCTGCCATTTAAAACTACGCAGATTTTTGTGTTTTCTGGATACAAATTCAAATATATCAAATCGTATGTTGTTATGACGCTTATCGACTTTCTTGGATATGTTTTTATTTTACATTTTTATTTAAAATATTTATATTTATTTGAAAGACGGTTTAATAAGCTTCAATTCGAGCTATTGCAATGTTTGCCCGTTTCTCTTGAAATCTGACTAAAAATGGAAAATCTGTTTTTGCAATAACTAACATAAGCTATATGTTTAATTTTGGCACCATAACTTTGGTCTCAGCTCAGTAAAGTCAGAAGTAGTGGACTGTGATATTTGCAAAAATTATTAAGGATTAATTGGTTTTTTAGATCTAACAATGATTCAAATTAGCAAATTAAAATACAAATAATATATTACGAGAGATAGGAGAAAGAGCCAAAAGATTAACCGAGTGTTTAATCAAAATGGTTTCTATACGGACGCTCTTCTGGCTATAACACGTAAGTTATACCAGTCCGTGGTTATTTCACTAAGCTACAAAGAGCGATAAGAGAAATCAGATTTTTAAGTTCTGCAAACATGCCCTGCCCTGTCAATAAAACGAACACTTATTGAAAGTGCACATCGATGTTCGAGATATTATTTAAATGTGGTTTAGCTAGAATAAAAATCTGAGGGACCTAGTTTCTTCGGGCTATTGGAATATGACATAAAATACAGTTGACCATGATATAAAAAAATATGGTCAAAAAGCTAATTTTTGAATTTATTTTTCTACCGGTATATAACCGGTTTGATAGGGGACCGTATGAAAGATTTCTGTGTATTGGGTTTTTAAATTTCATTTCTTGTTTAACCGGAAACGACCCCGGAGGCAAAATTTTTGGACATAGCCTTATTTACTTTTAGCACAGATCTATAGAGGTCTTTCTAAAGATTTAAAAAATATATATTATAATATATTATCTTTTACAGTGGTCGGGATATTTGACTGTGAATATTACCATCCTCTATTATTCAAACAGTAGCCAGTGATAATATGCAAATGGGAATATCTCGAAAATCTTAGAAGATAAATATGTAGATCTAAAAATATCATTGTCCATAGTCACTTAACTGAACTAACATTGTAATGCGCCATATTTATAACTGATCATGCCGTTTTATTACTAACACAGCCAACTAAGGGAATATAACATATCTATCAAATTTAAAATGCAGGGTAGTTTTGGTATTCACACCAAACTTTTCTATCGTAGTAAACACCACTCCCTTTTTGAAAGGGTGGGGGTGACGCATCGCCAAAACCGATATAACGCCAGTTGTGATGGCAACTCTCGCCCAATAGTGAGGACTCCCTTCGAGTACGTCCTACATTTCTTCCGCATTTTCGTTCCCAGTCACCAACATTTTTCGTGTCGTGTAAAATTGATGATACGATTAGACATCGCATTTCAACCGTTCGCACATGCAAGACCTGACAAAGACACCGCCTTCCACCGTCCACAACTTATATTAGTCCAATCGAAAATACCCCTATAACACTCACATTGACGTATAGAGTATAAACTTCGTTGAAGGTTCCAAAAGCTTCACGATGGTTGGCAATAATGTTGCTCGGATCGAGACTTATAGACTTCTCATTCTATCGTTCCAGTCGTCATCTATGAAGAACGCACCACCATCCATCGTTTGGCATACGGGTAACTCAGATGTACACTAGGAACAGCCTTTTTGCAAGTCGGATATTTCCTCGACGAAGATTATTTATAGACAGTTTCTCCCTTTTGGGGCTCATCAGTGACATGCTGCAGGTTGCGAAATGCCAGATTTGATCGATAAATTATTTTAAAAATAGTACTTAATTGAGATTTGGAAATTCTTCTATTATGATAAAGAAGCTTCCAACAATCGGTATGCCTACGGCAATTCACTAGCGCATTACAAACAACTCCTCATACCGATTGCCTTGTTGGAAGCATCTTTATTGCAATAGTAGAATTCCCAAAACTCAATTAGGTACTCTTTTTAAAATAATTCATGGGTCAAGTCTGGCATTTCGTGGGTTTCGCATCCTGCTGCATGCCACTGACGAGCCCCAATAGCGTGAAACTGTCGACAAATAATCTTCGTCGAGGAGATATACGAGTTCCAAGAATGCTCTTCCTCCTGTACATCTGAGTTGTATTGCATTGCCAGCCATTATTAGCAGTGTCCCGAACGGTAGATGATGGTGCATTCTTGATAGATGACAACTAGGACGATGGGTTGAGAAGTCTATAAGTCTCGATTTGAGCAATTTCATCGCCAACCATCGTGAAGCTTTTGGAACGTTCAACGAAGTTTACACTCTATACGTCAATGCGAGTGTTATAGGGATATTTTTGGTTGGGCTAATACAAGTTGTGGAAAGGTGGAATGTGTTGTCTTTGTTCACACGTGTGCGAGCGGTTGTTGGTGACTGCGAACGAAAATACGGAAGAACGTGCTCGAAGAGAGTTCTCACTATTGGGCGAGTGTTGCCAACACAATTTATGCGGTTTTGACGATGCGTCATCCCCACCGTTTGGAAGTGGGAGTGGCGTTTGTAACGATCGCAGAGTTTGGTGTGAAAACCAAAACCAAATCAAAACACTGCATTTCAACTAACCTTGAAAGCTACAGGGTGAAAATAATAAAAAGAAATTATGTTTATATCTATCAAATTTTAATTGTCAAATAATACGTCTAAGCAAAATTATGTGAATAATCAATAAGAAATAGTGACAGGACATACAAAAACAGTTTGATAAAATGGACAAGCATTGCAATAACGTGAATTAAGGCCTTTCTTTTCAAATAGATCTAATACATATAGGAGCTGGGTCAAATAAACAAATGTTACAGTAAGTTAATAATAAAGAAAAAAATAGAAAAATAGTCATAGTAAGTTTTGGGTGAAAGATAAAATTATTGAATAATGTATGTTTTGTTAATGCAAGAATTATATAGTTACGTTAAAAATACATAAGGGTCATTAAGTGTCATTCAAAACATATTTTATTTTTGTGGTAAAACTTCTTTAAGGATACGCAATTAGCTATTTTTAGCAACTTTTGTACAACTATTTTAACCCTAAATTTTTAAGTAACTTATATGCAGAAGTATTTTACGACGTATTGTCATTTTAAAAACTACTCAGCATACTTGCGAATTCAATTCTACTACCTTAAGTTTGACAGAAAAAGTACAAAGAAAAAACTTAATAGTCATTGTTAATGAAATTAAAAACTTGACAAAATCATCAAATAATGTATGAAGTGAAAATGTCATATCTGTAGAAACCGTTTTCTTAGATCGCTGACATTATTATTGTTATTTGTCACAAGACATACACTCGGCATGGCTCGAAACATAAAGAAATAAAAATATAGATTGCAATCAAGAAACTTCAGAAAACATGCTTAACCTAATTGTGTTGTTAAACAGACTTAAAATAATAACTTCATGGGCATTACAGTTCATAAGAATTGCGCATTTAATGATATTTCAGGTTAAACATGGACCGCACAAGGAGAATATGATAAATATTTCAAATCAGTTAGATAACATTGAGTTTACTTTGTTAGATGTAGTCATTAATACGATTTGTTTTAATTACACTTATAAAGCCTATAGATCAGTATTCGACAAGTGAAGGTCCTTTCCTATTGTAAAATCGTCATTACCACTTTTCTAGATTAAGAAGGTTGTCCCATAGACTGAATCCAAAAATCCTAATATTTTAGGGTTTTCAAACTTAACTATGTAAATGACATAGAAAGAAAGCTTTCACGACTGTGGTCAATTAAGAAATCCTGGTTCTTGGGATTATTGGACTATTTATAGTCGACCTGTGTTCACTGAACCGTGACCCTTGTAACGATCGGTTTCGACGTATGATGTAGACTGAAGCCCGTATCTCTATTAAAATTATTAGGATGCTTATACATTCCAATAGATTCTCTAAATTTTTCGCTTATAGAATCCCTAAACCGATTCAAGAACTTTGGTTTCTTTTACATTGATGACATGTCCAGTGGAATGTTGGTGTTCAGATATAGCAGATTGTACAATTTGTTTTTTCTAATACATCGTTCATATTTTTTCAGTTAGTCCTTCGTCGATCACAAACTTTGTCCAATTATCTTGTGTGTGTGTTGAAGATTATACTTTTGTTGGACCGGTGAAGTAACCTTGCAGTCCTGTATGTGCCCTGTAATTCCTTATTATTATCATTTCGTGGGGTAGGATTATTATATTTTCTAAATGACCGTCTAATATCCTCAGTGCAATATCCGTCCCCTGTTAAAGATTGAGTCAGTTTCTCTGTTTCCGATTGTAAAGAATTTTGGTAACAAATCGCGAGGGCTCTGTAAACCAAAAACTTAATAACTGATTGTTTTTGTGCCGGATGATGGTGGGAATTTGCATTTAGGTATCTATTCGTATGCTTTGGTTTTCTATATACAGAGTGTCCTAAGGAACCATCCCCGTTCCTTTGTACAAGAACACATGCCTTCTGATTCAATTTCTATTGTAAATTATATATTAGCATGTTGATGATTCAGATGATCAAAAAACACGGGGAGGCTTTCTGGACCATGCGGCCATATTACATAAGTGTCGTCTACATATCTGAACCCCGATTTTGGCTATAATGTAGCCGACTCTAAGGCTTCTTCCTCAGTCGTCTCGATCTCGAATCAACAACATGCTAATATAAAATTTACAATGGACATTGAATTTCTGAATGTTCTTGTACAAATGAAAGAGATTGGTTCCTTAGGACACTCTATAAATAGAAAACCATCGAACAGATTCCTAATTGCAAAATCCCATCATCATCCGGCACAGAAACAATTACTTATTATTTCTTTTGTTTACAGAGCCCTCGTGATTTGTGACAAAATTCTTTACAATCGGAAACAGAGAAACTGACTCAAGCTTCAAAAGGAAACAGACACTCAGGATATTAGACGGTCAATTAGAAAATATAATATTCCTTCTCCACGAAATGATACTATACGGAATTACCAAAGTGTAGTTTTTCCATATATACACAGAACCACAGACAAGATTGCAAGGTTACTTCGCCAGTCCAACATACGTACATCTTTAACACACACAAGAAAATTGGACAATGTTTGCGATCGCCAAAGGACATTATACCTTTCCAAACGGAAGGAGTATATGCAATTGCTTGTTCCTGTGGTGACGTCTATATTGAAAAAAACAGTGTTCCGATCTCCTGAAGTAAAGATCCCTGAAAATGCCTCCTGCAATCGAAGGCGAAATGTCGGAAAGTGATTCTATTTTAACACGGTCTAATTGCAAGAACCATGATTTCCTAATATGTAAATGAATATACATTTTATTTCAATATTATTTTTTATAATGCACTGTTACGGATACTATTTTTATTGACTTTTAAAATTGGAGAAAACATAGATATGAATCATTTTAACATAATACCTAAGGTTTTAAAGCACATTTTGGTAAAATGTACAAATAAATATACATATAGTAGTAGCATATTGACGACTTATGAGTTAAATCAAACAATGTAAAAAAATATTGCTCTAAAAGTTGAGGATGATATCATCTATCCCCAGGACTCTTTTGGATTACTATCTGTGGGACATCCTGTCATATCATTGTAATATAGCAAAAACGGTGAACCTGTCATTGAACATACTGTTAGTGTTATTTGAAAAATTAATGCTACGTCTTTAAATGTGTTTGTCTGAAAGATTAAATATTTTGTATTGTTAAAATAATTGTTAATGTTTTGAAATAATAATTTAATTTAAAGAACAGCCAAGTCTAAGACTCAGTCAATGTTTAACTACTAATGATTGTTGATACGTATCTTTTGCCCTTGCGCGCATCATCACACCTACAAAATGAGAATAAACTTAATACTAACCATATAATGAAATACTTTTGTCTACTAAAGTATAGAACGCGTATTATTTCAATAAATATATTGCTTGCGATGTGTTATTATAATACTGTTGGTGTTAGGTTTTTCCCATTTAGTTAAAATGATGATACATTATATCTTACAGTGCTTTTATATTAGATGGTTATCAAATATGTAACATTTACAAAATTATAAGTACTACTTGTTGAGAAAGATATAGATCTATAACTTTTTATGTGAGTCTAATTTTGCTAAATGTGCAACTTTTATTACAAGCACATTTATTATTCTATTTTGCGTATTAATCAATTATTTTTAAACCTACTCTATTGCCAGGGTTTATTAGCATGATGTAGCACTTACATACCAAGAAATTTCTTCCGCTATCTAATTTGGGAAACATTAAGAGTTGGGATTTGTACAATATTAAATAATAAAATATTTCGTAAGAATATATGAACTAAGCAATTGCTGTAAGATACCCACGAAATTATTCCTTTGGCACTATTTGATAGTCTTCTAAATTTCTATAGATATATTACAAAAAGATTGTTTTATCTTTAAATACAGACATTTGACTTTTTTAATATCTTGAATCGTTACAAAATGTATTTATTTGATGCAGTACTGATATTCTAAAATGCATTCTTATGTTGCCTTTAATCAGTGTCATGACTATTATAATAAGCTCTAAATTATAACTATATTCGTTATATTAATCAATCCGTTTATTATAAGGTAGCAACCGTTTTAATACTAAGAATGTATGGGAGCATTTAAAATTCAACTTTTTTGATGTTTAAATTTTTGTAAAACATTCTTACAACAACTTTTAATGACGGACAACCTAGTTGATTCGAATAAATTCATATCTTACAAATAAGTATAATTGACGGAAAATTTAATTTTGAATTATATTGTTTGCACACTTTTTGAAAGTTAATCTATTCTACCTGAAAACTTGAAAACAAATCGATTTGACTTATTTTAAGTTTCGTCAATCGCTTTTTTAATTACATAAGTAATTAAATATAACTAAACATTATTTTAATTTATACTTAGAATAAGCTCATACTTTAAAAAAGAATAAAGAGTAATAGTGAAGGCTTAATATTTATTCTTTTTTTGTAGCAAAATTAGTGTAGGGGGTTTTCAAAATACAACCGTCTTGAAAGTGATAGAACTAAAACTTAATCATTGAAGGAATATCCATATTATGGTTGTTGAATGTATGTGTCCTCCTTTATGATGTTCAAATTTAAAATCGCTAAAAATATAAAGTAAGTGAACCTCACAAATTAAATTTGTATGGCTTGCAGTCTGTTGTTAGGTAAAGTATGATGTTGTACCTTGAAATGTACCTCTTGTATCTTGAAACAACCTGAATAAAATCAAAAATAATAAAAATATGAAAAATGCTTTAATACATAGATTATAAAACAAAGTCTAAATTCATTATATTACTGTTTATGAATAAATGTATGCAAAACACTTGCAACATCATTTTATTTTAAAACAGAAACTATTTACGCTTCTTTTTCTTGTAGCAAGCATTGCATTCATATTTTCTCCAGTGTTTATACAGCTTATAAATTGTGAACCCAATGTCATATCTAATTGGCTCTTATCTGTTTCCATCGTGTTACCACAAACCCAGCATATTTCACTTGCACTTTTTGGTCAGTTGTCCCAAAAGACAAGTCATCTTCATTATCAGAATAAGTCTCAATTGGTTGGGATATTTTTATTTTCTTTTTGGATTCAGAATGTATTGCCAATTTTCATAGAAAAAATTATTCCTTTGGTTACTAATTGCACTTTTTGTTTGCTATTAACTTCTTTATTTCTGTTTTCTCAGGGTTATCTATTGCTATCATTGTCTTTCCTGTTCTTTTTGCTTCTCTTGTGGTTTTTCTGGATGTTTCTTTTAGAAATAGTTGCACTTATTCTGACTAATTGTCGTTCCAGGTTTCTTCTTTTTTAGTAATTTTAGGTGTTATAGTGTGCTTTCTTCATTTAAGAGTCCCGCTTATGATTTGGTTTTGGCGCCACTGTTAGTTTTTAGTGTCTCTGGATGTTCATCTGTTGCAGGTGAACCATTAGAACATTGCTTATTTTCTAACTCCCAGTTTATTACATTAAGACCTCAAAAATTTTTCGTCGGAAAATATTTCACTGTCCAAAAGACCCATTTAAAATACTGGTCGGTGTAAAAGCTCGAGGAAAAGTAGTTCACAAAACCCCTGCCATTGAGTTAAAAGCCATGCTTCCACACCTTGATTGAAAATTTATTTAAAGAAAGGACCCATATATAGTTAAATCTAGCGGCTGAAGCTTATGAGACGTATGAGGAGGAAAAGTTACCATTATAATATCAGCAGTGGAAACTTTTACTACTGCTTCGATGGATAGATGTGCCTCGTGATTATCTAAAAACAATACTATACGCTCATCTTTTAAACATTTTACAAAACTTGTGTTCGTTGGACCAGCCAGTATTTTAGGTGGTTTCAGAACGTTTTCAGGAAGTACTCTAAATATAACCCAATCCTTAAAAACGAACCTGGAAAGTTCAGCATGGGTGGAATCTAGTTTCCAGTGGCATTTATGGTAGCTATCATTATTACCAGCGTCTCTCTTTCAGCAGAAGTTGCACTACTAAGTTGATTGATTTCTTTTGATACTAGAATTTTCGATTGTGCCTGAACAGTGCTCAGTCTCGTCCAGATTCCAAATTCTGTTAGGGGGAATTGGCTCAAATCCATTGCGACCATTTTTTTATGTTGTCGAAAAAGTTCTTAATGTTTTTTCGGTTAAAGCTTGTTGAACGGCTTAAATTTGTCCTCAGGTTTTAGAGTTGATAATGTATCCCTCTTTTTAAGGACGCACATCCATTCCTCACCAGAAATATTTTATATATGCCAACGTGCTGTTTGTTTTTTTATTTGCTACTGCTTTGTAAGCCAAATCCCTAAGGCTCTTTCTTGTCAATCCCTACCGCATTCTTGCAACCCTTATATAAAGTTAACTTGAGTATTTTCACCCATTTCAGTGAACACCTGCTTAACAGCATAATTTACGGTATATTCATAACTGCATCTGCCTTATCTCTAAAATGTATAGATTCCCTTGAACGTGTAGCAAGGCTCACACAAAAAACTTCGACTGCTTCTCTGTAACTAATTTTTTTTCTGAGTCTGTGATATTTACGGCTTCTAAAGGTATCTTTAAAGCAAATGGATCTACTGGGCTCTTCTTTTACCACTATTGATGCGTGGCATGGTAAAGCAAATTTCTTAAGAAAAATAAAAAATAATCAAATACGTTTCAAGGTACAACAGGCAACATCTTCAAAGGAAAATGACTTTTTAACTAAAAGGTTAGGTTTTAAACCGAAAGTCATACAGCATTTCTTCTCACAAATTGCATGCGAAATATTTCTTCAGTTGACTAATATAATATATGACCGGCACACGTGAAACATAAATAAGCAGATCTCAATAGAGCAAACCAAAACAGCGGCATTGCTTCTAAATTTAAGTAATTCCAAGATACACTATTCTTCAGCTACAAGTCTCCCCTATTAGTTTCTTAGCGAAAGAAAAACATGTATCCTAGAAACTAAGCGTTTGTAGCCCGTGCCTGTATAAGTTTTGGTTTTTTCGTTTTGTGATCTAACGGAAAGTAAAAATGCTATATATCTCCGTTGTTACAAAACATAGAAAAAAATTAAATACATACGTAACTGGCATTTTTAAGAACATTTAAATTTAATTTTAATAAATAGTTATGTAATAAAAATATCAGTTTTCAAATTTTAAATGCAATAACCTATTTTTTAGTAGATGTTTAGAATCTATGAAAAAATAGGCAAATTTCATATATATATATATATATATATATATATATATATATATATATATACATAAATATTTATCAAAATGTTAATAAGCATTAATTTTTTATTTATTCATCACCATATTTTCTTGGTCCAATCTTTGGAGATAATATAAAATAGTAAGATAGGAACATGGGTGTCATTTGTTCTATTATGTATAGCTTTTTCGTAACGCGTTTTTGAAGTTTCGAAAAATTAGATATTTAACCTTAAATATACCGAAAACGGTTATATTTTCACAGAGAACATGTTATATAAAAGTTGACAGTTGACTTTAAAAAATAAATTTTAATTCTTCGCAAAAATACCAGTTACTTTTAATTTTACGTTTTTTTTTCTATATCTTATAACAACGGATATATAAAGCATTTTTCTCCTTGGAGCACTATCTACGAACAATTTCGTCATTTTTGAGCAGTTAACTTTAATAAACTCGAATTTTGGTGACAGCTTATCGGCGAAAAGACCTTTTAAATAATGTACTGGTTCTTGTCTAATTTACCCAAGAGTTGTATTTAACTAGTTATTTCTTAATACATTAATCACAATAAAGAAAAATCAGATCAGAATATTTCGAAATCACCCTGTAGAACTACCAGTTGAATTTTAAAGCTCCCCATTATTAACAACACTTTACAACACTAACTAGAAATTACTTACGGGTGAACCGGTTCAACTTGTCGCTGCGCAAAAGCCTGATGGGAACTTCCGCGTACAGTAGCAGATTTATATTGTACGGAAGAGTTATAAGCTTTGGAGGGACGGGTAGTTATAGCTACGAAACTATGATATGAGGTGCAGAAAACAACACCGCTAATGTTGCGATAATGGTAAATAAAGTAAATATTATAAGGCACAGTCTGTCGACTACCATGGCAGCAAACTGCCAGTCCCTCGTTATGCTGTGAGCCTCGTCTTCCTTGCGCATTTGATCGGTGATAAAGCGAATTTCCTTCAGTATCATGGCCAACTCATACTCTTGGCTGATCAGATTGTGCTGTGACGATACGATTCCCTGTTCTTGAAGTCTCGCTCCATTCCCATTGTTACCTTCTTCATTGTTCCTGAAAAGGTGTAAGTTTTATTTATTAGTATCTCCTCTATCTTTAAAATATAGAATAAATTTTATTTAAAAATAGCCTATGTTATAGTAAAACTAAATATTTAAAACTTTCAATATGAGGTAAAGGAGAATTAGTATATATACACGTGCTAAAATGATCGATAAAAGTAACAAACCGTTTATAATCCTCTTTAAATTTAGGAATTTCGAATTTAGGTAGACGAGGCGGAATATTTCCAGAAGTTTAAAAAGAACGCGATACGTTAGCATTAGAATAAGTTTAATTATCACCTATTTAAAATACCTCCATATATGTTGGTTTTATAGAAAATGTTTGTTAAAAGAAAATCGATGTAGTAAGAATGTTTTCCAATCGAGCACAAATTGGAACCGTCGATAATAGGGCGTATTTTAGACGCAATGTGTCTGAAAAAACACACACCCATTTTAAGTACATTATGTCCAGGGTGTTCCATTATATATGGAACCCTTCTTTAACTTTTTTTGTCTGGTACTTGACAAATGTCTTATATTATATAAAAGTTGTAGGGGTACTTTTTTACATATATTATACAAAAGTTTTATATATATTATATAAAAGTTGTAGGGTACTATAAGTAGTTTTTAGGCAAGTAATATTAATGTATACAGGGTGGTGTGGAAAAGCACTGCGAATAAGATTGTGTTTTTTTCTTATGGAACACTCTATATCTTGCAGGCTTAATGGATAGACCTCGACTTTCTGATTACGAATATATATATATATATATATATATATATATATATATATATATATATATATAATTTGTAACATTTATTTTAAATATTACCATATGAAAAACGATTTTTTACAATAATACACAGACACATAATAGGTATATCTGACAAAACTTCTGCCAAACGCGTCCTTAGGAGTTTAAAATGAGTTATTCGGAGCAAGAAAAAGTTGATATTTTATACATTAATAATAATAAAAATAGATGTGCAGCTTGACGGGAATATATAACTGTTTATCGAAATAGGCGCATACCTGCTTTAAACATATTTAGGCAAATATATGAACGATTTAGTGAGAGTAAATCTTTCAAGAGGCCAACAAGAACAATTGCTACTAATGAGGATACAGAATTAGATATCCTATTATACTTTCAAGGTATGATTATTTATAACTTTTTAACAAGTTACCCCACAAACATAGTTTTATTATTTTTTTCTAGAAAACCCTGCCAATTCATTTCGAGACGGTGCTAAAGATCTACAAAAAAGTATTGGCATGATACATAGAACATTAAAAAAAATATAACTTTCACCCATTCAAGCCGAGAAAAGTTCAACATTTAACCGAAGCAAACAAACTAGAACGTTTGCGATTCTGTTGAGATAGATTGGAACAATCCGAAACTGATCCAAACATCTTTAACAGAATTCTGTGGGCTGGTGAGTCCTGTTTTAGCACTGCAAGTATTCTAAACAGGAAAAACATACATTTCTAGTCCGTGGAAAATCCTGAAATTTTTTTGAAGTCAAACATTCTGGAAGGCGTTCAGTAAATGTGTGGTGGTGTGGAATAAAAAATAATAGAGTTTTGGGCCCAGTTTTTTACAATCTGACGGTAACACTTCTCTTAACATGCTTCGTAATGACATTTACAACATTATTGAGGGTTTTCCTTTTACGGAGATGTGACGCATGATATTTCAGCAAGATGGTGCACCAGCTCATAACATTGTCCAGGTAACAAATTTTTGAAATGAAAACTATGAAACCTGGATTGGTAAGCATGGAACGATTAAATGGATACCGAACAGCCCGGATTTAACTCCCCTTGATACTTTTTTATGGGGTTATTTGAAAAATAATATTTACTTTAAAGAACACGACAGCATAAATATACTTCAGGAACATATCCAAAGTGGCATAAGAACTATAAATCAAAATCCATTTTGGATAGTAAAAGCGATTGATACATGGAAAAAAGCGCATCGTCTTTGCATAGAAAAGAACGGTGGCTATTTCCAGAAGCTCAAACCATTTGAATAATTGTTTAATTATGTAATTATTTATAAATATTACTATAATAATATATTATTCTAATTTTTAAACATTACTGTTCTAAATAAAACTTTCCATTCGTTAATGAAATATGAATTTTTATTTTATGTATAATAAATCTGAAGGAGTACAAATCTTATTATTTAACATGTTTTGCTAAAAAGCCAATGGCTAAATTCAATAAGTTCCTCGTATAATAAATATTACATTAATCCAAATGATCGTAAACACGATCTTTGCGTCATGTTCTGCTGCGCTTTATAATTAAAATTTTTTCCTGCTCCGAATAACTCACTTTAAACTTCTAAAGACACGTTTGGCAAAAGTGTTGTCAGATATAATACATGGCATTCAAAACAAGCGCGTCGACGATTCATGGCCTACTGCCGCGCCAGCCGAGTTTATTGTAAAAATAGTTTTTTTGATGTTAATATTTAAAATAAATGTAACAATCTATATATATTCGTAAACAGGAAAACGAGGTGTATCAACTAGGCTTACAAGATACAGGATGTTCCAAAACACAATTTTCTTCGCAGCGCTTTTCCACACCACCCTGTAGACATTATTATTACTTGCCTAAAAACTACTTATAGTACCCTACAACTTTTGTATATTTGTATGTATTTGTATATTGCGTATTTGTCTCTATAATACCAGATAAAAAAGTTAAAGGGGGGTTCCATTTATAATGGAACACTCTGTACACGAAGGCCAAATAAATACTATATGGCTAAACAAGCACATTGAAGTAGAATTTTGGTCAAATATCGGAAACACGGGTCTAAAATGTTTCCCCAGGTTAAGCAAATTTTGGAAACAAAAGCAGCTATTATAGAAAACATGTGTTCATTTCGGCATAATCATTAAGACGCCATGTTCTGTTAAGAAAATTCCACTATACTAAATTTTTTAACAATAACAGAAAAATACCTAAAAGTATCTTTAATTTAAATGTCTGGCTAATTTTAAGTAAAAACGTATACAATATGCTGTCGGAAATAATAATATTAGCACCTGTTTTTCTTTAAATATTTTAAAAATAAAATTTACTGTAAAGTACCTAGCAATAGTTTTAAATATTTAAAAATATTTATTGTTTTAAGGCGCGTGTAGTTTTTCGAAATATTTTTTCAACTATTATCAGACATTTTCAGTGCGTCGATAAGTTATCGGTATCACCCATGTACCTATTGCGAACAAAAATAATAATTAATATATTGTGTCCATTGTGCAACTAAATTGTTTTAAGTATAAATATATTCAGTGTCTGTAATGAGTTTAAATTTATACAAAATGGATACACAAATATAATTTTGGCCACAAACTGGATAAAAGTGTGTCAATTTTGCAACCATAAAGACACATTTCGGTAAAATTTTAAAAAAGGCGAGCTAACATTGGACATATTTAATTTTAATTTTAGAAACGTAACGGAAACATATGAAAATTATTTTGGACACAAATCAGTAACAATTTGGTCATATTAAAACTCCACTTTAGAAACATACCGTCACATTTTGGACACATTTTTGTGAAAGTAAAGGCACATTTTGGACTAACGTGGCATATTTTGGGCACTATCTGCTATATATTTTGATCACCATTGCCGCTCATATGCCACTTAACTATATTTCAGTATATTTAAACACCTTAATAACGGTAAATATTTTAAATTGTAACCAATAATTCTGATGCAAACATGTGTGCATTGGTTACAAAAAAAGCAACAAGTAGTAAAAACGACTCCAACTTTCATATTATTATGTATATTGGGTATATATTTGAGTATAGTATTATTTTTTTACCACAAAAAAAGATGTAAATTAAATAGGTTTATTTGGTTTTAAATTTAATTTAAAAAATCAAATTTTTGAAAATAATTAAAAATATTTATAATTCATATATATTATAAATATACAATAGCCCAGTTATATTGGAGAAAGAATGGACTGTATTTAAAATTTAATTTACAAAAAAGTGGCTTTTGAAATCCAATACAAAGTAGTCTTACCAAATGTACAAAGACGCGTGAATATTCTCTGTGTCGACGCAGTCGCCAAAAATCCAAACTTTGAGAAATCTACATTAGATTAAAAATTCACTCCTACGATTTGGAGACGATTCATGACAGCCACAACTTGACTGTAACTAAGTGATGCAAACAACAGGTTCATCATACTGCTACTAGTAGGAAAAAATTATTTAATATGTGTATCCATTAATAATTGTTTTAAAATAAGAGTTTTAAGAATGGGACTGTGCCAGGATTACCTTGATAATACAGTCACTATTTACAGTTGTTTATATATTTGAATATTGAGATTTTCTAATGGTTATTATGTAACTTCAAATTTTAATATGTCTAAATATATCCCGGAAGATTGTTATATTGATACATCACTGAGGTTAAGAATTCAGTACAATAGGATGCATGCATTTTATTATTTTTTTAATATTCAAAATTCAGTTTATTTTATTAGATATAGTTATCAATAGGGTTTACTCGAATTACATTTATAATTCTTACAGATCGGACTTTGACAAGTGAAGGTCCATTCCTAAGATACATTTCGTCAGTAGTTCTAGTGCTGTCATTTGGCACGTAATATTATCACTTCTCTGAATAGAAAAGGGTGTCTCGTAGGAGTCCAAAAATCCTAATATTTTATGATTTTTTAAAAGTTATGTTCCGTCTCCAATGTGCTAAAACCGATGCTAAAACTACTCGATTTTGCCATAATTTAATACACATAACCTTTAAGTAATGTATCTATCAAGTAAATGACAATAAACTTTATTTTAATATTATTACTTCCTTCGTAAATTCGTACATTTTGATAAAAATCAAATATGGCGGAACAAAATGGCAGCCTAGCGATATACTAATAAACTACTTTTCCAATTTACCTGAAATTTTGCGCAACAATCAAATGTTACGTTAAAATTATGTGGTAAAATTTTGGTACGAATCCAATATGGCGAAACAAAATATCCAAGTTACCCGAAATTTTGGACAAAAATCAAGAAATCAACTGATAAAATTTTGGCACGAATTCAAGATGGCGAAGCAAAATGGCGGCTGAGAAGAATTTTAAAAATCAGCCTGAAAAACTACTTATTTGATTGATTTAAGATTTGTGCAAGAATTAAGTATGATATAAAGATGTAGATGTAGACCAAATAAAATGTTTGTAATCGTCAAAAAATCCTCCTCCTTACATAGCTTCAGGTTCTAGGACTTCTAGATACCCAAAAACATGTTTTCTCAATTCCGTCGGTCTGTCTGCCTTTTTGTCATTTTTTGCAGCATAGCTAAAAAACTACCTCCCGACTGACTTAAAATTTTGGTCAAAAATTAAAGGTCTAATGGGGATAATCTGGTAGCATTTTCGTAAATATCCAAAATTGTCGCCATATAGCAGAGACCAAAACAGGAAACAACCTGGTGCAAATTACAAACAATCTAGAAATAGACGTACATTTAAACTTTAGATTTTAGAAGTATCTGCATTCGTTTTTTTTTTCCTGATTTCGTTTTTATTTTAACCATAAGTTGCATTTTACTCCATCAACCATATATTTTTTACCAAATTTTGACATACTTATTTATTCCTGAGAAAACGGCGTTTGGAGTTTTAAGTGAACACCCTTTATCTACCGGGTAACAAAGAGATCGTTTCTCAGCCTGCTATTTTGTAAGAATTTGGAATATTTATCTTCAAGTTAGGGCATTTCCATCGTACCCAGTTTATTTATTTTTTATCAAATTACATTGTGACTTACTATTACAAAATATATAACAAAATCATTTGCTAAACAAGTAAGTTTCTCTTTACATATACTTGTTGCGAAATAACTATTATGTAATGGATATAAATGCGCAATACTTGAAATATTTATAATTTCTTATTTTTCAAGACAAGAATTAAGCGATCAGATATTAGAATATTAATTTTGTCATTATGTGCTATTTAATGTAATGTATGACAGCGGTGTTTACATATACAAGAGGCTAAATCGGACCGATTTGATTCGTAGGGATTTTGTCAGCGTATTAGTTTCGGCAGAGCTAAAAGTGTCTATTCTTCAGGTTTTCCTGACTGGAAATTTTCCTGATTAAGTTGTCTTATCAATGGTACAAATCTCAACGTTTTGGCTTGGCCCGCAATCTTTTAGGAATAAATAAAAATGCCTAACCGGGCAAATTAAAACCTGTCAATCTGAGCCGTCGGGTAAGTATAAGAGTCCGATAAAACACGACTCATCACACAAACACAAAGTTTGGGTCGCGTATTTGCCTCGTACGTTTTAAATTTGTCTTGTGTTGTGGAAGGTGTCTATGAGATCTTTAAACAGTTGAAAGCCCCTTACATTACTACATCAATTATCCAGTAATTAAGTTACGTTAGACCATATCATTTTTGTTTACAAAATGTTTGGAGATTATTTGGAACAGGCCCTGCAATGCCACAGACGAAATGAACCATTTCAGTGAAACGGCGATCGCGATTTTGCTCTTCTATATATTTACACCACTAAGCCAGATTTTTCAGCAAGTTCGTGTACTGCACCAAATTACATGCTTTTTTTTTTAAATGATCATCTGGTTATCGAGACCTTTCAACGATATTTTCTGTATCGTTTTATTGCGTATTTTTTCTATAAAACCAATACGTTTCTCTTCAATAACATTTCTGGACGAAGTGGTGAATGCGCCCCATATTATTATAATTCCACTGGAAGCTCACCAAAGGCAGAACAAGGTCTGTCGAGCCAGCTAGCTTTAAATTGGGGCGCACTCCGGTAGTTCGTTGATCTTCGGTAAACATGGGTATGTCGGTTATAGTACTTAAAATATAAATCGGCTAAATCTCGGGCGCCACCCTTTGGATTTCTGTGGTAAAGGGCCCACAAACGCACAGATAGATTTTATATAGTGGAGAATGTTAACCAGAAACAGACAGAGACAATATAACTAAAGGTAGACGGGATAGAAAGAGAAATAAAACACCAATGTAGAAAACAAAGATATTATCCTATGTATTGCCTGTTCATATCATACAACATAAATAGCCTAAGCCTAGCCCCTTAAGTAAACCATATGTAAAACTCTAATGAGTAAGAGAGAGAAAGAGAACGTATGCCTTAGAGAAAGGAAGACGGATAAATGCGATTATGGCGAGCGTGGCAGTCACGTGGCGATCGTAGCGGTCGGGACGGAATTGGGATCGGTTAAAACGGGTGACTCTCCGAAGAACGGTAATACAGGAGCCTACGTCGGTTCCCACTCATTAATGCGCGAGCGCGAGTAGAGCAATGGGGCGCGGGATACTTACACTGCGATACCTTACCAGGTTATTTACCAAGGGCAATCGGTCCAGATAATCTCTCAAACTAGCCGTTGTGTGTGTGTATGTTTATTTATAGATATGATGGGAACGGCCAGTCCGTAATTTTTGGACCCCGAATCTGCCCGCAGGAAAGGATATATGTGTATCTGCATTAGACATGACGGGAACGACCAGTCCGTAATTTTTGGACCCCGCATCTGGTCGCAGGAAAGGAAGTATGTATATCTGTGCAGGTGTATGTATATTTATAGGACATGACGGGAACGGCCAGTCCGTAATTTTTGGACCCCGAATCTGACCGCAGGAAAGGATATACGTGTATGTGTTTTAGACATGACGGGAATGACCACTCGGTAATTTTTGTGCTCCGAATCTGGCCGCAAGAAAGGAAGTATGTATGTGTGTGTATGTATATTTACAAGACATGAGGTGAACGGTCAGTCCTTAATTTTTGGACCCCGAATCTGACCGCAGAAAAAGATATATGTGTATATGTATGAGACATCTGCCCGCAGGAAAGGATATATGTGTATCTGTATTAGACATGACTAGACATGACGGGAACGATCAGTCCGTAATTTTTGGACCCCGCATCTGGTCGCAGGAAAGGAAGTATGTATATCTGTGCGTGTGTATGACCGCAGAAAAAGATATATGTGTATATGTATGAGACATGACGGGAACGCCAGTCCGTAATTTTTGGACCCCGAATCTGATCGCAGGAAAGAAAGTATGTGTGTTTGAATGAAACAGCGTGTTTGTAAAGTTTATAGGAGTGAGAGAGGTACCTATACCAATATATCACCTGATATTACCTTTACCTAGATACATCCTGGCAGTATTGCAGTGCGTTGCGACGGTTGCGGGCGTCGAGGAGTGGAGCCGACGTTGGCTGGTCACTCCATCAAGTCCCACTAGTGGTGGCTTACCCTCTTGCTGCTGCTGCTACCGGCTTGGATGAGTGTCCTCGACTAGAGTCTTCGAGCCGGTGAAACTCCACCGACTGGCGAATTTATTCTATTCTGGCATTTTTTACCGATCAGCCCAATGGCTATTGTCGCTTTTGCTTTGTCGTTTGATTTGTTTTTTTTTTGTTTGTTGTGCTTGTTTGAGTTTAACTCTTGCTTGTTGGAAATGG
This sequence comes from Kuschelorhynchus macadamiae, assembly GCA_030620095.1. Classification (NCBI taxonomy): domain Eukaryota; kingdom Metazoa; phylum Arthropoda; class Insecta; order Coleoptera; family Curculionidae; genus Kuschelorhynchus; species Kuschelorhynchus macadamiae. The sequence goes on from JAUTXW010000450.1 coordinate 410,361, forward strand.
TGTAGGGCTTAGACCCTTCTTAGCCAATCTCTTGGCAGTTTATAGTTACCTCGGATGGCATTTGAAGCATGAGAATTTTTTAAAATATCGTTCATAGAAACGTCGGCTCTTTTGAAGTAGTTGGTTATTATTTTATCGAGAAATTCTTTGATGGTTTCGGTTTTTGTATCTTTATGTATGACAGCGTTAAGCGTATAACTTGGGGTGTTTAGGATAATTTTTAATATTTTATTTTGAAATCTTTGAATTTTTATCCAGGCAGAATTGTTCAGTGTGCTCCACGACGGGGCAGCGTACAGAAGTACAGATCTTATGATGGTTTTGTAAAGAATTATTTTTGTTTTTGTGTTGATTTTACTTTTTTTATTAATTAGTGGGTATATTGCACCAAGTTGTTTTTGTGCTTTTTTTATTGAGGAATTAGCATTTATGTTCCAATTTAATTTTTTGTCAAAGGTTAGTCCAAGATATTTGACTTGGTTTTTCCATTCTACTTCTGTGTTCAGAATTTTGATTTTTTTTCTGGGGAATTTTAATCTAGCCTTTGAGAAAAAAATAACTTGGGTTTTGTTTACATTTAGTTTGATTTTCCAATCTGAAAGCCATTTTTCAATTTTTTTTATGTAGTTTTGTAGTCTGGTGACTATGTAGTCAGGGTTTTTACATGTGGCTGTAATTGCCGTATCGTCAGCAAATTGGTAAAGTTGACATAAATTAGTTTTAGGTATATCATACATAAAAATGTTAAAGAGCAGAGGTGCGAGGGGTGATCCCTGTGGGACCCCAGCTCTTACATTCTTTATGTTTGAAGTAAAGTGTTCTGACGATACAACAAATTTTCTATTTTCTAAATAAGAAGCTATGATCCTAGTCAGAAAAGGTGGGCAGTTATTTTTTATTAGTTTTATAAGTAGACCGTTGTGCCAGACTTTGTCGAAGGCTTTTGCAATATCAAAGAAAACAGCCCCTGTGTGCTTTTTTCTGTTGAAGCTATTTATTATGTTGGTTGAAAGTCTGGTACACTGATTTACAGTTCCCAAATTTGGTCTAAAACCAAATTGTTCTTGAGGTAGTAATTTTTTTTCCAGTAGAAAGTTTTCTAGGTGTTGTGAAATAATTTTTTCAATGAGTTTGCCTAAGTTCGACAGAAGGCTGATCGGCCTATAGTTTTTAGGGTAGTTGAGATCTTCTCCTTTTTTTGGAATTAAAATTATTTTTGCTAATTTCCAGGAGTCAGGAAAATATCCTGTCCTGAAAACAGCTTGGGTGATTGTTTGTATGTGGTTAACAAAATTTTCAGGGAGCAGTTTGAGCGATTTATTTGAAATGGAGTCAAGGCCAGCCGCTTTTTTTATATTAAGGTACTTTAAAATATTTTTTATTGAGTTTATTTCTATTTCTGGGATTTGACAAGAGAGTGATGAGTAAATATTTATATAAATTTGGATTGTGTGATTGACTCTATTACTTTTGTCTTGAGATTCTTGGTTTTCTGGGGGGTTTTCATTGAACTGTTCGAATAGGGAGTCTGCGAAAAGTTCTATTTTTTCCTTGGGGTCAAAAATCTTTGAGTTATTTTCGTTTATAAGATAGGGAATCTGTCTGTCTGTATTTTTAGTAAGAACTCTGGTCATTTTAAAAACGCTATTATCCTCTAAATTTAAGGTAGCTACTTTTTCTTCCCAGTCGGAGCTATTTAAGTCCATAATTTTTTCCTTATGTTGTTGGTAAGTTTGTTAACTTCTGCTTTTATTCTGGGATCTGCAGTTCTGTATGCTAGATTTTTAAGCGAGTTTTTTAGTTTAATGTCATTTTTTAAGTCCTGAGGGAGATTTCCATATTTGGAAAATTTAAAAGTTTGAGTTAGGGTGTTGTTAATATAAGCATTTGAAATTTTTTCCGTTATATTAGTGACAGCCAGATCTATTTCAATTTTTGAGTTTAGAGGTAAGTGGGGCGTAAGGTCCGTATTTTTTAATTGATCTGTGAAATTTACCCAGTTTGTTAGTTTTTTAGTAATAAAATATTTTCCTTTTAATTTGGGGTCTCCGTACTCTATTATTACTGGAAGGTGATCTGAAGATAAGTCCTTAATAACTGTAGGTTGTGAAATCCTTCCTGTATTTTTAATTATGAAAATATCTAATATTTCAGGAAGGTAGTTGCCTTCACTTAAATGCGTGTGATCTTCCGGGGGAAGAATTTCATAATTCCAGTCTTCAGACCTATTATAGAGCGTGAGTCCTCTGGTGTTGGTACATCGGCAGCCCCACACTCTATTTTTTGCATTCAGGTCACCTCCCAGTAAGGTTGAGTTATTGTTATTGAAAAATGTTTTTAGGTGATTAGCATTGAAATCATGGTTACCCCCCGGAGGGCAGTAAACCGAGCCCAAAGTTAAAGTTTCATTTAGTAATTTTATTTTTATAAAAGTACCTTCAATGGTGTTTGTTGCGTCAGGGTTTGGTAAATTACGGCGCGAACGCGCTTTTAAGTGATTTGTGGACCCCTCCAAATGTTCGCGCAGGTCAGAGGTGGTGGTCGCGCTGCTTAATTCGGCCGCGGCACGACGTGATTATTGCCTGATAATTTGAGGTGTTGATTAGCGCTGTATTTTATATTATTCTCGAGGAAATGAACGCGATTTTCCGCAACGTGCGTAACGTGTTTTATTTTAAAAAATTATTTTTAGAAATAAAGGGCGTATTTTTTGAGTATTTTCCTGAAAGAAACGTATTTTTACTACGATTAATGAGAAAGATATGGTTTTAAAACGACGTACGATACATACATTCCCCAAGAAAATTAGTAACTTCGTTACAAGATAAAAGGAGCAATATACTAAAATTATCGTGGAAACTCTGGCCCTCCTCTGAATAATTTCTAAAGTTGGTCAAATCTTTCCGGAACAATCATCAGTGTACAAAAATCAAACTAAAAGTAAAATTAAACTTCGTGCCTCTAAGAACGCCCAAGACCATGTGAAACTTGATATTTTAAGGTTACCTCTCTCTTTATTCCGCCCCCTCTCAACCAGCCATATACTTAATCATACAAGAACATTTTTGTGCCAAGAATAAAGTAATTTAATATTTTCAAAATTTATAATACCGAAATAACCTTTCCAGAAAATAGATTTCCCCCTCTCTAAATCGGGGGATGTACCTTAGAGTATGGCAAAATCCTTCCTATGGGACAACCCCGGTACTACCCTGAATAGTTCCAAAAAATTTCATTGAAATTGTTTAAACCATCACGGAATAATCGATGCATATACAAAAAAAACATAGGGTCGAATTGCGAAACTCCCCTTTTTTGAAGTCGGTTAAAAATATTACAACTAAACCAAAACGAAAACAAGGACAAATGCAATTTATAATTTTACCTGGGTCACGTAGTGATAAGTCATTCACAACGTCCAACATTTAAATATCTTTCTAATTATAATTCTAGGAAACTGACGAGGGTGAAATACTATAAATAATTTAATTTCATTCTAATTTTCGATAATTTTAAAGTTTTTATAATTTACTTAGAATTTCTTTGAAACTGATAGGTATCGAGAACATTAAGTTAAAATTTTCTAAGTTTTCAATTTAATCATTTTAAATAACGGGAAAAGTTGAGCCTGTTATAAAGTTTTATAAGGATTTATAGGATCAATAGGTGAACAGCAAAAGTAATGTTAAAGAGAAATCTACAATTTCTTTTATATTACTAAAGCTTAGAAATGATATTTGATACATCTATATTAAATATTGTGACGTTTTATTGTAATAAAATTGAAATTACTCCACAATTTATGATCAGAAGGATATTCTAAATTTTCTAAACAATCGGCAGTTTGCTCCAAATTACTAAATGACCTTAATAGTAGATTTAACGCACATTCTAGTATTGAATGGATTTTATAAATTCATATAATTCACAGCAGGCTCACTCCGCATAAGTTTTGAAAACTTTTATAGCATCCAACGTAAGCGTGCATTATACACAAACAACCGACCCACACGCCAAACCTGAAATTCTCTTCTTTAAGTGTGCATAGTAAGCCCGCGTTCATCGAGTGTATTACACGTCCTAGGTCCGAAGGATGATAACCTGTTTCCCCAGATTTAGCGGAAAAGATATTTTAATTCAGATCTCATTTCCCCGGCAATTAAAACTTTTAATTCACCTATTATATTTTGCTTATGTTATTATCATTTTGAATTGTAACATTTAGTAAAATTATTTGTTCTATTGTTACGTATGTCGTCGTGAACCCATAACTGTCAATTTAGACTATACAGTGTGGGCCATTTTGGTGTTGAATGTATTGTGATCTTGGAAACTATAAGAGATACACAAAAATGATTAAATAGGCAAAGTTTTACAGAATTTTATCGGTAATTTAAAAACGCCAGCAGCGTGCTTTTAAGTTTTTTGGTTTTTTAGAGATTTTTAAAAAACTAAAAAGTGGCATTTTCTGTAAAGCCCGGTAACTTCTTTATTTATATTTTGTTTCAAAATCTATGAACACTTTTTCAAAGCCATTTTTTGTGTAGAAAACGGTTATTGCATTATATTTTAATTACGACGTTTCGGTTATCCTTCACCATCACCAACTTTATTTTTTCTCAGGGACGCCATACTGGGTTTTTGTCTCTTTAAAATCAGCACGAAAAATCCTATTCATTGATGTATAACAAGTTTACATTTCTTAAAGAAAAACCATCAAAATGTCCAAAAATCGATTTTATTCTAGCAGGCTTTGGATCGACACGGTAACAATATTTTTTTGTAATGTTCAATAAATATTTAATGTGGTAATCACAAGAAATACGAAAAAATAATTATAAGCTTTAACTAGAAACATACACATGTACACAAAAGAATACAATATTTGGTATAAACAAAAATCTTTTTTGGCTTTTTCGCAACTGAATAAAAGTATTTAACTTTAAATTAATTGAAGCAAATATTTAAATAAAGTTAAATATTTTTACTCAGTTGCGAAAAAGCCAAAAAATATTTTTGTTTGTCAATCTAAACGCAACAAATAATCTGAACACATTTAAAAATATTTGGTATATTAAACAAAATGCTGTCCATTTTTAGCAACGCAAGCACGACATTTTTTTAAGACACTATTTGTCGCTCGTCTAAGAGTGTTTCTGTTAATATTACCAAACACTTCCTGAGCTCTCTCTTCGAGTACAAATTTTGGTCAAAAATTAAGGGTCATAAAGGGATGATTTGGTGGTAACATTTTGGTAAACATCCAGTATAGCAAAACAAAATGGCGGCCTAGTGAAACGTTAAAAAATTATTACTAAAATACTACTTATCCAATAATGTATCTCAAATGTTGCACAAAAATCAAGTATTATGTAAGAATTAACTGGTAAAATTTTGGTACGAATCCAAGATGGTTGAACAAAATGGCGGCTTAACAAAATATTTAAAATTTCAGCCTGAAAAGTTACTTAATGGCCTCATTTCAAATTGTGTGCCATAACTAAGTGTGGTATAGACATGAACTAGTAAGACTGTGGTTCTAATTCAAGAAGGTGGAACAAAATGGCACCCAAATAACATGTTTGGAATCGTGAAAAAAATCATCCCATCAGTTTTCACTTATCTTCTCGTTTTATTGTCCCTAGATGCCAAAAAAATATGTTTTATCAATTTTCTCTGTATGTCTGCTCAAAAACCACTCAATAGAATGACTTCGAATTTTAGTCAAAAATTAAGGGTCATATATACCAATAATAATAAATCGGCTTTTATTTGTGACATAAATACACACAGCATACAAAAGAAAGAACATCACAAATGCACAAGCCACCCGGGGGCGAAATTTAGCTTAACTAGCTATTCTTACATCGAACCCTAGATGGTTACGTTAAGATAGACTTAATCATAGTAAAATTGCAAGTAACTATATCTATATTTCAATACACAATTACACAAATTAACAGTTTTAGGGAGAGAGCAGAGAAAAATGTTTAAATTTTTTTCTTGCACAAATGAATAAATGCTATTGCATTGCCAGCAATTGGCGTCTATATCGAGTTTTAAAAACATTTGGGCTCAACAACTTAAGTTCATTGTTTAATTTATTATAGACATGTGCAGCTTGGTAGCTAAAACACTTTCTGAACAAGGCTGTCGAGTGTCTGCGGATACTAAATAGACATTTGTAACGGGTATTCCTTCCTTAGTACGGCTCGCAGGAATTAATTTGTCATTAAGAAAAGAGGGAGATGCGGAGATGACAAAGACCCTCTGAATTTTCTGTTTTTCTAAGATATTTAAGAATGGACCGTAAACAAACGAACAATAACATAGAACGGAAGCTTTCACGGCTTTGGTCAATTAAGAAATCGTGGTTCTTGAGATTAGACCGTGTCAATTTGGAATTACTATCCGACGTTTCGCCTTCGATTGAACGAGGCATCTTCAGGGATCTTTACTCCACGAGATCTGAACACTGAATGAGCTCGGAGAGATTCAGGCGGGATTTTGTACCCAATTTGTGCTCGCCGAACCGTGACCCTGTGTTAAGATCGATTTCCACGTGTGATGAAATTTTTTGTATGTTTAAATATTTCAATACATTCTCTAACTTTTCGTTTATAAAAACCTGGAACCGATGCTAGAACCTTGGTTTCCTTTACGTTTATGAAATGGCCAGTGTTATGCTGGTGTTCAGCTACAGCAGATTGAACAATTTGTTTCTTTTTAATACATCGTTCATGTTCCTTGAGTCTAGTTGATATTGAGCGTTCTGTCTCTCCCATATATACTCCTTCTGTTTGGAAAGGTACAAGATCTTTCGGGGATCGCAAGCATTGTCCAATCTTCTTATGTGTATTGAAGATTGTACGTATGTTGGACCGCCGAAGTAATCGTCCTATTTTGTCTGTAGTGCCATGTATGTAGGGAAGCCCAAAGTTTGTTATAGGTAGAAACTGGTATAATGTTGGTAGGAATCCAATCTGATGGAACAAACTGGCGCCCAATAAAAATGGTTGAAAAGACATATATATATATATATATATATATATATATATATATATATATATATATATATATATATATATATATATATGGGTATTGAAGATTGTACGTATGTTGGACCGCCGAAGTAATCGTCCTATTTTGTCTGTAGTGCCATGTATGTAGGGAAGAACAACACTACCTAATGGTGGCTCTTTATCATTCTCCTTTGGCGGAGTTGGTTTACTATGTCTTTTAATTGAACGCGTATTATCTTCAGTGCAATAGCCATTCCCTCTGAGAGCTTCGGTCAGTTTCGATGTTTCCGATGTTAAAGAATCTTGATCAGAAATCGAAATAGCTCTGAAAACTAGTGAGTTAATAACCGATTTCTTTTGTGCTGGATGGTGATGAGAATTTGCGTTTAAGTATCTATTTGTATGCGTCGGTTTATGTTTCTGTATACACAGAATGTCCTATTACATACAAAAAATTTCAATAGAGATACGAGTTACGGTCTACATCACACGTGGAAATCGATCTTAAAACAGAGTCACGGTTCGGCGAGCACAAGTCGGGTACAAAAGCCCGCCTGAATCTCTTTGAGCTCATTCAGAGTTCAGATCTCGTGGAGTAAAGATCCCTGAAGATGCCTCGTGCAATCGAAGGCGAAACGTCGGATAGTAATTCCAATTTGACACGGTCTAATCCCAAGAACCATGATTTCTTAAAATGAACAATAATTAAAATTTGACAGTACTAATGACTCTGATAACATAATCTTAAGTTTTTTTGAGAAAATGTGCCTGTTCGCATACAGCACCTTAGGAGAGTGGAAAGGTTTTTGTACACACACATTAACTTGATTCACGAATTTTAATTTCGTATCGATTGAAACACCCAATGATTTTGCCATACTCTTAACGGATAAACAAACGCCTTCAATTTGAATCTGTACGACTTTATCAATGTTGGGTATTTTATTGTCTCCAAAAAACATAACTACGGATTTATTAGGGTTTAAAATTAAACCATACTTTCCTGAAACTTCAGTTATATTTCTTAGCTCCTCGTTGAACACAAATTCGCCTATGTTATGTTCACTGGGTAAAAAACTGTAGCTTATCTGAGTATCATCGGCGTATGCTTGATAGACGCAGTTCTTAATGCCTCTAAGAATATCAGACGTATATATTATGAATAAAAGTGCTCGTAGGATGGAACCCTGAGGCACACCTGACAATACAAGTTTTAATGTAGAGGTATTGCCGCTTAATACAACCTTTTGACTTCGATTGCTCAGATATGCAGAGATAAAGTTAACAGTATGCTCCTGGAAATCATAGTATTTGAGCTTTGGGGATGACCTGGTAATATTTTGGTAAAAATCCAGTATGCCGGAACGAAATGGCAGCCTAGTGAAACGTTTGAAAAATTATTACTAAAAAACTATTTATCCAATTTACCGCAAATTTAGCACAAAAATCAAGTGTTACATAAGAATACCATTTTAGTATGAATATAAAAAAAAAACTACTTATTATCTTAATTTCAATTTTTGTGCAAGCATTAAGTGTGATATAGAGATAAACCGGTAAATTCGAGATGGCGGAACAAAATGGCAGCCAAATAATTTTTTAAAAAATAACCTAAAAAAAATCTTATTCAATTGACCTCAAATTTTTCAAAAAAATTAAGTAGGGATAAACTAGTACGAATTCAACGTGTCGTAACAAAATAGCGGTATGTGTCAATGTAAAAACTATTTATTGAATTTATAACAAATTATGCCCAAAGTTTGTTATAGGTAGAAACTGGTATAATGTTGGTAGGAATCCAATATGATGGAACAAACTGGCGCCCAATAAAAATGGTTGAAAAGACCATATATATATATATATATATATATATATATATATATATATATATATATATATATATATATATATATATGTATGTTACTAAAGGACTGAAATAAATTTAGTTACGCTTTACGATTACTAATAAAAGGAAAGATTCATAACGAGGGAAGTTCCGGGTAAAGGAAGTTTACCTCAAGTTTAATATACTTACAGAAATCATTTTATTTCAATCAACATCAATGCTTTTATTTATAAGCTATTGCACTACAAATTAAAAAATAAATGGAATTTCGCACCTGTGGATTAATTACTGTTTCACATTTCATTTTTGTGCAAAATTTCAAGTATGGGTGGTTTTTTGGTACTGAATTTTTAAACATTTTATTAGGCGGCCAATTTGTTCCGCTATAATGACTTAACACCAAAATTCTAGTAGTTTAACACTACATCAGTTGATTTTTGTGCAAAACTTGTAGTCCATTCGATAAGTAGTTCCTTAATAATAATTTTTTTAACATTGTGTGAGTCGCTATTTTGTTCCACCATGTTAGAATTTTACCAATTTTTTACAACTTGAAGTCAATAGGATATGTGATTTTGAGCTCTTCTTCGTTAATGCTTGGTTCACGATTATGTTACTTTTCTTAATCCCTCTACATAGTATTCGTTGATTCGTTTATTCGCCCGCATAGTGTTGTGCGATGATTGCGTCTTTTGGGCGGATAATCAAGCAGGCTTTCACCTCGGAGAACCATTCGGCCGAAACAAATCTTTTGTTTTTTGTATATTTTCAAACATTGAAACGCATGAAATCCATGCGAAAGTATTAAATAAGAATTGATGAATAGTGTGGATGAAATATTGATCCCTTCCTTTATTCAACCATTCGTTCATTCATATGAATGGAATCGAATCAATGAATCGAACCGACGAATCGAACCGAATAGGGAGTAGCGGGCTTTAGTGTGTAATTCTTAGATATCAATCTCGTTTACTCGTGCAGATTAGGGATAAGTATTGTATCGATATATCGACATATCTAATAACAATAGGTAAATAAAAAATGTGGATATATCGGTAGTTATCAGATTAATAATGCCGATATGTTTCCGATAATATTAAACGCCTTACATATTTTTGAACGTAAATACTCGGTATAGTTCCTGTTCTTCATCTTATCCAATAATACAGGGGGTTCTTAAATATCATGTACCAACGGGAGAGGTGATTCTTTGGTTTATCTTATGATTGAAATTTCAAATGAACTTAGTTTTTAGTTTTTTATTTATACCTCCTACAATTTTTGAGGTATTTACCTCAAATTTTAAAATAAAATAAAAAAATCATTTCTCTATCTTATTTAGAAACTTTTTTCCTGTTTTATTTTTCTCGGACCCTTGTCGAGAAAAAAAATAAAAACCATTTTCTGTAATTAGCCAGATGATACTTATTTTGTTTGAAATGGTCTAGTAGGCTATGTCTTTATTTAGATAATCTTTTGTTATATTGATTTTTGACATTTTATTCTTCATTATAATTAAAAATGAAAGCCGGGATGACACGGTTGTAGTAATGTCGATTTATTTAATAAAAACCTTATTTAGGTTTTAACAACAGTAATTAGCAATTAACAACAATAAGACAAAAAATAACTACTTCACAAAATTGTTGGAAGTGTCTTCGTTCAACCATTATACAGGCCTCCGATCTTCTTCGCATTGATTCTCGCACCCATACCAAATACCCCGGGAGTATTTCTTATTGTTTCAAATTCATCTATTATTCGATGTCGTACGTCATCGACTGTATTTGCCGGTGTTGTACTTGAGATGCCCCGATAGGAACAAATCTAGGCTATTTAGGTCAGGGCCATCGCTGAGGTCCACCCCGTCGCGTAACCTAATTCCAAAAAATACCTCAAAAATTGCAGGAGCTATAAAGAAAAAAACTAAAAAAATATTGAAATTACAACACCCTGTAGATTGGAAAAAAGTTTGCGGTTTTGAAATTTCAGTCATAAAATAAACCAAGGAATCACCCTCTTTCGTTTGTACATGATATTTAGAAACACCCTGTATAAATATAGTTTTGAAAAACATGAAAAATTGTAACTTTCTGTTAACTTGAAGGGTAATACTATAAAAAAAGGCTTAAAAAACCGTTTGGGTTTAACAGTTTTTAGAAATTGTAAGTTTCAGTTTTTGAACGTCAATATCGAAAACAGTTGAATTTTAGACTGTATATAGAATGTATATAACGCAAAAGAATTACACATTAAATATATGCTATAATATACAAGGTCACTAGAAAGTTCAAACGCCGTTTCCTTAGGAATTAACATTGTCAAAAAGTGTCGCTGTCGGTCGCTACCAAAACGGTAGAAAATTATTTCACAAACTCAGATTTCAAATATATGTCTATTTTTTTTGTTAATTTCAGCCGCTCGGTTACTCTACCAGTTACTCAGTTAGTGATACAGTGTGTTTCACTTAAATTGTAAACTTCGAGGTTAACTTTCTCAATTTCATTATATTTGACATAGAACGGAAGCTTTCACGGCTTTGGTCAATTAAGAAATCAGGTTCTTGGGATTACACTGTGTCAAATTGGAATTACTATATGACGTTTCCCCTTCGATTGCACGAGGTATCTTCAGGGTTCTTTAATTCACGAGATCTGAGCACTGAATGAGCTCGAAGATATTCAGGCTGGCTTTTATACCCGACTTGTGCTCGCCGAATCGTGACTCTTCGTTAACATCGGTTTCCACTTGTAATGTAGACGGTAACCCGTATTTCTATTGACATTTTTTGTATGTCTAAAAATTTCAATAGATTCTCTGATTTCTCTGATCGTTTATAAAATCCTGGGACCGATGCTAGAACCTTGGTTTCCTTTATATTTATAATATGGCCAGTGGTATGCTAGTGTTCAGCTACAGGAGATTGAACAATTTGTTTCTTTTTGATACAACGTTCATGTTCATTAAGTCTAGTTGATATTGAGCATCCTGTTTTTCCCAGATACACTTCTTCACAGGAGCAAGGGATTTTATATACTCCTTCTGTTTGAAAAGGTACAAGACGTAGAAGACATAGTATCTTCCGTTGTAGCAGCAATCATAAGATTACCAGTGGGGCAAGCTGTTGAAGTAAGATATAAGTCAGTGAAAATTATTGAAAATTCAAAAACGCCGAAGCCAAATCTCTCCGCAGCCGAAAAAACAGTAATAAAGACCTTAAATTAAAATGCAAACATTTTAATCCATCCAGCAGATAAAGGAAAAGCCACAGTCGTCATGGACAGAATGGAATATGTGGAAAAGGTAACTCAACTTTTGGACAACAACACCTATAAGGTTATGCAGGCAGACCCTACAAGTAGAGTAGAAAGACGCATCACAAATCTGATTAACGCAACCAGCCTACCACCAGCGGAGAAGAAAACACTAAAACTAAGCAACTCCAAAATTTCCAGGTTCTACGGTCTTCCCAAGATACAGAAGAACAATGTACCACCATGTACCATCGACCGATCGTTGGTGCAATAGACTCGCCTATATACTAACTAGGTAAATATCTTTCAAATTTTCTTAATCCATTTACTATAATAACGTGGAAAAACTTAAGGCAATCCAGGTGGATTCCGAAAATATTTTAGTCAGTTTCGATGTAGGATCACTATACACAAATGTTCCTGTCATATATCAGACATACTGGATCATAATAATCTTGATAAGAACTTAATAGACCTAGTGGAAGCTTATCGTACATCTACTTATATCATTTTTCAAGGAACTTTTTATGAACAAACTTGAGGGGCAGCTACGGGATCATCCAGCACAAAAGAAATCGGTTATTAAATCACTAGTATTTAGAGCTATTTCGATTTCTGATCAAGACTTTCTAACGTCGGAAACATCGGAACTGACCGAAGCTCTCCGAGTGTATAGCTATTTCACTGAAGATATTACGCGTTTAATTAAAATATATAGTAATCCAACTCCGCCAAAGGAGAATAATGAGGAGCCACCGTTAGGTAGTGTTGTTCTTCCCTACATACATGGCTCTACAAACAAAAAAGGACGATTACTTTAGCGGTCCAACATACGTACAATCTTCAATACACATAAGAAGATTGGACAATACTCGCGATCCCCGGAAAGATATACTCGCTTTTCAAACATAAGGAATATATAAAATCCCTTGCTCCTGTTAAGAAGTGTATGGGAGAGACAGGACGCTCAATATTAACTAGACCTAAGAAACGTGAAGGATATATTAAAAAGAAACAAATTGTTCAATCTGCTGTAGCTGAGCACCAGCATACCACTAGCCACATTATAAATGTAAAGGAAAGCGAGGTTCTAGCATCGGTTCCACGATTTCCTAAACGAAAAATTAGAAGATCTATCGAAATTTTTAAACATACAAAAAAATATCAATAGAGATACATCACAAGTAGAAATCGATCTTAACACAGAGTCATGATTCGTCGAGCACAAGTCGGGTAGAAGAGCCTGACTCTCTTCGAGCTCATTCAGTGTTCATAACTCGTGGAGGAAAGATTCCTGAAGATGCCTCGTGCAATCGAAGACAAACGTCGGATAGTAATTCCAATTTGACACGGTCTAATCCCAAGAATCATAATTTCTTAAATATATTTGTCTGAAATGCCAATTAAATATATTTGGGAAATTTGTATTAATAAAGTATAGATAATCAGAAAACAACAACAATTTAAAAACTAGTTAGGCTTAATATTAGTATTCAGAGATTCCTGTTGAAATCGTTATTTGTCGATCATGCATTTGGATTGTAGGTAAGTAGATCTTAAATGGCTAATAATAATGAATTAGTTCCTTTACCCTATAACACACTCCTCCGTTTTTAGCCGCTAGGAGCAAAAGCAACATGCAAAACAATTTAGAAAGGCTTATGATTTGAAGCAGATATCGTGAATTTTCAGTTGTCACTGAAATATCTATAGGATAAAAATAATAAAATGCTACTCGTAATATCAACCAAGTTATTAGCATTATTCGAGAATATTCTGTCACCTGAATTATTTAGATTTGGAAAACCTATTTTTAGAAGATGATTTGATCCATAAATGACATATTACACCATTGTCCCCCGTTTTATAATGATTGGATAATAGACATCTGCACTAAAGCAGTTATAATCTCAGAAGCGGGTAACATAATCCTCTCATGTTGTCGACTAATATCGCAATTAATTTTCTTCAATAGACAGTTCATGTCCGATATAGGTTTATACATTAATTCTAGCTTTAGATGAGAAATTAAATCACTTTAGTTATAGTCTTGTTATCTTTCAGTATTTGCAAAATGTCAACAAGGGGAAATACTGTAACAAAATAGATGAAAAATTTATTGCGAGTTTCATTTCATATTATATAATATCTAAAATCTTTCTTACTTGATAAAACCTTCTTCGGTCTTAATGAATTTTATTCTTATTATTTTAAGACGTGATTTAAAAAGATTTGTTTTCAATTTTCCTGTATTCATTTATTTTAATTTTACGTTCCACCAACGTCATAACAGGATACTACGAACGAATCTATTTTAGTCAAACGACAATCGTGATTCGCTCTTTTTTGAGCTCACCAAGTCGCCACAGAGTATCAAGCCCCGTGTAGGGCAAATACTCAAAATGGAATCACAGAAACTACTACCACACTGGCTAATACCATGACCGGTATTGAATTACACTGCGTACTCTTGACTTCATTGGGAGCAGTAATGTTAATTTATTTTAATTTCACGGTCCACCAACGTCATAACAAGCAATATGTCAGGTTGTCACTGTGAACTCTAAGTGTGTGTATTAGTCGTGTGCGTGACCTCAGGTGTCTAGCCCTAAACACTTATTTTCGATCCTATTTTACTATTATCATAACCTTGACGGCTATTTTTAATTAACAAACGTCCGCTAGTCCGATACATCCGGTTACAGATATATATGCTATACATTTATCTGCAAAAATCTCATTAAAAAAAAATTGGTTATTTAAAAGTTAGGAATACTAGTAATTTTTTGGACATCTGCAAAATATTTCTCTAAAATAAATTACGACATTAAAAGTCACAAGAAACTCTGAAACCCGTAATTTTAAGCAGTTCAGAAGTTATGGGGAAAATAGTTTTTTGACATGTCAATTTTTTTAATTAAGTACCTCAATAAAACGTACCTACAAACGGTTCAAAACACAACAAATAATCATCATATTGTTAAAATACAACGCCGTTATTAAATATATGTAAAATATCATACTAAGATATTACTAATTGCAACACTTTTGTTTAATTAATAACCAAACACATTATAAAACGGAGATGGTGGTCAGTTCACAGAATATGCCTGGGCAGATTTGATGAATTTCATGAAACACGTTTATATTTTTTTTATTTTTCAGTAACTCAAGGAACACAATGAAAAGACAGATACACTTAAACTCGTTACGCGTTAACTCGTAAGACTCTTTAACGCGTAAATGAACAGCATAAATCGCAGCGAAAAAAAATATTAGAGAAATATTTGCTTTAAATAAACCAAAACTCAGGCTTGACATCTATCATAACTGACACGTCAAATATGTCTGTAAATTTTATTACCATCGTAGACCTATCATTTTGCGTCGCAAATGGATCCGTACCTGTCGATTTTTGACCGATATGTGCACGTTTTTCTTTAAATCAAATTTTCACCCACTTGTTGAGTAGCTAGATGGAAATATTATTAAACCTTTTTTGTAGTTAAATAAACGCTCCATCCGCGGGTTAGAAATAATTATGATTACTATTCGCAGTAAACGGCAAAA
Organism: Kuschelorhynchus macadamiae; assembly: GCA_030620095.1. Classification (NCBI taxonomy): domain Eukaryota; kingdom Metazoa; phylum Arthropoda; class Insecta; order Coleoptera; family Curculionidae; genus Kuschelorhynchus; species Kuschelorhynchus macadamiae. Next base: position 426,053 of record JAUTXW010000450.1, read on the forward strand.
CGAGGTTAAAGTTGGAATTTAAATTGTCAACTTTAAAAAATTGCAGTAATTTAAGCATTAAAGTTAAATCTCGAAATTTGGTCACGGTCTACCTAAAAATATCTTGTTTCGTAAAAAAAATACCCCACGGGTTTAGATATATTAGTTTCCTTGTAATACAGGATAATGTTAAAAAATGTACTCACTCTTGGGCACTTTGCTGCAAACTTCACCTCGTTAGTGCACCCACTATATACAATCCAGAACCCTTCCTAAACAGCCCATTTTGTGTAGCTTTTTCAGCACTTTCCAGAGCCGTGGTTTTCAGACCGGATGCCTACTTTTTTCATAAATAAGAAAAAGTTACTAAAAAAATTTATTCATTTGTACGACTTTTTCGAAAAATTTCAATTTTTCTTAAAAATTTCTATTTTCTCCTCATTTTCACGACAGAGACGCATTTTGGCTTTTGTTCTCCTAGATATTTCCTATGAAAAAACGTCTCTTGGAAAATTTCGATAGGACTCACCCACTTTGAGATATAAGCGCCCTAAAACACCCTTTTTTCGAATGAAAAAAAATTCGTAAAATCGTGCGAAAGGCATAGTAAAAAACGGCCGCGAAGCGAACGTTTATTAACAAGGAAACTATCATCCCTTTCTAAAACCTACACTGCAATGCCACAGGTGCAATGATCCATTTCGCTTTTTTCTGAGCTCATCAGGTCGCTATAGACTAGCAAGATCCGTGCAGGGCAGGGCACAAAATGGAATCACAGAAACAATTACTCAGCTGACTGACGACAGGTATTGAATTACACTGTTGACTCCTGACTTCGCTGGTAGAGGTAATGTTAATTTATTTTAATTTCACGGCATAACTACATAACAGGATATTATGAGCCCTACTTGAAACATTTTCTGCAATGCAAGAGGCACAATGCCAGCTCTCTGTAGGGTAAAGGCATAAAATAAAATTTTTTGACTTCCTTGGGAGCAGTAATGTTGATTTACTCTAATTTCGCAGTCCACCAGTGCCATAACAGGGATAATATGGTCTCTGTCTGAAACATATCCTGCAATGCCACAGAAATGAATCACAGAAACAACTACTCCGCTGGCTAATACCATGACCGATATTAAATTTCTGACTGTCTGATACATATCCGGCAATGCCACAGGCGCAATGATCTATTTAAGTCAAACGACGATCGCGATTTCGCTCTCTTTTGAGCTCGTCAGGTCGCCATAGACCAGCACGCCCCATGTAGGGTAAAAGCTCAAAATAGACATAGAAACAACTACTCTGCTGGCTAATACCACGGCCTGTATTTAATTACACTGTTGACTCCTGACTTCTTTGGAATGTTAATCTCAACGAAGTAAATGTTAATAAGCATCAGAACAAGAATGTTATTATACCTGTCTGAAACATATCTTGCAATGCCACACACGCAATAATCCATTTGGTCAAACGACGATGGTGATTTCATTCTTTTCTGAAATCATTATATCGCCGCACAAAATGGAATGACAGATGCAACTACTACACTAGCTAATACCACGACCGGTATTGAATTACACTGTCAACTCCTGACTTCGCTGGGAGCAGTAGTGTTATTTTATTTTAATTTCACGGTCCACTAACGTCGGTAGGGCAAAACGGAATTACAGAAACCACTACTCCGCTGACTAATACTACGTCCGGTATTGAAGTACACTGTTGACTCGTGACTTCGTTGGAAGTAGTAATGGTAATTTATTTTAATTTCTCGTTCTACCAACATCATAATAAGGATACTATGATCCCTGTCTGAAGCATATTCTGCAATGCCACAGGCGCACTAACCCATTTTTGTCAAACGACGATAGTGATTTCGCTCTTTTTTAGACGCATCAAGTCACCATAGAGTAGCAAGCCCCATGTAGGGCAAAGGCACAATCGAATTACAGGAACAATTACTCCGCTGGCTATTACTACGAACAGTATTAAATCAGAAGAAGTCAAGAATTTACTTTAATTTCGCGGTCCACCAACGTCATCACAGGATACTAAGAGAACTGTTTGAAAGATATTCTGCAATGCAGCAGACACAATGGTCCATTTTAGTCAAACGACGATCGCGATTTCGCTCTTCTTTGAGCTCATTGTATCCCCATAGACCAGAAAGCCCCGTGTAAGGCAAATGCACAAAACGGAATCACAGAAGCAATTACTACACTGGGTAATACTACGACCGGTATTGAATTACACTGTCAACTCCTGACTTCGTTGAGACCAGTAATGTTAATTTATTTTACCGTGAGATCCACCACCGTCATAATAAGTAAACTACATCATCGTCAAATGACGATCGCGATTTCGCTTTTTTTAGTAGTTGTTTCTCTCATTCCATTTTGAGTCAAATTATTATTTGCTCAGCATTTTGCAACTTATAGCAGTTTTTTTTTATTTTTACTTCATTATGCCTGTACATTTTTTCTTTTATTATTTTAAATACCTTTCATTATTATTTAATTTCAATTATTCAAAAATATTTTATCTACATATAATCATTATAGCCCATACTATAATGTTCGCAAGATATGGGAAACATTTTTATTAATAATTCTCAGAAAATTTTATAATTAAAAATTTATTTTTGATAAAAATTGGCTCATAGAGAAAAAATAGTCTTGACAGTGTGGAACCTTAAAGCAAAAATAGGGCTTGATCAGGTAAAAACTGGGGTTAGATGACAAAACATCGAACCCTTTTATTTGAAAAAATTGCTTAGATTTTAATTTCAGGATCGTTTGCAAAGTTTAAAACAGAAATTCCAAAAAATAATTGCCATATTTTCCGCTATAACGCATAAGCTAGATAGTTCGGTTATTAAAATATTTCTAATACGCGAATATTCAACGTTTTGCTCTAAAATGATTTTAAAAGTTTTAATAGAATAATTTTAATGGCATTAAAATGTAAGAAATATATTATTTCGTCCAAGGAACTGTTACAATGCCCTGTATCTTAAACCCTTGATATGTTATCAGTAATTTTATTATCATAGGAGGTTTAAAAAATGAACATTATTGACAGTCTGCACATAATCCTTTACCAAAATATTAAAATAAATTTATTATATGATAAAAGTAGATTTTTAGTAATACTCTAAGAAATGTATTTGTTGGTTTTTGAGTTTTATGTTGATCTCTTCGATAGAAAATAGAGCCGCAGGACTGTAAACGCGCTAGTAATTATTTATTTTATGCCAAATATTGAAAACCACGCGTAGCCATACAAACACAATTGTTGAATAAAAGGGCACTTACTTGGTTCTTCAAACTACGGCTGTCCTACAGGAGCTCCTGTCTACTCTTCTTGCAAAGGGGTTGACACTCACAAACACATTTTAGAGACTTGGATAAAAGGGTTTGATTTTGAATTTCGAAATTGCTTCTTACTGTGCGCTTGTCTTACACCACACACACACCATTCCTTGTCCTTTTTTCGGAATGCTGACGCTTGTCCTTGACATGCGCAGTGCCAAATAAATTTGAATTTGTATGGCTTTGTATCATTAGCGATATGAACAATTTTTCTTTACAAATGAACACATTTGCGTGAACAGTATTTGTTAATAAAATTTATGAATGTTTTGATATTTGAGTGAAAAATTTTATAGAAACTATTAAAAATGTTTCTTCTGAAAATCTACAATGTGATCCACTTTTCATAAGTACACCCCTACATCTCCGGAATTAGTTGCCAGATTAGTTTAAAATTTTGGTTGTATGGATATACAATCTGATTGTTTTGACACAGTCAATTTTGACATGGCTTGTTTTCGTGCGGAAATATAAGCATTTTTTTTATGGAAAAACCCTCTACACCCAATTTTATTAAAATATATCATTAATTCTCGGAGAAACGAGGTTCCAAGAAATAAGTGTATTTTTTACATTTCAAAAGCAAAATTCTCGTAAATCATTGCCTTTATCAAATTATATTATTTTTAATTTTTTTTTTGTTTATTTTTACAATCTTCCTGGAATTTAGGAGAATTGCTCTAAGACGTACTTTAAAAAAAGTTCCTCAAGGTTCTGATATTGTGTTTGTTAATAATATCTTATCACTAAAATTATCACTCACTTAATGTTTAGAGCAATTTCGTAATTAAATTCAACAAACATGACAAAAATAAACGATAAATGTACAATAGTGTTTTTTGATTAGGAGAATTTTATCTTTGAAATGTAAAAAATGCATTTATGGAAGCTCGAAATCTAGTGAAATATTTTTTTGAAATTTGGTATTGAGGTATTCTTGATGATAAGAATAAACATTTCCATAAAAAAGCGGTATTTTTTAAAAAAATTGCCTTTTTTCCCACCTAGGTTCACGCGCCAATGAGCAATGTCGTAGTTGGAAATGTCAAAACAAATTTCAAATCTATATATATATATATATATATATATATATATATATATATATATATATATATATATATATATATATATATATATATATATATATATATATATATATATATCTATATATCTATATATATATATATATATATATATATATATATATATATATATATATATATATATATATATATAGCACTAAAATTTCAAGCTAACATGTTAAGTAATTTCAGAGATTCAGGGATGTACTTATGAAAAGTGGATCACACCGTATATCAGAATACAATTATTCAAAACATCTCAAGGGTTTACGGTAGAATTACCCGTGCGAAACGAAAATTCTTATTTAATTTTCTAGGAATTATTCTAATAAAAGATTTAAAATTATTTTACAGCTAAACGATGAATATTTCCTTATTTTATCAACAAAACCTTCATTATATTGCTCCTTAGGTGCTCTATGGAGGAAGTTAAATATTTCTCAATTGTTGAAATTTTCGTTTCAAGATTTGCTTCGTCTTTTAACTAAATTGTAAACACTTTTTCGAAATAGTTTTTTTTGGTTATTTTGACATCTAAGTCCAATTTTTACCTAGTCATGTGAGATTTTTGTTTTTCTTTAACACCCTGCATATCCGAGCTAATGTTTAATACTCTTAAAGCTATTTTACCCTCATGCACCAAAAAAACAGGAATACAATTTTCTGACAAATCAGTAATTTTTTTTACCCGAAACTTCCCTCGTTTTGAATGTTTCCTTTTTAGGATTGGTGAAGTGTAACCCAATTTAACTCTGCATATAGCCATTTAGTAACACATATACATATACTGTACTGTCTTTTCAAAAATTTTTCTTGCCATTTTGTTCCACTATATTGTATTCGTACCAATATTTTACCAGTTGCTACCTATGCCACACTTCATTTTTGAAGATAATTTAAACTAAATTGAATACGTGGTTTTTTACACTGATTCCTTAAAATTTTTATTAGACCGTCATTTTGTTCCGTAAAATTTAATTCGTACCAAAATTTTACCAATGTATCCACTAGTTCATATCTAATTTTTGTACAAAAATTAATATCAATTGAATAAGAGCGTTTTTTACGTTCATTTTTCAAAAATTATTTTTTTGGCCACCATTTTATTCCGTCATTTTTTTGATCGAGCATATTGTCTAAACGGCTCAAATACCAAATTGTAGAGGACGTTTCTCTGGTGGTCCCATGTATTTTAATTTGAAATCCGTTCACCCGTTTTTTGTAATATTAATATTAAAAAATCACAAGGTATAACGGCGAAAAGGCAGCGAGTTTTATAGTTATATATTTTAAACTAAAGCATTGAGGTGTGTAATAGATATACAATCCCATTTGCTAAAAGGTGTCTCTTTTTCTATCCCGTTATGTTTTTAACGTATACAGGGTGACCATGAAAATGTGCAATCTCAAAATTTAGTATTTTACTTGAAATTTTCGAAAAATGAACATTCGGTATTACTAAATAAACCACTACCCTTATTATAATTTTTAACCACTTCAAAAAAGGAGGAGGTTATCAGTTTGACCCTATGTATTGTTTTTATGTTTGTATGTCGATTACTCCGCGATGGTTTGACCAATTTGGATGAAATTTTCAGGAGACGTTCAGTATAACGTCGGAGTGGTTACATAGCAAGCATATTAAAAAAGAATTAAAAATGGTGGAATGGCGGCCATTTGGTTGTTTTTTTTTTATGTTTTGAACATCGATTACTCCACAACGGTTTAACCAATTTGGATGAAATTTTCAGGGGGCATTCAGAATATTACCGGCATGGTTCCATAATAAGCATATTAAAAAAATGGGGGAATGGCGGCCATTTTGTTGTTTTTTTTGTTTGTACATCGATTACCTACTCCGCGATGGTTTGATCAATTTAAATGAAATTTTCAGGGCCGTATCCTCTGCCGGAGTGGTCCCATAGCAAGAATATTAGAAAAATGTTGAAAATGGCGGAATGGCACCAGATGTATTGCAAGAAGTTTTTTAATATTCTACTCTCGCGTCTCGATTATACGCGTTCACCATTAAATCAGGAAAAAATATTATGCAATGGACAATTTGTTAAACCTGATTTTTACAATAAAACTGAAAATGATGAAATAAAAATTTTTATAGATAAATGAAACCAACTTCAAAAAATACACTAAAAAGAAAAAAATAATATTTTATTCCTCCTTGAAAATTTTACTCTGTGAAGTCGGCGCTAAACTTATTCTTAATTATATAAAAATATAAGTCAGTTCGGACTTTTGATTTCATTTTTCTATAAAATTTTTTATATTTTGCCTTGTTGGATTCCTACGAAAATGTTATCAGTTTATTCCAATGTAATACCTACTTAATGTTTGTTCAACATTTGAACTAAATTGGATAATTAGTTTTTTAATAATGATTTTTTGAACATTTCACTAGGCCATCATTTTGTTTCGCCAGATTGGACTTTTATCATTATGTCATAAGGTTATCCCCATATCACCCCTAAATGATAATTAAAATTCGGTAAATAGTGTTTAACTGTGCTAGGCAGACCAATGGAATTAAGAAAACATGTTTTTTGGGTTCCTAGATACCCTAAAACGTAAAGATCTGTAAAATCCTGGAAAGATCATTTTTTCTCGATTACAAGTATTTTATTTGGCCTCCATTTTATTCTGTTATCTTGAATTCGTACCATAATTTTACCAGTTGATCTCTATATCGTACTTAATTTTGCACAAAATTTGAAATTAATCTAATAAGTAGTTTTTCAGGTTGATTTTTTTAAATATTTTGTTTCGCCATTTGGAATTCGTACCAAAATGTTACCAGTTCATTCCTACATAATAATTGATAATATTGTTGAGCTACTTAACGAGTACCAGAAACTGAGGGTTTCTGTATCTATAATGTTTAAATCCAATAAAAAACTTCACTAACACAGACTAAAAAGCAGAATAACAATAAGTCAATGAAATAGACGAGCTGCATTAAAATTATATGTTATTTAGTTACAGAAAATTCGCATTGGATACTGGAAAAATATTTTCAAAATATCTGGGGTATACATTATGTATGGCATTACATACAGTCACATGAGTTATTGATCCAAACATTTTCGAGAGACACTTAAATTCAGAAAGGTACTTAGAGTTTCTTGCTCAAAACTTACCTGCATACCTCGAAATTATTTTATGTACGTCGGGCTATATATTTTAGGAGGATGAGGTACCTACCCATAATCTCCCAGTGGCTAGTGATGGCACGAGCGAATATTACTAAAGGAACTTACTGTAATATTACGTAAATTACGGTAATTTTACAAGCTGAGGTAATATTATTGCCAGTTGACAGTTTAATTGACAATTATCTTCGGTTTGTGGAAAGTAAAGAAACAAATACTGGATATTACAAACCATTTAGGAAAACGTGAATTGGGGGCAATCAATTATTCCTGGTAAGATGAAGGTTGTGGGTTCGAACCCCACTCGAGGAGGGACTTTTCCCAACTTTCATTGCCTTTAATTTCAAAAGTTTCATTGCCAAAATTTCACCAGTTATCTGGTGGAGAGGAATTTGTTTAGAGATTAATATAAAAGGTGTAGCAACTGGTATTTTGGGGCTTTCAGCAAGTTCCGTAGCCACTGAAAGGTATTTTATATGCATTTCTACATATAGCAAGCGAAGAAATGAGGCCACTACAGAGAGAGCTGAGAAGTGAGCATTTGTTTCTGCGAACAGAAAAGTAACAATTAGCACGCCAGTTGTTACCGTTGGAATACTCCAACCTTGTTGATCTTCATCTTTGAAACTGATTAGTACGAACTCTGGTAGACAATATTTTGAAAAAAGACCATCTATGTCTTCTATTTCTTCGTCGTCCAGTGAAACTGAAACCTTCTCCAATTTAGACGATGATATAAATATTTAGTTGCTTCGAAAAATAGCTTGTTTTATCATTCTTTATTTCTATTTAGTTTTTAAAATTTCCTTTAGTTGTTTTTTACACCACGAGTTTTAAAGCCCAAATAAAATCAAATATATTTGTTTAAATTTTATAGGTTGCTAGATTTTAAATGTATTCAGATGATTTGTTGGGTTTAGAATGGCAAGCAAACAAAATTCATTTTTGGCTTTTTCGCAACTGAATATTTGATATGTAATTTTATTAAATATTTGTTAGATATTTTTATTCAGTTGCGAAAAGCCAAAAAAGCATTTTGTTAGTTATTATGTTTATTGTTACCATCAATATTTGCTGATCGGTAATTAAAAAAACAGTAAAAACTGAGAAAACATAGCAAATACCCCCAAATTTATCAATATTACCGAATAATACCAGAATATTAAATTACAAATTTACTGTAAATTAATCTGTAAAACTTTTGTGAACATGCATATGATCCAGAACACATATATTCTCATAAAAATAGAAGGTATTTCTTTCTAATATATCAATATTACCAAAGTTACCGAAAATTTTCCTAACTTAACGAATATTCTTACCGATAAATTACGTGAAATTGCCATCATTACTAGTGATAACGGAATATGTTCACCAAACCTTTTTTAGAAAATAGATATGAACACATGAACCAATCAGATAGATACCTAGATCTCCACGTCTTACCGGATTAGTTTATTTTTTTGTAGAGATATCTAAAAGTGCCAGTCTATGCAACACCACTAATTGATATAGAAGATTTAAAAAGAAGTTATCCAGTGGATTGTTGCATCGAAGTTAATGGACGTCTCTTTAAGCTTCTTCTTAACAATAAGTTTGTATTTACTTATATTTTAAATAAAGAATATTTAATAAAACGTTAAAGTATTGTTCTCTTGTATTAAGGTACACAAAACATTATAAAGTTGCTTCCATTTGAAAATTAATTGTTATTATTTTTATATGATTTTAATAGCAAAACCTAGCTTAAGATACATCGTTTAAAGAAAACTTTCACATACTGGTTGCTATTAAAAAAATTTTGATAACTTCCGGTTAAACCGAATGTGATGTCAAGTGAATACTAAGTCAAATATTGGTCTGTATCTTACTCTAATTTCTTTGTGTCCATTTGACTGAATTATCTCACTTGAACTAGGGTACTAAGTAACCCGGTATAGCAATACATTTCTTGTTAGTGGTGCAATGTTAGTAGATATTTTTCAGTCAATCAATATCATATTTATGCTAATAATTTTGTAATTACATGCTTTATCCAATAACAGAGCCTTAAATAGACCTCCAAATACCAATATACAACAAATCAATTCCCGGAATCTAACCGCGTCAGCACTGATTAATTTTCTTCAATGGCAAATTGATGTCTTAGGCAATTCTATCTAGTCTATTAGTTCAGCGTTTAAAGAGGCATATTCAATTCCTCCTGGAATAAATCTAACCATAGTTTACAATACACATTAAGCATTTACAATGCATATTAGAGAATATGGTTAATTTACTTAAAAATATTAAAATAGTTATATATTGGTTTAAAATTAAGGTTTATAGTAGGCATATAGATGTAAATAAACATATAAAAACTACCTAACCTACTAATTTATGTCATACAAAAATAATCTTTAAACTCCAAAAATTTGGAATAAAAAAAACCGATTAATATTAGAAATTTATTGCTAAAGAATGGTTAGTTCTTTTGTATGTTTTTTTACTTCCCTCGTAGAAGGGAAGTACTGTATTTACAGATCTTCATGTTTCAGTGTTTTCTCAATTTCGTCGGTCTATCGGTCCTGTTCGTGGCATAGCTAAAAAACTACTTACCCGATTGACTTCAAATTTTGATTAGGAATTGCAAATCATATGGATGACCTGGTAACATTTGGGTAAAAATCCAAAAATTATTACTAAAAAACTACTTATCCAATTTTCCACAAAAATCAGGTCTTACGTAGAAATCAACTGGTAAAATTTTGGTATGAATCCAAGACGGTAATAAATATGGCGGCTTAATAAAATATTTAAATTATCAGCCTGAAAAACTACTTATTAGATTGATTTCAAATTTTGTTTGTTGTGTTTCAAAAATTGGGGTACGAATTCAAGATGGCGGAACGATATGGCGACGAAATAAAATTTTTGTAAAGGCGAAAAAATCATCCTCCCAGGTTTTACTTAAGTTCTTATTTTACCGTCTCTACATACCAAAAAAAAAATGTGTTCTCATTTCCGTCGATCTGTCAATCTGTCTGTCAGTTCGCGGCATTGCTAAAAAAACTACTTACACAATTGACTTTTGATTATGAGGAGGACCTGGTAAAATTTTCGTAAAAATGCAATATGGCGGCGTGTGAAATGTTAACAAAATATATAAACAACTTATTATCCAATTTACCTCAAATTTTGCACAAAAATCAAATGTTACTAGAAATTAACTGGTAATATTTTGGTACGAATTCAAGATGGCGGCCAAATTAAAAAATCAACCTGAAAAACTACATATTAGACTAATTTAAAATTTTGTGCAAGCATGAAGTGTGATATAGAGATAAACAAATAAATAATAAGATGACGGTCTTATAAAATGTTAAAAAAATCAACGTAAAAACTACTTACTCATTTTATTTTAAATGGTTCCCAAATATTATGATGAGAGATGAGACAATGTTTGCATATGTGTTACTAAATTATTGTGTGCGGGACTAAACTGGGTCACAGTTCACTATTTCTTATGTAAAATGTAAAAAACATAACTATATGCACAAATACTTCCACTATATTTGTAACATGTTTGGCTACACAGTAGCTTCTTCGGAGGCTACATCTCGAATTAATTTATCGACAGAGAAACTGTCTAAATATAAGCTTTTTGACTGGCTAACCTTTTTTCCACCCTTTGGGGGTGTTTCTCATTCTGTTTCATTCCACCGGGTCAAAACCCCCGGTTTGCGCAGAAAGTTGTTAAATGTCTCCAAAAATAAGGTAAAATTCGATAAAAACTTGCATTTAAAATTGAAAAGTTCAACCCCTCACATCACCCCTAAGAGGCATGGAAAAAGCTTAAATATTCAAAAAAGTTGATTTGTTAGTACACGTGCAACTACCAAATTTCAAACCGTTTAACTTGACCAGTACTCTAGATCTTAGCCCATAAGACTTTTTGGACACCCTGTATATTATACCTGATGAACTCGGACTAATGTACGCCTCATTTTTTCTTTATTTCTTAAAATATTAATTTAAAATTGGCGCCATCTATGAATTTTGAAAAAAAATCAGTTTTTAGATTTTTGTAATCGGACAAAACATAGCTGAGAGACATACATTTGTTTTATTTTCCTTAATTGCCATACATATTAAAGCAAATTTAAGCTTCTAATTTAGGCTTGATAAGTAGGGAATTTAAAACAAAAACTGCCTGAATAACTTTTTTAAATTTTTTGATTTTTCCAATTTTTTTAATGTTTGAACCTATTTATTTTTAAAACCAAGAGAGCCGCGATATATTTTTTGTAAATACTGACTTTCTTTACTGATGAAATTAATTTTATTATTGCTCTGATTAAGGGTAGTGTATTAAAATAAAATATGAAAATAACTACGTTATTTAGGGTTCGTTTTCAAAAGTTTTTAAAATAAATAGATCTCAATATTAAAAAATATATTTTTTTTCTTTTGGTAATCAATATCAAAAAGTCATCTTATAAGAAGATTTAGGCAGTCTTTATTTTAAATGCATCTTTTCTTCGTTTGCTACTAATTATGTCCGAATTGGGAACCTCAAATTGTATTACATTATTTAGCATCGCTAACTAAGAAAAATAAAACAAATGGCTATAACTCCGCCAATTTTTACCCGAATTCAAAAATCATTTAAAAAAATTTAAGCTTTTACTTCTCTCCTAGAAGGGAAGTACTGTAATCGTGAAAAAATCACCCTCCAAGATTTTTCCAGACTTTATGTTTCAGAGTTCCTAGATGCTGGAAAAACTTGTTTTCTTATTCTGTCGGTCAGTCTGTTCGCCGCATAGCTAAAAAACTACTTATCCGATTAACTTCAAATTTTGGTCAAAAATTATATGGAGATGACCTGGTAACATTTAGGCAAAACAAAATGGCGGGCTAGTGAAATGTTGAAACAATTATTACTGAAAAGTTGCTTATCCAATTTATCTTAAATTGTGCACAAACAGCAAGTATTATCTAAGAATCCACTCGTAAAATTTTGTTACGAGTCCAAGATGGCGGCTTAATAAAACATTTAAAAATTCAGCCTGAAAAGACTACTAAATGGACTGATTTCAAATTGTGTGCCATAACTAATTGTGGTATAGAGATGAACTAGTAAAAAGATGGCGGAACAGCGAAATAAAATGTCTCAGGTTTTACATATCTTCACATTTTAGCGTCCCTGGATGCCAAAAAAAAAATGTTTTATCAATTCCGTCAGCCCTTTCGTCAGTTTATCTGTCTGTCTGTCAGTTCCCGTCATAGCTTAAAAAAGCTTATCAAATTTTAAGCAACAATTAAGGGTCATATGGGGATGACCTGGTAATATTTTGGTACAAATCCAATATGCCGGAACAAGGTGGCGGCTTAGTGATACGTTAAACAAATTATTACTAAAAAAACTAATTATGCAATTTCCCTCAAATTTCGCACAAAAATCGAGTATTACATAGGAATGAAATGCAAACATTATGGTATGAATATAACTCAGCAAAATAAAATGGCGGCCTAATACAGGGGCGTGCAGTCCATGGAAGCAATGGAAGCAGTGCTTCCCCATAAAAAATTACAAAACATCTTCTAAAATGTAATTTTTGAAATAGGAAACCATTAATTTAGTTTATATTAAAAATGCAAAAATATTATCTTAATTATCAAGCCCATAATAAATGCGGCCGTGACTCCGAGCGCGCCACAATAGAAAATCGAATAGAACCTATGCGGGCGGCTAGCTTCTCTGCAGCCAAGTCCTGTATGCTTGATTTCCTGTGAATCGAGCCAGAGGTTATTGAACTTTCCATCCGCTGTTTGCAATTTTTGCATTTTAGTCGCGTGCTTTAAGTGGGAGCGGAAGCTCTCGTTGGAGTAGGTTCTTTGTTTGAACGGCTATCCGTGTGTTGTGTGATACGTACGTCGCGTCGGGCACGGTGCGATATGGAGGACAACAATACGGACGTGGATATGCAAATACCGGCAACTTTGGCTGTCGGTAATAACGTTGAAAATGTTGGAGAATTTAGTAAGAAGAGTCTGTGTGAATGTGTGGTGTGTGTCTTAATAATAAAGGGATTTTCAACATTAAACTTCGCTGATAAACTTGAAATAATTTCCAAAGGAAGGGCAAAACCGCCTATGAAAAATTTAACCACAAAAATGAATACGAACAATTTAAATGGCTAACAGGGTGTGAAAATATAAGTAAATTATTTGGTTGGCCATGTTTACTTTTTGAAAATGAAAAAGGTCTCTGGAATATCACTGGTTTTTCCGATTTAAACAATTTCTATAAAGCTGTAAAAAGACACATAAAGCGCATTTGCAAGCCGTCATAAAAGAAAAAGTCTTCTTTAAAACCAGAATTGAACATGCCCTTAATAAACAGTTGGAAATTAGTCACCGCCAACACAATGAACTAGTCGAAAAAATAGGCAAATATTAAGAAGACTTATCGATGTTGTTTGTTTTCTTGGACAGCACAAATTAGGATTTAGAGGTCATGACGAAACAAGGGTTTCTTCAAATAGAGGAAATTTTCCAGATTTACTTAGTTTAATGGCTAAATATGATGATTGCTTAAAAAATCATTTAGAGCAGTCTAGCGTTTTTCGCGGAACGTCGAATCGAATCCAGAATGATTTAATTTCCGCAGTTGCAACCATTATTCTAAAAAGAATGAAGCAGGAGATTGGCGAGGCGCGGTTTATTGCTATTGTTCTGGACGAAACAACTGATATCACTAATTTTAGCCAATTATCTATAGTAATACGCTACTTTAAAACAGACGGAAGTAATCGAGAGCGATTTTTAGGTTTTAAGAATGTGTCCGAAAATTGTACGCATTATATACCGTAGTTTATAACGTTACTAAAGTAATTAAGGCAAGAAAAAATTAGTGGCTCAAAGCTATGATGGAGCTGCAGTGATAACAGGACAATTAGGGGGTCTGCAAGCTAAAGTTCGAGAAACTTTCTCAAGTGTTGTATTTGTCCATTGTTTTGCTCATAAATTAAATTTAGTTTTATCCCAGTCTATCAATCACATTAAAGAGTGTAAAGTATTTTTCGTTGCTTTAAGTGGCATGGCTGCTTTTTTTCCACGTCAACAAAACGTACATAAGCTTTGGACTCCATTGTCCACAAGCGATTGCCCAAAGTAGCTCCTACTAGGTGGAATTATAATGGAAGACTTGTGTTAACAGTATCTGGAAATTGTAAATCACTGATTGAACTATTTGAGAATATAATAGAAAATAATGAAATGTGGGACTCAGAAGCAATAAATAGTTCGAGGGGTTTTTGGACTGTTTGAAACGAAATTTTAATTTTAATTCTTTGTTAAACATATTTTCAGAAATATTTCCGTTCTCGGACAATGTTTTTAATATATTACAAACTAAAACAAATGATATTGCTTTTTGCCTAAAAAAAGTGGATGATTTTAAGTCCATGTTAAGCCAAAAAAGAGACTTTTACCTATTTTGGGAGAAAACGATGACGTTAAATGTAGAGCCATAAGCCAAGCGTCTTCGAACAGACAAGGTGGGAGATGTTCAAACATCATACAGACGCCTCTTTTATGAAATAATCGATCAAATTCAGCAACAAATAAACTATAGATTTACCGGTTTAAATGATTTTAAATTCCTCGAGCTCTGAAATTTTGACGCATTTAAAGGAAAAACTTTTCCAGAAGATGCGTTTAAATCTCTTCTTCTTCATTATGGCCAGTTCTTCGACCGAGTGTTACTGCGATCTGAACTAAAAGTGATTTACGAAACTGATGACATTAGCGCAAAAAATAATGCTAAGGAATTAATGCAATTTTTAAAAGACAAGGAGCTGGAAGATGCCCACACCGAAGTGTCGAAATTGTGTGAATTAGTATTGACAATACCTGCCACAATCAATAGAACGCAATTTTTCAACACTTAAACGTATAAAAAATTTCGTGAGAAATTCAACGGGGCAGGAGAGACTTGCGCATACATCGCTGTTGTCCATTGAAAATAAACTTCTCCAAAATATGTCGGAGTATCGACGTTTTTATGATGACGTCATTGACGAATTCGCAAAAAATGTTCAAAGAATCGAATTACATTACAAATAGGTAAGTTTCTAAAAATTGCTTTCCTTTCTTAAAATTTTACCGCACGCTCCTGGCCTAATAAAATATTTAAAAGATCAACCTGAAAAATTACTTAGTAGATAAATTTAAAATTTTGTGCAAGCATTAAGTGTGATTTTGATAAACTGGTAAAGTTGTAGTACGAATTCAAGATGGGTCATATGGGGATGACCTAATAACATTCTGGTAAAAATCCAATGTTGCAAAACAAAATGGCGGCCTAGTGAATTGTTAAAAAATTATTACTAAAAAACTTCTTATCCAATTTATCTCAAATTTTGCACAAAAATGAAGTATTATGTAGGAATCAACTGGTAAAATTTTGTTCCGAAGCCAAGATGGCCGAATAAATAATCGGCTTAATTAAATAATTAAATATTCAGCATAAAAGCCTACTTAGTGGATTGATTTCAAATTGTGTGCTTAATGTAACTAATTGTGGTTAGAGATCAACTAGTAAAACTGTAGTACTAACTCAAGATGGCGGAACAAAATGGCGGCCAAATAAAATATTTTGTATTCGTGAAAAAAATCACCATCTCAGGTTTTATATATTTTCAGATTTTAGTGTCCCTAGATGCCCAAACATATTTTTATCGATTTCGTTGGTCCGTCTGTCTGTCTGCCGGAACAAGATGGCAGTTTAGTGAAACGTTAAAAAAATATTACTTAAAAAAGTAGTTATCCAATTTCATCAAATTATATACAAAAATCGAGTGTTACATAGGAAAATGTTAACATTTTGGTATCAATATAAGATAGCAAAACAAAATGGCAGCCTAATAAAACATTTAAAAAATCAGCCTGAAAAAAAAACACTCATTAAATTATTTTTAAAATGTATGCAAGCATTAAGTGTGATATAGAGATAAACTGGTAAAGTTGTGGTACGTATTCAAGATACCAGAACAAAAAATGGCGGCCAAATATTTTTTTAAAAATCAACGTAAAAAAAAATCTTATTCAAGCAGAATAATTAAATGTGATATAGGGATAAACTAGTACGAATTTAACATGACGTAACAAAACGGCGGTGTATGTCAATGTAAAAAAGAATTATTGAATTTATTTTAATTTGTGCTCAAAATCAAGTGTGGCATAGGTAGAAACTAGTAAAACATAGGTAGGAGTCCAATATGATGGAACAAAATGACGAAAAATAAAAATGTTTCAAAAGACAGTATACCTATATGTGTTACTAAATGATTATGTACTGAATTAAATTGGGTAACACTTCACTATTTCTGATACAAGGAAAGATTCATAACGAGGAGAGTTCCGAGTAAAGAAAATGTACCGATTTTTTATTTTGTAATATAACTATTCGGAACAAATGACCCAACCAGACCAAAAACGATTTAAATGTAAAATCCGTTCTGCGATGGCTTCCGGTTTGACAAATTTAAGGCGATGTTATTATATTAGTATCGAGATCACGTCAGGAGCAGGGGCTAAAATCCTTTGCTTTTAGCCCTGTATAAATTTCATCGGCCTTTATCAAACGCACGTATGATAGCTAAAAATGATATCGATATCCTAGATATATGAGGTCACTATAGAAGGCGAAAAAAGTTGTGTTCCTGTCGAATTTAATATCAGCTAGATGTATATCAGTGCCAACTGCCAACATTCTTATCGATTTTATCATTAGCAATAAGTGTTAAAAGTTTTTGCTAGACCGTAAGAAATGTGACAACTGTTTTCGATGTCTGTTATAAATTATTGTGCCCTACTAGAAATAATGGGAAGTAAATTGCATTTTTATGGTAGAAACAGGAAGTCTTTTTATTGCTATTTTTTACCATTTGTCACAGAAAAGATTTGAAGATTTCATATCTTATCTCGTCTTACTGGTAAATTTAAAAGCCAATATATACAGGGTGATCCAAAGGATCACCTCAGTTATTAAAAGACATAGGAAAAATATTAAATATGACAGCAATTAGGAATTTTATGAAGAATTTAATTTATTAAAAAAAAACCAATTTAGTATCAAATAAAAAATATATGTTCTACAATTATACAAAATTTGTCTGTTTTAAATGCAATGACCTTTATTTTGCTGAATTTTGGAAATCTACAAAACAAACTAGGCAAAATTTCTCAAAATACTTAGGGTAAAATATCCAATTTCTTAATTTAAAATACGTTTAATGAAAAATCCATGCCTTTTAGGAACAATTAAATGTTCATATCCTACTATTTTGTAATTTCTCCAAAGGTTGCAAATAAATAGGTTAAAGGACAAATAAAAATATAACGCATATTAGCATTTATTGGATAAACATTTCAAGGTCTACTTAAAATATTTATCCAAATGTTAATACCTATAAACTATTTTTATTTTAATATGGTAA
This sequence comes from Kuschelorhynchus macadamiae, assembly GCA_030620095.1. Classification (NCBI taxonomy): domain Eukaryota; kingdom Metazoa; phylum Arthropoda; class Insecta; order Coleoptera; family Curculionidae; genus Kuschelorhynchus; species Kuschelorhynchus macadamiae. Next base: position 444,133 of record JAUTXW010000450.1, read on the forward strand.
ATATTTTTTTTGTAGAGATTATAAAAAAGTAAAATAGAAACAACAAAATAATGGAAAACTCAGCTTGAAAGAACTACTTAAAAGATTGATTTTAAATTTTGTGCAAGAATTAATTTTGGTATTGAGATAAACTAATACATTTTGGTACGAATTCGAGATTTCGGACAAATAAAATATTTGTAATCGTAACCCTCCAAGGCTTTATACATTTTCATTCCATCGGTCAGTCTGTGTGTCAGTTCGCGATATAGCTTAAATATTACTTATCTGATTGACTTCAAATTTTGGTTAAAAATTAAAAATCATATGGAGATGACCTGGTAATATTGGTAGAAATCCAATATGGCGGAACAAAATGGCGGCTTAGTGAAAGGTTAACAAAATTATTAGTAAAAACCTAAATATCCAATTTACCTCCAATTTTGATCAAAAATCTAGTGTTACATAGGACTGGTAATATTTTGGTACGAATCCAAAGTAGCAAAACAAAATAATAAAATGTTTAAAAAATCAGCATGAAAACTACTTATATTATGTTTTATCATAAATTTTATCTTACTTTCGAACTTAAATATTTTTATTTTCTGATTTGAAATAATGGAAATATGGCTCAAATTTTTTTTATATTCTGCCAACGTGTATATACAAAAGTTATTAATGTTAGGTATACTTTTAACCTTTGCGAAAGTTAAGTTCAAATAAATATTTAGCATTTGAAATTATATAGCGTCTATTTTTAACCTCATTTCAAACCAACCTTTTGATAATTGCCCCTACAACGTTCAACGTTCCCTTTCCACGAGAGGTCCCAAAAAAAAATCTACTCACCAAACATAATGCCATCTTCCTTTAAAACATATTGGTTCGTACGAGTAAATCTGTTTTTAAATTGGCACTGCATCTGTCAACATTTTAGTAACGAGATACTTTTCTTTTACCAAGTAAGTGTTTCAAGAGAACTTGCTTGTCAGACTTACATTGTCTTTATTATTGTTCACGAAGGCGAAATCAGAAATAAAAAAAATGTAAGTCTGACAACTAAGTTCTTTTCAGGCCATTGTCCACCACTTTCACAGAGGTAAGTACAGTTCTATTAGCGGACACCTCTACACAATGCAAAACCTTTATTGAACGGACGTTTTTCAAGTCACCGAACATTCCAGGGGCGTGCGGTGAAATTTTAAGAAAGGGAAGCAATTTCTAGAAACTTACCTATTTGTAATGTAATTCGATTCTTCGATCATATTTTGCAAATTCGTCAATGACGTCATCATAAAAACGTCGATGCTCCGACATATTTTGGAGAACTTTATTTTCAATGGACAACAGCGATGTATGCGAAAGGCAGGAGAGCTTGAATTTTTCACGAAATTTTTTATACGTTTAAGTGTTGAAAAATTGCGTTCTACTGATGAACTTGTGGCAGATATTGTCAATACTAATTCACACAATTTCAACACTTCGGTGTAGGCATCTTCCAGCTCTTTGTCTTTTAAAAATTGCATAAGTTCATTAGCGTTATTTTTTGCGCTAATGTCATCAGTTTCGTAAATCACTTTTAGTTCAGATCGCAGTAACACTCGGTCGAAGAACTGGCCATAATGAAGAAGAAGAGTTTTAAACGCATCTTCTGGAAAAGTTTTTCATTTAAATGCATCAAAATTGCAGAACTCGAGGAATTCAAAATCATTTAAACCATTAAATCTATAGTTTATTTGTTGCTGAATTTGATCGATTATTTCATAAAAGAGGCGTCTGTATGATGTTTGAACATCTCCTACCTTGTCTGTTCGAAGACGCTTGGCTTGTGGCTCTACATTTAACGTCATCGTTTTCTCCCAAAATAGGTCAAAGTCATCTCTTTTTTGGCTTAACATGGACTTAAAATCATCCACTTTTTTTAGGAAAAAGCAATCTCATTTGTTTTAGTTTGTAGTATATTAAAAACATTGTCCGAGAATGGAAATATTGCTGAAAATATGTTCAAGAAATAATTAAAATTAAAATCTCGTTTCAAACAGTCCAAGAACCCCCTCGAACTATTTATTGCTTCTGAGTCCCACGTTTCATTATTTTCTATTATATTTTCAAATAGTTCAATCAGTGATTCACGATTTTCAGATACTGTTCACACAAGTCTTCCATTATAGTTCCACCTAGTAGGAGCTACTTTGGGCAATCGTTTGTGGAAAATGGAGTCCAAAGCTTGTGTACGTTTTGTTGACTTGGAAAAAAAGCAGCCATGCCAATTAAAGTAACGAAAAATATTACACTCTTTAAGGTGATTGATGGACTGGGATAAAACTAAATTTAATTTACATATGAGCAAAACAATGGACAAACACAGCACTTGGGAAAGTTTCTCGAACTTTAGTTTGCAGACCCCCTAATTGTCCTGCCATCACTGAACTGGAGCTTTGAGCAACTAATTTTTTCTCTCCATTAGTTTCTTTAGTAACATTATAAATTACGGTATATAATGCATCTGCTGTACGATTTTCGGACACATTCTTAAAACCTAAAAATCGCTCTTGAATACTTCCGTCTTTTTTAACGTAGCGTATTACTATAGATAATTGGCTAAAATTAGTGAAATCAGTTGTTTCGTCCAGAACAATAACAATGAACCGCGCCTCGCCAATCTCCTGCTTAATTCTTTTTAGAATAATGGTTGCAACAGCGGAAATTAAATCATTCTGTATTGGATTCGTCGTTCCGCGAAAAACGCTAGACTGCTCTAAATGATTTTTTAAGCAATCATCATATTTAGCCATTAAACTAAGTAAATCTTGAACATTTTCTCTATTTGAAGAAACCCTTGTTTCGTCATAACCTCTAACTCCCAATTCGTCCTGTCCGAGAAAACAAACAACATCGATAAGTCTTCTTAATATTTGCCGATTTTTATCGACTAGTTCGTTGTGTTGGCGGTGACGGTTGGTAATTTCCAACTGTTTATTACACGCCGTTCATTTCTGGTTTTGCCGAAGACTTCTTCTTTTATGACGGCCTGTAAATGCGCTTTGGACATAATGTGTCTTTTTACAGCTTTATGGAAATTGTTTAAATCGGAAAAACCAGTTTTATTCCAGAGACCTTTTTCATTTTCAAAAAGTAAACATGGCCAACAAAATAATTAACTTATATTTTCACACCCTGTTAGCCATTTAAATTGTTCGCATTGTTTTTCCGGATAAAAATGTCTAATACAGTTTTTCATTTTTGTGGTTAAATTTTTCATAGGCGGTTTTGCCCTTTCTTTGGAAATTATTTGAAGCTTATCAGCGAAGTTTAATGTTCAAAATCCCTATTATTATTAATATTATTAAGACACACACCACACATGCACACACACTCTTCTTACTAAATTCTCCAACATTTTCAACGTTATAACCGACAGCCGAAGTTGACGGTATTTGCATATCCACGTCCGTATTATTGCCTTCCATATCGCACCATGCACGACGCGACGTGCGTATCACACAACACACGGATAGCCGTTCAAACAAAGAACCTACTCCAACGATAGCTCCGCAACCACTTAAAGCACGCGACTGAAATACAAAAATTGCAAACAGCCGGTAGAAAGTTCAATAACCTCTGGCTCTATTCACAGAAAATCAAGCATACAGGACTTGGCTGCAGAGAAGCTAGCGGCCCGCATAGGTTCTATTCGATATTCTGTTGTGGCTGGGTTGGAGTCAAGGCCGCATTTATTACGGCCTGATAATTAAGATAATATTTTAGCATTTTTAATATAAACTAAATTAATAGTTTCCTAGTTAAAAAATTACATTTTAGAAAATGTTTTCTAATTTTTTTTCCATGGACTGCACGCCCCTGCACACACACGATGTACCCGGACCATTTTGTATCTTAACAAATTCCCATTAAAACAATTATTAGCCAAAGATACTTGCCAAACAGCTTTTTTCCTTTCTTTAAAAATGTTCTATTGAAATTAGGATCAATTATTGAATGTCCACTTCAGGCGTTGCTTACTGTAGTTCTTGAAGCATAATGCAAGTTTGCATATTATTATGTTTTATATAAATTTGCATTTTCAATTTAAATTGCAATAAAATATGGCAAGTTGGTTTATTTTCAATTATGACCGGGAATGTATTCCGTGGTGTATTTTCGCTGTTTCTGCGAATAATGGTAGCGTTCGAAAAGAAAAGACTCACGTTAGTGACATTGTAAAAAAAAGAAAGTTGTATAGTGAAAACGGAAATCTTCAAAAAAATAAGGCTTAAAATTGAAGATGTTGCCATCGATTCTATGGTGTACGAGTGTTTTTGCAAAGTAAGGAGTTAAAATATTCGTTTATCTGGATCAATAATTAAAGAAAAAGTTTTAGAGGCCGCCTCTAGAGAACTAAACTTGAACTTTAAAGCTTTCAATATTGGCTCGACACATTTTGCTCAAGGCACATTACACATTAATTTCAGAGCAGTATCTGGAGAAGCTGCAAATGTAAACCCTGGCGAAGTTTCAGAGTGGAAAAGATTACCGCCAAGTTTAATAAGTAATTATTTAAGACATTGGCAACGGCGACGAGACCGGTCTTTATTATCGAGCATTACCAAGTAGAACATTTACATTCCGTAATGCAGAGTGCATTGGAGGTAAATCTGCTAAAGAAAAACTTACAGTACCATTTTATTCCAACGTAAATGTGGAAATAGATAGGCCTTTGGTAACTGGTAAATGTAAAAATTCGCGATGATTTAAAGGTTCTCGTGTCGATAAGCTGCCGATCAATTTGTACTACAACAAGAAGGCCTGGATGACAAGAGATTTGATAGATTGGTTACTTAAATTTGGCAGAAAAATGCATGTCAAAAAAGAAAAATTAACTTGTGCAACATCCAACCCGGATATTCAGCTAACCAACGTATCGTTTTATATTTTTTTCTACCCAATACTACCATGCATTGTCAATCGCTAGACCAAGCAATAATAAAATACTCTAAAACCTTATATACAAAATATTTGATGAGAAGAATGTTATCATGTGTAGAATGTTTGTTATCAAAATTTGAATTGAACAAGTCCATAAGTCTTGATAAGGCCCTAATTTGAACAGTGGCAGCATGGAAGGACGTTCAAGCAAAAATAATAAAAAAGTGTTTTATAAGGTGCGTTTTTTTAAGCGATGTAGAAGAAATTTAGAAAATTCCAGAGCTAGAGGACCTAGAAGACGATTTACCATTATCAACATTTTGCAAAGATAATGGTGTTGACAATTTTATGAAGCATGCGGAGATCGATGCGGCCATATTAACGGAAAATTATTGCTAGTTGTGTTAGTGATTATAAAGGGAATGAACAGATATCAAATATTTCTAGCACTGAGAACGACGATGAACCAGTTCTACAATTCTAAGTAATATAAATGATGCTTACGAAAAATTAACAAACCCAGAATCATTTTTTGTATATAAAGGTGATGCAATCACAAGTCAAAAAATGTTGGTGTCCGTTGTGGAGAAGTTTTACTGTATGTACGTCAAAAACAGAATGAACTGTATTGCTGAAAAGCCATGCTATTTCTGTAAAAACTTTAACTTCCTGATTTTTCAATATTTACTTTGAAACTCATCTTGATCTGTTGTAAAATCAGTTTCAGCAAAATCAATTTGCAGCACTACTTTCATTTGGCTAATTTTGATTTTTGTGGATTCAATTTTTTTTATTACAATCACCACATGTGTTACTACTTGAATCGCAGGCAATGTTTATTATTACTCCGAGACCGATTTCCTAAACAAATATTATTAGTTTATACATTGCTTCAACATTATAATTGAAACTTGCATAAAATTTGCAAACATGCACGTTATGAGATATTTGTGAGGGTAGTAATACAAATTTACGGCTTAATTAATAAAACCTTTAAGTTTGACCTGTATATTTGAAAATTTTGCCTTAAATAAAAATTTAGCAATATTTAATGCTTATAGTCAAATTGCGTTTCTGGAAAAAAATCTTGCTTTGAAACCTTCAAATGTTAACCTTTTTATATCTCGACCTCCAGAAACTTGACTACGGACATCATCCCGCATATAAAATTGCTTAACAATATTTCCATGTTCTTCATTAAGGAAGAACTGCACGCAAAAAGTGAAAAATCAGCGACAAGGTCTAGTCAAGTTCAAAGTAAGATGAAATGGTACCTATGTGTTAGAAAAAACTTCCTGCGCGTCCGACTTCAAAAAAATGTGTTATGTATAAGCAATTTCAATTACATTTCGGTTAAAAATGGGTTCAAAAGGGTTCACGCGCTGCAGAAATACAAATACATGAGTACGATTTACCATTTCAAATTTTGTAGTTAGGTAGACAAAGGATCAATGCAAGGCGGTAAAGAGCCATTTTGTGAATAAAAAAATTATATGCGATGACATTTGCATCAAAAAGTGGTCAAAAAATAATTTAGCGCCCAACTATACATATTTCTCTAATTAAATCACCTTGAAGCTAATAAATATCTCTTACAGCTTTAACATAATATTGCAGCGGCGGAAGGCTTGCAAATGATCCATAATACTGCGTGCAGTTCCCCCTTAATAGCGTTACATGGAGTGTTATTTTTTTCTTTTTGGATCAAAGCATAAATTTGGCGAGCCTTTCGTTGCAACTTTTTTAAGGAATTTTACAGCAATATTTCTCTTACTTTTCTCTCAACTTTTCTCAATAACTGCGGCATTATATAAATATTCTCTTTTCTTTCCTTTACTTTTTATAATTTGTCTTTTTAGTTTTTTATATAGTTTTATTCTATTTCTTTAATAACAATTCATAATTGCTTCCCCATTCTTCTTAAAATATAACGCATATTCGCATTTATTGGATAAACATTTTAAAAACATTTTCTTAAACCAATCGGAATTTTTCCTATTCTTACATTGCCCTTTTTATTATTTTGGCTATATAATACAACATCATTTCTTATTAGTTCTCTATATTTTAGCATTCTTTACTTTGCATTGTTTTCAAATTTGTTCTTTGTTGAATAAATTACCATTCAACTGAAATAAAATTATAGATTTTATAGCCTGTGTTTAGCTAATACAATATGCAGCAGTTTTAATTTTCTTCCTGTAGTTAAAATTCTTGGTAACGCTTTATAATTAACTCCACATGCACATATTCTGTAGAGAAAGCATAATTTAGAGAACAGAAAATATCTTTCTAGGCATTAAAAAGTTATAAAATAAATTTGTTATTAGAATAAAGTAAATAAATTAATACATATATAAATTCAATATTTTAAACGCTTAGGGGCATGAAGAACCAGACGTACGAAATTAAAAAATTAAATATGAAGTGCTGATTATTTCACTTTTATTTGAACGATTTATCTAAATATTTACTAAAAAATACGAAACAAACTTACTTACACATACACCTTTAAGAACTTGAGAGCACAAAAAAAATCGGTAAATTTCCTTTACCCGGAACTTCTCTCTTTATGAACCTTTCCCTTCATTAGCAATAGTAAAGTGTAATCCAATTTAGTTCCTCATATAGCATTTAGTATACTGTCTAAACATTTTTATTGCGCGCCGTTTTATTCCACCTTATCGGAATCGTACCAATAGTTTCTACCTGCCTTATTTATTTGGGCATGATTTAAAATAAACTGTTTTTTTACACTGATTTTTGAAGACCGCCATTTTGTATCGTCATTTTGAATTCGTACCAGTAAATCTCTGTATCACATTTAATTTTAACACTTGATTTTAGTGCAAAATTTTAGACAAATTTAATAAATAGTTTTTTAATAATAATTTTTTTACGTTTTACTAGGCCGCCACCTTGTTCCGGCGTATTGGATTTTTACCAAAATATTACCAGGTCATCCCCATACGACCCTTAATTTTTGAGAAAAGTTTGAAGTCAATCTGATAAGTAGTTTTTAAGCTATGTCGCGAACTGACAGATAGACAGACAAACCGACTGACGATTACATTACTTCCTTTTTACGAGGGAAGTAATAATCTTTAAACGAAAAAGCACTCAATAGAGAAGCTATTTTACAAGCTTTTATTTCACTGGCTTTCTTCTTATGTCTTTGCCAATCAGATTCAAAACTTGTAATCCATTTTTCAAGAACTCTTTGGAATTCGACTGAGCTAAAATTTGGTACCTGCTTAACTTCGGTTATTATACAGGGTGCGTAAAAAATAATACTAAAGAAACTACAAATCAAATCAAACGTTAAAAATATTTTATAAAAACAAGCTTTTATTCATAAAGTATTGCACTAAAAAGTGAAAAATAATATTTTAGTGTATGTAATTAAATAGTATATCTAAAGAAAAATCCCACCTTCACCGAGAACTTTTAAAAGTTTTAATATTGCATGAGACATTATCACACTTTTAAGATAATATTTAAATTTTTAAAAGTTTTTAGGGACGATGGGGTTTTCCTGTAACTTTACTATTTAACTTAATACACTACATTATTATTTTTTACTTTTTAGTTTGATAGTTTATAAATAAAAGCTTGTTTTTAAAAATATTGTTTATGTTTATTTAATTATTATTTTACTTCGCCAGCGCATACAATAGTTTATCTATGACAAAACGAAGTTATGTATGCATATTTTTTTATTTAAATTTGACGTCAAATTATTTGACATGATAAATATATAAACTAAAGAATAAAAGTTGGTTAATATAGATTTCAGACTATAGAAATACCGATGCATTCGTGTGGAATGGCCGAAAAGTAGAGCGGCAATATGCTACCTACAAGATACAATTTTTTTCTCTACCTTATAATTGTAAAAAACAATTAGGTTAAGTTAAGAAAAAGAGGATGACGAAAGTTGAAGAAGAAAAGAAATTACCTGGTTTATTAAGCAAATTTGTGAAAGCTTTTAAGCTTGATGTGTCATTCACAATGGCCCATTAAACGCTAATGCTTTTATCAGAAAGACGTATTTACTTGTAATGGTCCATGACATTTTATATTGGCTGATAATGGATAAATAAATAGCAATAAGCGGTAATTTATTCTACATTTAATTCCGCCTTTGAGTGAAACCAAATGTGTGCTTGGACAGTTATGTCAGCTACGATGACCAATTGCTTTATTTTTCATCATAGGCCATTGTGTAAAGAAACCTTTATGTTTTATCAATACGAATTTTATTTTATTTATGACAACATTAATATTTTATAAAGGGCGACAAGTTTCGATTGTATTCAGACTTCAACTATTTAGTGCTTGCAATGGACAGACCATTATAATAAAAAATTATGTTTTAAAGAAAAAATTAAAATATATATATATTTCTGGTATAACTTTACACTACCAAGGAATACAGTAAAACAACCTAGCATGACACTAAAATAATTGGCGTAGGTATGTTAATAATATTGGCAATCCTAAACTACTATATAAAAAAGTCTGTAATCATTAACATTTTTTTTCGCACTGTATATTTGTCTTACGTCGTTTTTATAATTTTTGCTTCCAGTACAGTCTAGCATCGGCTATTTAAGCTCAATACGTGCTAACAGTGCTAACTTAAAAAGAAAACCTTAGAAGATGTTTAGAGCTTATTCGATCAAATTAGTTTCAGAAACAACTATGCCAGCTCAAAAGTTTCACATTGTCGACTTTCAAAACGAAATCTATACATTATTATAAAAATTTTGCTGCGTTGAATTTGACAAGAAATTTTACAAGAATTATGAAAATTTTTATTTCCCCTTGTATAATATTTCTTAAGTATTAGTAAAATTCTGGGTGTGAAGAGAACGTTAACAATATTAAAAATTCGTTGCTTAAATTATTCCAACGGTGTAAAAATTCCCATTATCTCTATCGTCAACACGTTTTACGTCAAAAAGTTAATTAGCAGAAACAGCGAAAATACACCACGGAATACATTCCCGGTCATAATTGAAAATAAACCAACTTGCCATATTTTATTGCAATTTAAATTGAAAATGCAAATTTATATAAAACATAATAATATGCAAACTTGCATTATGCTTCAAGAACTACAGTAAGCAACGCCTGAAGTGGACATTCAATAATTGATCCTAATTTCAATAGAACATTTTTAAAGAAAGGAAAAAAGCTGTTTGGCAAGTATCTTTGGCTAATAATTGTTTTAATGGGAATTTGTTAAGATACAAAATGGTCCGGGTACATCGTGTGTGTGCAGGGGCGTGCAGTCCATGGAAAAAAAATTACAAAACATCTTCTAAAATGTAATTTTTGAAATAGGAAACCATTAATTTAGTTTATATTAAAAAATGCTAAAATATTATCTTAATTATCAAGCCCATAATAAATGCGGCCTTGACTGCGACCGAGCCACAATAGAAATCGAATAGAACCTATGCAGGCCGCTAGCTTCTCTGCCGCGAAGTCCTGTATGCTTGATTTCCTGTGAATCGAGCCAGAGGTTATTGAACTTTCCACCGGCTGTTTGCAATTTTTGCATTACAGTCGCGTGCTTTAAGTGGGGGCGGAAGCTATCGTTGGAGTAGGTTCTTTGTTTGAACGGCTATCCGTGTATTGTGTGATACCTACGTCGCGTCGTGCATGACGCGATATGGAAGACAATAATACGGACGTGGATATGCAAATACCGTCAACTTCGGCTGTCGGTAATAACGTTGAAAATGTTGGAGAATTTAGTAAGAAGAGTGTGTGTGAATGTGTGGCGTGTGTCTTAATAATAAAGTGATTTTCAACATTAAACTTCGCTGATAAGCTTCAAATAATTTCCAAAGGAAGGGCAACCGCCTATGAAAAATTTAACCACAAAAATGAAAAACTGTATTAGACATTTTTATCCGGAAAAACAATACGAACAATTTAAATGGCTAACAGGGTGTGAAAACATAAGTAAATTATTTTGTTGGCCATGTTTACTTTTTGAAAATGAGAAAGGTCTCTGGAATGAAACTGGTTTTTCCGATTTAAACAATTTCCATAAAGCTGTAAAAAGACACATTATGTCCAAAGCGCATTTGCAGGCCGTCAAAGAAAAAGTCTTCGGCAAAACCTGAATTGAACACGCCTTTAATAAACAGTTGGAAATTAGTCACCGCCAACACAATGAACTAGTCGATAAAAATAGGCAAATATTAAGAAGACTTATCGATGTTGTTTGTTTTCTCGGACAGCACGAATTGGGATTTAGAGGTCTTGACGAAATAACGGTTTCTTCAAATAGAGGAAATTTTCAAGATTTAGTTTAATGGCTAAATATGATGATTGCTTAAAAAATCATTTAGAGCAGTCTAGCATTTTTTGCGGAACGTCGAATCGAATCCAGAATGGTTTAATTTCCGCTGTTGCAACCATTATTCTAAAAAGAATTAAGCAGGAGATTGGCGAGGCGCGGTTCATTGCTATTGTTCTAGACGAAACAACTGATATCACTAATTTTAGCCAATTATCTATAGTAATAAGCTACGTTAAAACAGACGGAAGTATTCAAGAGCGATTTTTAGGTTTTAAGAATGTGTCCGAAAATCGTACAGCAGATGCATTATATACCGTAGTTTATAACGTGACTAAAGAAATTAAGGGAGAGAAAAAATTAGTTGCTCAAAGCTATGATAAAGCTGCAGTGATGGCAGGACCATTAGGGGGTCTGCAAACTAAAGTTCGAGAAACTTTCCCAAGTGCTGTGTTTGTCCATTGTTTTGCTCATAAATTAAATTTAGTTTTATCCCAGTCCATCAATCACATTAAAGAGTGTAAAGTACGTTTTGTTGCTTTAAGTGGCATGGCTGCTTTTTTTCCAAGTCAATAAAACGTACACAAGCTTTGGACTCCATTGTCCACAAACGATTGCCCAAAGTAGCTCCTACTAGGTGGAACTCTAATGGAAGGCTTGTGTTAACAGTATCTGAAAATCGTGAATCACTGATTGAACTATTTGAGAATATAATAGAAAATATTGAAACGTGGGACTCAGAAGCAATAAATAGTTCGAGGGGGTTTTTGGACTGTTTGAAACGAGATTTTAATTTTATTTATTTGTTGAACATATTTTCAGAAATATTTCCATTCTCGCACAATGTTTTTAATATATTACAAACTAAAACAAATGATATTGCTTTTTGCCTAAAAAAAGTGGATGATTTTAAGTCCATGTTAAGCCAAAAAAGAGATGACTTATTTTGGGAGAAAACGATGACGTTAAATGTAGAGCCACAAGCCAAGCGTCTTCAAACAGACAAGGTGGGAGATGTTCAAACATTATATAGACGCCTCTTTTATGAAATAATCGATCAAATTCAGCAAACAAATAAACTATAGATTTAACGGTTTATATGATTTAAAATTATTATGGCCAGCTCTTCGACCGAGTGTTACTGCGATCTGAACTAAAAGTGATTTACGAAAGTGATGACATTAGCGCAAAAAATAACGCTAAGGAACTAATGCAATTTTTAAAAGACAAGGAGCTGGAAGATGCCTACACCGAAGTGTCGAAATTGTGTGATGTGTTCATCAGTAGAACGCAATTTTTCAACACTTAAACGTATAAAAAATTTCGTGAGAAATTCAACGGGGCAGGAGAGACTTTCGCATACATCGCTGTTGTCCATTGAAAATAAACTTCTTCAAAATATGTCGGAGCATCGACGCTTTTATGATGACATCATTGACGAATTTGCAAAAAATGATCGAAGAATCGAACTACATTACAAATAGGTAAGTTTCTAAAAATTGCTTCCCTTTCTTAAAGTTTCACCGCACGCCCCTGTGCGTGTGAGCTGTAGTTTTTTACGAGGAGCCTCTCACTTACTAAGAAACGTACAAGGATGTCACAAATCGCAGGATTTCGGGAGCGATTTTTCGATTTTGGTTGCGATTTCGCGATTTTGGTGGCGATTTCGTGATTTCGGTATTCATTTCGCCATTTCGAAAAGGATTTCGGGAATTCGGAAGCGACTTCGGAGCATGAGTATTTTATATATGACGATATAATTGGAATTATCATTTTTTTTCTTATTAATATACACACAGGGTGTCCGAAAAGTCATGGTATAAGGTAATATCTCGGGGTACTATTCGCAGTAACAAATACATATTTAATACTTAAAAACCTGTAACCCGAAGTGTTTGTTGATATATAGTAGGATTATTAGTATAAATACGTAAAAACTCTTAAAGAGTAGTAGGGGAAACAGTTATAGGTACTTTAGTGCTAGCTGGGTACGGACTAGAGTTCGGCCTCCCCTTATACTACTACCACTGATACTCATTGATCCGATTGCATAACCTATTTGAGCAGCCATAATTAACGATTGCCAACAAAATAATGAAATAAACCGAACTGATTGGCCAGTAGGATCCCCGGACAAGAATATTATTTAAAAAATTGGAGTAGGCTAAAATACCCATTTAAAAAAATGAACCACAAAACTTCACAGAATTAATACTGCAATAAGAGATTGGAAAAATATTCCACTGGAATTTAATAATACCCCTCTCTTTAGTATGTGTAGTCACTGCAGGCATTGTTGAGAGTTCGGTGTGGACCAAATAGATATTAATTATTAGTTTTCTATCGCTTATGCATTTCTTACCACCATTTTATAAATTATTCACTATTCTTTATATTACAATTTAATTTTCTTCATGATGATTTTAACTCCTTGATATACCCTGTATATATCTATTAAATTTTTGCGCCATGAAACCTTCTCTAAATAGGCTTTATAGCTATTTATTAATTAAGTTTTTAATCCAGAGCACACTTACAAATTTTAAGGAATATTTCCTGTATCAATACCCTAAAATTTTTTAGCTATAAAAATTGCTTTAGTAGATCAAAGTTAACTTAAAAATTTAATTTCGGTCTAGGCAGAATACAAAAAATCGTTATTGTCAATTTCTGAGTAAACTCTGTATCATCTATCACCTGCCAAAAGCTCTTTTTCTTTTCTTTAAAAAACAAACTATTCTCTATTGAATATAGATCTAATTATTGAACGTCCACTTCAAGCGTTGCTTACTGTATTTGAATATGTGTGCCACTTGTAAAAAAATTTCCAGTTTCCAACGCCGAAAATAATTTCGTGTTGCTATCGATCTGTTTGCCTGGTTAGAATTATTCTACTTGTATGTTTACAGAGTGATCCTGGACTAATTTTACAATCGTACAACGGATTGAGCGATTCCAATCAATGGGCGACGCACACAATACATTGAATAACCGTTGCGGTGATTTATAATTCTTTTATGTGCTGTATTCCCCAACCTATAGTTCAGTTTTCTGAAGAAATTTTGTCGGTTATTTTCGGCGCATAGATAATAAATTGCTTAATTCCAATTATTTTTAGTTGATACAAAAAGTCAGTTTTATGCTGATTTCAACAATAATATACAAATCTAGATTAAATTTGAATAATTGATATTTATAGATTTTCGCGTGTTAAACTAACATTCTGTTTGGCTCGAAACTAAGTATGGCAAAAGTAAATGTTATTAATTAATTAACGTATTTTAAAGGTTTTTTATTTTTCAGATCAGCATAAAATTAATTTTTATTGTTTTTCGTATCAACTAAAAATAGTTCGATTTTAACTTTATCAATTTGTTACGTTTAAGTCTTTAATTGTAGGACGGTGATAAATATTTTGAACTATGAATCTACGCCTATGAACTGCCATAGCGCTGAAACTAACCAACGAAGCCCCCAAAATTTTAGGACCTAATCCCAGTTATCTCCAAAACAAAATAATAATTATTAAAATTTAAAAAAATTTTTATTTGGTCCACCCCGAGAACAAACACTAAATATAGGCTTTTTTCTACTGTTTATTTATTTATATTTATTTGTTTTTGTTAAATTAATCAATTTCCCCAATTTTCCTATTGTCATAAAGCTAACCTTAATAAATTAAAATATCCAAGAGCCATTATCTGCATTCATGTAGTAATAAAATTTGAAATTTTTATTTAAATTTGGAAAAAGTAAAAAATTTTAAAACATTTTAAAATTCCAGGATAGGAATATCAGATTAAAGTATATATGGGTATCAGCAATTATTTCATTCTGTATATGATTGAATCGAACTTTGGTAAAAGCAAAATAAGTAGCTAAATCTGCAAATAATATTTTGGGTAGGTAAAATTTTGTCAACCATGATTGCAAAACAACATGGCGGCCTAACAAAATGTTTAAATAGTCGGTAAAATTCTATTTCCTAGAATAGAAACTTTCTTTATATGGAGGAAAATAATAAATGTCAATTGATTTGTTTATGGATCCGGTTTTTATTGCCCTCAATGCACAACTATCGGGATCCCCCGCGTCTTGGTACCTCACGCTCTGGACACTTCGAGTTCTAGTCTTTATATTTTGATAATTTTTGTAGTTCCTTAGCGATGTTTACATCATCTGTGATCGAGACAACAATAAGCGGATATTGTCTGTTTTTTTTTCATAATATACAACTATAAATGCCTGTTTGCACTTATAGTTTATACCATTTATTAGATGTTGAAATTCTAGCTTCTTTTAGAAGTGACCAGTCAAGAAGGCGGGCTACATTATTGTGTTTTTTAGTTTATTCCATTATGGTCATAACCTGGCGTCTGACGCGATGTTGTGGCTGATGTGCTCTTCCTGTTGTAGGATCAAATCATCAAAATCAAATCTTTTCTTGAGTTAGTGCAGATTTGATAGTATTTAGTGCAGATTTGATAGTATTTTTAATTTTTTTTCTTATTTATTGTTTCATTCTCGTATTGCTGATCTCTTGATGCGTATTTTTTCTTGATTTCAGCTCTAATTTTTATAAGGGAGTATTTAGCCTTCCTTGCCTCTTGTCTCATTAGCAAGGCAGTCACTTTATTTTTTTCCATTTTACAGTATTCACATAGGTTTGTTGAACGTTTCTATACTCTACTAATACTTCTCAGCACGGCCACCATATGTATGTATATGGCCCGCTGTTGGTGTCCGCTGGAGCAGAGAATTGCAGTGGGAAAAGCGTACTTCAATAAATGCAACAGTTGTCATTTTGTACTAAACACTCGATCTCCTCAGGAACATAAGGTAGCACCAGAATTTCGTCGATATCGTAATGATATCTCAGATGGCAATATAGCACCTTAAGAGCGGCATTATGCCGGTAAATATAACTCGATCGCGCATGAGCAAAGCAGGACGAGAGAAGCATTAGAGTTTCGGGATACTTCAAACAGGCTCTACACTTAACATCGGGTAAATTAGAGAACTGACTACGATATGCTAGTGTGATAGTGACTCCATCTTGACAAGCAAAGAGAAATCCTTGCGGTTCGGATTTCAAACCGGCAGATCTAAGAAAAGAGAATGACAGTTTAGTTGACAATTTCAGTGTATATATTCAGCAGCGATTTCCAGGAGGTTCGCACTTATAACCACGGGTTTTATGAAGAGACACCAGAATAGGGAGCAAGGAAGCACAAAAGAGTAGCGGACTAAGTGAGTATCTCTGAAATATACCCCGCCTTCTGAAACTAACTGGTGCTGTAATAAGTTTATTGGATCGTGATATTATAGAAGATCTTAATTTCCAAAGCGGCATAAGTTACTCAATACAACCCAGTACTGAATCTTGCGCTGCAAGACAACGTTGAAGATGCAACAACAGAGCATGTGATGTAGTGTCGAACATTGAAAAAGTAACTGTTGTGATGCTTTGACTAGAGTTTTGATTTATCGTAGCTCTATATAATCTCAATCATTCCAATCTGTTGAAAAAGTATGGCCAAGTTTTTTATTCGCAGTAACGGCCGGTTTAAAGAGAAAGGCCTCAGCATCCGCGATTTCATGGGCCTATAAAAGCCGATGCAGAGGGACCGCACTATTGGACATTTTACAAGCCAAATCGACAACGATATAATTGTGAATCTGTTCCAAAATTAAAAGTCCCCGTCCACCCTGATGACGAGATAGGTAAATGCGAGAAACGTGGATGGATGCTACGATTAAGAAACACCATCTTGCATATGCACACGTCTAGATCCTCTCGCCTCCACTTAAAAACCCTAAATCAATATAGTAAAACAAGGACAGCAAGCATATTCACCGCAGCGCTTTTATTCTTCCCGAAAAGTTCTGATTTCTATATTTTGCGTAATCGCTGCTTATAATTGCTACTTAATCTCTACTTCACATAGTTTGTGTCATGCATTCGATGACACAATTCATTAGCTTTCAAACGGTGAAGGAGGTATAGTAAATTTTTAGAACTGCGCATCCACCTAAACCAAACTCGATGGAAATGTCCAAAGTGTATTCTTGCACTAGTTTCAAATACTATTGTAAATATCGGTCACTTAAAACATAGAGCTTAAGATCGTCGATATAAAATCGATGTGTGACTTTGTGACTGTAATTTCCAGAAGGGTCGTACTCATAACCATTGGTTTTATAAAGAAACACCGGAATAGGGAGCAATGAAGCACAAAAAAGTAGTGGACTAAGTAAGTATCTCTGAAATACACCCCTTCTGTAACTAACTGGTGCTGTAATAAGTTTATTGGATCTTGATCTTATAGAAGATCTTAATTTCCAAAGCGCCATAAGCTACTCAATACAACCCAGTACTGAATCTTGCACTGCAAGACAACGTAGAAGATGCAACAATGGAGCATGTGATGTAGTGTCGAAAGGTTTTTTGTAGTCGATCCAAGCTACCGACAAATTCTTCTTATATTGGATCGAATATTCATTTGGAGTAATTCACGAGTAAGTTTTTTTTGCAAAACTGTTTCGACCACATTCAATATTTGTGAGTATAAAATCCGCGTAAAAAGTTTATAACAGGTGTTAAGAGATGTGATCGGTCAATAGTTTTTAGGTTCTTTAAAATTGTATTCTTTCAGTATCAGAGTTGTTCTACCTTCGACTATGCACCCAGGAATGAGATGGCTTAGATTAAGCCAGTTTTAGAGTATTCCCGTAAGATGACTATGAATTCTAGGATTTTTTTTCTACCAGAAATTGTTAATACTATCGGTTCCTGGGGCAAAATAGTTATTCGTTCCTTCAAGAGCCTTTTTCACTTCCTCTCCACCGGCCGATATTCAAGCGTTATTCGAGAGTAGTAGAGTTTTTAAGGGAAGGTCTATGTTCCCTGAGAGGTAACACTGACTCGTATATTTCCTTCCAGAATTTTTCAACTTGTGATAGAGTTGGTAGATGCTTTACTAATAATAGAGAAATCGAGAGCGCTGGGTCAGAAACAGATGAGTATCCTTTATGCCTTTTGCCTTTTTCTTTAGGTTTTTGTTCACAAATTTCTTTAGGTTCGTGTGCACAAATCTCAGTCACCGCATACAATCCAATTGAGGCTGTTCAATAGCTGCCAAGGTAGTTTTATTTGAGGTGTGATAGGTGTAGCGTATACATTGGCAATTCTGCTAATCTTGTTTGTAAACGATGGAATGCCTTTTGCCTTGTTAAACAGATTTTTTCTGAAATTTTCTGAATTCAGCGTTGGAAATGGCATCGATTATCGGCGAACTCTGAAAGTTCCTCTCCTAGTGCCGTGTCTGCTATCTTATGGTCTTATGGTTTACTGTGGCACTTGATATTAACGGCCACATTTCTTTGTGCCGTATTATCATCGTGGACAAATTGAGTAATGATCCGATTTTCGCCATGCTGTTCCACTGCAGTTGGATTCACTTGTTTTCTGCTGTTGTTCTGGCAGGCGGTACGTCCTGTCCTCCCTTGTGTTGTTTTAGACAACCTGTTCGCTTGTGGGACAACTTCTCACATACCCAGGCCACAAAATCCCTAAGTTGCTGTTTGGTAAACTTAGTTAAGTTTGAGTGGCCTTCACACCACATTTGGAGCATTCACACCACGTAACCTCTTTTGTTCGGCTCACTACTATCATCCAGCAAATCATCCTTAATTCCATTGTCCACTGGAAACATCCGTGTCCATTGCCAAGTACGTCACCGTCGGGCATCCGATTGCTCCGGGTGCTCCTCCATCCTGTC
This sequence comes from Kuschelorhynchus macadamiae, assembly GCA_030620095.1. Taxonomy (NCBI): domain Eukaryota; kingdom Metazoa; phylum Arthropoda; class Insecta; order Coleoptera; family Curculionidae; genus Kuschelorhynchus; species Kuschelorhynchus macadamiae. The sequence goes on from JAUTXW010000450.1 coordinate 463,135, forward strand.
CAGCGGTCTCATCCGAATTGCGTTTAAGAACACCGCAATTTACTCAGTACAGTGGATTGTTAGCACACTGTACTTTGACGAGACACGGTTTTACGTGGGCTACCGGCCCGATTAATGCCTTTGTAAGTCACTCAGATAGGGTGGTAATCGTAACCTATTCAAACTCACTGGTTATACCACTTTTTTTGGGGTAAGTGGTATTCGGTAGCAGAGTGCCGCAACAGACTCAGCACCTTAGGACTGCACCAGTACTATGGCCCTATATTATTATTATTGTTACTATTAATATTGTTTTTATTATTTATTTTTCATAATTTTAATTACATAGTTTATCCCTATAACACTTGGTTTTTGCGCAAAATTTGAGGTCTATTCGATAAGTTTCTTAATAAAGATTTTTCTAACATTTTGTGACGCCGCCATTTTGTTCCGCCACATTGTATTTTCATCAGAATTCATGTCATCCCCGTATCACGCTGGCTGTTTGATCAAAATTTAAAGTCAATCAGATACGTAGTTTCTGGGTTATGCTGCGTAGAGGCAGACCGACAGACCGACGAAAATGGGAGAACATGTTTTTCGGGATCTAGCGACCCTAAAATACAAAGATCTGCAAAAAACTTGCACGGTGATTTTTTTCACGATTACAATACTTCTTTGATAATAACCGTATATGTTACCAAATTCAAATTTAACACAGGAGCATGGTGAAAACAATTTCCAGAGAAAGCTAATTGTGTGATTTGTAAGCATAGATATTCTATAAAGAAGCGAATCTGATTGCATAACGACATAATAAATATTCCCCTGGTCACAAGGTGAATTTCAAACGATGCATTATAAAAATATTATACCTCGGAAACGACTTTATGATAGTGCTACTTTTTAAGGAAATTATTTAGCACCCTTCAATATTAACAACTTTAAACGTAAGTACGAGGGAAAAATAAGTAATGGAATGTTTTGTAACAATTAGTAATAAAAAAATAAGAAAAACTGCTCCAAATTAATATTATTATTTTTATCACTCTACAATATTATATATTTTAGTAAGGCAAAACAAAATTTTAATTTATACCTTCAAAAAAATTTTCAAGGATTACTTGGTTTTTGTTTTATTGGGACTCCAAAGCTATTGTAAGTTTTTATCTACAATAATAGACTGACTGAATGTATTGATTGACTGAATCAGCAAAACGGATTCCTTTAGAACATTTTATCACATTCAGGATATATGATCTCATGCCCTAACCGGGCGAAAGATGTAACAATTATTTTAATATATATGTATCTGTAGATTTTGAGGTCATAGAATATTACACAAGTGTTTTATCAGATCATACGCATCTCCTTTGTCTGAGCAAATTACAAAATTTAATCTCACGAAGGAAATACAATTTCTGTAACTATGTATACAGTTACAGTTTGGTGTAAAGATGCGTGTTATCGATATATGTTAGTTATCGATAGGTAAGCGAAATATCGAATAACAATAGGTAAATAAAAATATGAAAATATCAGTAGTTGCCGATAGGTGTGCAATAATACCGATAGGTATCCGATAATGTTGATAGGTAGCTGATAATATCGATAAGTAGCCGAGAACATCGCTGCTTATGGATAAACGGATTACATATTTACAAACAAAATTCTGCGGCATAGGTAAGTGAGGACTATTTTTTTGCTCCCAAATCGCTTTTGTTGTAAATATATCGATAGGTAGTAACACATATCGATAGGTAGCAATGAACTGTCGATAATAAATAAAATATATCGATAGCTGATGTGCTAGGGCCTATCGATAGATAAACTCTAATATCGTTCATCCCTAGTTTGGTACAATAGAAAAATTGATTTTACAAACGGTTACAAATGCTAAAAATGCCACAACATTGTTAAGTCCTATTTTTTCATAAATAGACGTTGCATATTTTTTAATCAATTTTTAAATCCACTTGGGCAAAAGTTAAATAAAAAACTACAGATGTCATTATTTTTTTTTCGAACAATTTCACCTCTAATGAAGTGTGTTTACAGGATTTTTTTTATTTAACATAGAAAAAATAAATTAATTAGCATATATAAGGTATATGCTAACTGTGGGTAAAATATATAAAAAAATTATAAATAATATAAACTTTCGATGAGGTCTAAAATGGGTCGATAGGTTGAAAAATGAAAAAAGGTAAAAATTATATAATAAAACTATTAATTTGACAGAGAAAATATGTATAAATAAAATCAATTTTGATGTATTTCTTCAGGCCCTGGGTTTCATGCTAAAAGCGGGATGCAATTTTTTCTTGCTTGCTCTTATACTATGACCTAAATGCTCACAATAATGTCTAGTTATCTAACGGTCATTTTTAACGTCTTAAACTCTATTAAATTGTATGATATTACTATTAAATAATTGTAAATGTATTTAACCATACCCTTCAGATGCTTTAAAATTAATATCGACTTTTTGTTATTTAGGTACCCTTTATAATTTAAACAATGCTTATGCATTTTCTTAACATTGTGATTATCTAAAAGCTTGCGACGTTTAATTTTTAACATTAATAACTCTTCTGTTGGACTGTCAGGAATGTTCAACAGAAATAAACTTAAACAAGATATTTATTATAGTTAAAATAATTTATTTCGTTTAACCGATCAAAAAAATAACAATTTACTACATTTGGCAAATCAAATTTTTCTTCTCTATGTCCTTATTATGTAATTATTCTTTTCAGATGGACATGTGATATTTCTCTGGGGCTGTGGTAAATTGTATGTGTGTCTTTGATTAGTGCCTGTAGTTAATTCTGTGTCTCTGGACTTAGAAATGTTGAGGAGAGAAATGAGAAATACAGTTTTAATTCATTTATGTGGCAGAATTAACAAATAATTTACAGTTTTTAATTTCTTCTTAAATTAGTATATACCTTTTTAATTCTTCCTAGATAAATCATCTTGTATTTAATGAGAAATATTTCCTTAGCATTCTAGTTTTATATTCGTATATTTATTGTCACTCTGCGGTGTGACATTCCATTATTGTGTATGCCATACTGTTGTTTTAATTTTTACTACTTTTATTGGTTATATTTTTTTAATAATTTTAATTCAAATGCAAAACGAATTGTAAATCCTAACTAATTAGGATCAATCATATCATATTTTCCTTAATAATTCTTTGAACTTCGTTCCTTTGGATAAAGTTTGCGATTTATGTAATTTTCTAGTCGTTTTCTCATCCAAAAATTAAATATTTCGCTTTGCAATAATGATGATGGACTTTTAGAGAAGCTAACAAATTGATCAGAATGGCGGCCAGTATAAATATTTTTTTGTACCTAAACCCCTAACCTATATGGATGTGCAGTAATAGTACAGAATCACGAAAGAAAACACCCACCATGAAATTGTATTTCGTGTAATGCAATTAATACCTGGAATTTTACTAGGGAGGTCACCTGATAAGAAAATATTTTCGGAGCATCAGTCACAATTTCTTTTCTAGAGGTTTCGAACCTCAGAACAAATATGTGTCAATTTCTCGAATGTTCCTATTTGGTCTTCCCCGTAATTATTGTAGTTGTTTTATGCTTCTTGACTATTATTTTTTTTAAATTAATTATTAATGACAAATATTTACATTTACAAACTTTAGATAAAAATACCAATGAAAACTACATGAAACTAAAAAAATACATGGCTTTCATGTAAGGGGTTTTTCATTCTGATGGAATTTCGTAATCTAGCTGAACTGGTTTTAATGTGCAAGGCCGTCATTTACTAACATATATAATATAAGATTCCTGAGATATTGCGCTGCCTATTTTTTATATATATATATATATATATATATATATATATATATATATATATATATATATATATATATATATATATATATATATATATATATATATATATATATATATATATATATATATATTTGAAAAAGCCTGAAATGGACAGGTGAAACGTCAATTAAAGTTTCTTTGTTCAATCCACGAACCTAATCCCAAGAAAGTACTTGATATTTATAAATTGTAAGGTTCAAGAAGAAAAATATAATATATATATATATATATATATATATATATATATATATATATATATATATATATATATATATATATATATATATATATATATATAAAATATATATTCAGTGCGATAGTTGTGCGATGTTGGTCACCGACGTCTAGATAACGTGTCAAATAGCAAAAATGACGGTTGGCCTTGTAAAAAGTCGTTTAGTAAAAAAACGCTGTGTTTTCTGAGAAGTTTAAGTAAACTGTTTTCAAATTTTATATCAATATATAACGCGGCAAGCACTAGTATATAGTATAAAATTGATTCTTTGGGATGATCGCTAGAGCAATATAATTTGGCTAACCATAGACACGTGTTTCTGATTTAAGGTCTTCATCAGTACAGTCAACTAGTTGAAAGATGAGTAGAACTAGCGCCAAAATGAATACACAAAACAATACCAGAGTCATCCATTTTCTACTATATACTAGTTCTTGCCGCGTTATATATTTTCTACTTTTGATTGGTTACTCTGCTATTGTTTTGTATATTCATTTTGGCGCTAATTGTACTCGTCTTTCAACTAGTTGGGTGTACTGATGAACACCTTAAGTCAGAAATACGTGTCTATGGTTTGCCAAATTCCATTGCTTTAGCGCTCAACCCAAAGAATACATTTTCTACTGTATACATTTTTTTGAACTTTTCTAATTAAGCTTAATAAACTTTTCTTAATAAAAGCTTTTTGTTAAAAATGTATAGAGTTTTACGTAGGGACTATCATATTGTCGCAGTTATTTAGCGTCCCTGAATAATCCATTTAAAATTGGGCAATTTTCATAACATTGTTTTCACCAATTTCACTGACACTTATAGAAAATAAAGTCACTACTTATCAAATGATGAATTCGCAAATTTCACTCATAGAAATAGTTTGATTTCAATGTTTGAAAGTGATAGGCAAAAGTGCATATTACATATTTATTTGGACTTGCATTGTCCTACGTTGCAATATATGATATATGAAAGTGAAAATATCTGCTTCTTTCAAATTATTAAAAATGTGAAATATGGTCCAATTTCCCAACAAAATAAAGTTTATAATAAATAAAAATCAAATCAGGCACGCCTTGCACGTACGTATTTCTTATAGCATTTAAGCCAATAACTTAACTCAAGCGGTTATCTCCCAAAATATAAATCGTTCTCTTACCGAATAAACGATCTGAGCCAAATTCGAATAGTCCGTTTGGTTTCTTTTTAACGCCGAGTTTTAGAAGTTGTAGCTTTAAATAAATTTTCTTTAGTTAATGGACCGTCACTGATTTTAGCGTAATGTGATTTAGGACATATGCCAACTTGTAAAAACAAGACTGCGAAAAACTTTCCTCAAAAAGTTTGATGCTGTAAACGTCAGGCAAGTGGAATGTTCTCATGAAGTTAAAAAAATGAAAAAAAAAAACAACTGCCATTGAGTCACAGTTTAAGTACTTAAACCCTTTTATTAGAAATAGTTATATATATATATATATATATATATATATATATATATATATATATATATATATATATATATATATATATATATAGTAGGAAATGGATTCTTTAGGATGACTGCTAAAGCAATGGAATTTGGCTAACCGTAGACACGTGTTTCTGACTTAAGGCCTTCATCAGTACAGTCAACTAGTTGAAAGACGAGTATAACTAGCGCCAAAATGAAAATATAAAATAACACCATAGTCACCCAAAGGAGCAAAACCGACATTTGTAATTACCAAGAGAACATCCGAAATCTTTTTTTCTCTAAATCCATTTTCCAGTTATGGAATTTATTCCAGTTAAATGTAATATTGGCTAATACCTCGAGTAGTGGTAAAGCTAAACAGTTTGAAATTTGGCAGTTGTATGTGTACCAACAAATCGACTCTCTTGGGTGTTTAAGCTTTAAGCTTTTTCCATCCCATTTGGGGTGCAGTGAGAGGATTATACTTCCAAATTAACGTTATTCTAAAGATGTCTAAAAGACAAAAGATTCTTCGCAAACTCCACGTCGACCCGTTTTCGAGTAGGGAAAAAATGGAAAAGAAGTGAGAAACATTGTGACAAAAATGAAATAAAAATTGTCTTTAATATCTCGTTACTGGGTTTGGGAAGGACTTCAACAACGCATCATGTTGCTTTATATCGTTCGGTGTATACTAACGCTTAAGTCTTTTGCCTATGTGCTATTTCTACTTATTTATTTTTCATTTTTATTTATTCCATTATGGATCGTACTAATGAAGATAAAGTCAGTTTGTACCTACTTTTCGCATTAAAGATGCTCCTCGATGATCTGGTCTTTCTTCTGTTAAATCTGAAGATTTTAAGGATGTTTAAAAGACAAGAGATTCTTCGCAAAATCCACGTCGACCTGTTTTCGAGTAGGGAAAGAATAGAAAAGAAGTGAGAAACATTGTGACAAAATTAAATAAAAATTGTCTTTAATATCTGGTTACTGGGTTTGGGAAGGACTAACAACGCATCATGTCATTCGGTGTGTACTAACGCTTAAGTCTTTTGCCTCTGTGCTATTTCTACTTATTTATTTTTCATTTTTATTTATTCCATTGTGGATCGTACTAATGAAGATAAAATCGAGATCATAGAACAATTTCTGCAAGTTATGTGAGAAGTTTTGTTTTTAAGTTTGTAACAACGTTTCGCATTAAAGATGCTCCTCAATGATCTGGTCTTCCTTCCGTTAAATCTGAAGATCTTGAAGTTTATGTTGTCGGTATAGATAAATCAACGGTTCACGAAATTATAAAAAGACACAAATTTCACCCTTACGAAGTTTACTTTATACTAAAACTTAGTGATGATGACCCAGACCGCAGATTACGATTTTGTGAAGAGATGTCACATTTAACTGAAACGCAACCAAATTACTTTTATTGGACATACATTTTAGTAATAAAGCAACTTTTTTCTGAACCGCGCAGTCAATAGATGTTATTGTCGTTATTAGAGTGATGAAAATCCTCACTTGTTTGAAGAGGCTCATACACAGCATCCTCAGAAACATAACCTATGTGTACGAATTACGGCCAATAAGGTATTTTGTCCATTTTTTATTAACAAAATTTATTAATTCAATTTATTATTTTATTGTTATCAATTCATTATTAATAAAATAAACCTACTAACTAAGACAACGATATTGACTATGACCCATGCATAATGAATTTCCTGGGCGACGGATTGGACGTCGTAGCAAAAGACTTAAGCGTTAGTACACACCGAACGACATAAACTAACACGATGCGTTGTTGAAGCCCCAAACCCAGTAAAGAGATGTTAAAGACAATTTTTATTTCATTTTTGGCACAATGTTTCTCGCTCCTTTTCCATTCTTTCCCTAAACGGGTCGACGCCGACGTGGAGTTTGCGAAGAATCTTTTGTATTTTAAACATGTTTAAAATAAGATTAATTTGGATATATGGTTGTATTTAAAATTTACAAGTATAAATCTCTCACAGCACCCCAAATGGGATGGAAAAAAGCTTAAACATCCAAGCAAGTCGATTTGTTGCTACACATACAACTGTCAAATTTCAAACTATTTAGCTTTACCACTACTCGAGGTATTAGCCAATACTACATTTAACTGGAATAAATTCCATAACTCGAAAACTATTGACAATTTGGAAAAACGGTTTTACCCGTCAAATTGATTTCCTCCGAGACATTTTGACCCGTTTCGATGTACAAACATATAAATACTTCCATACAAATAATTTTTCTTTAACATTATTACTCTAGAATAAATTTCTGTAGCGTGCCCTATCTTTGATCTTAATAAATTTCTGAATGACCAAACAGCAGTTTCCTTAGAAAAGCCTTTATGTATAACAACATTATTTTCATTAAGTAACTTTGATAGTTAACGACTAATCTAGTTTCAGCACTTAAGTTTTGGGTAAGTTTGCAGCCAACAATTCAAAGAATTAGTACACTTACAGCATTCAGAAATCATTGTTGAGTTTAAAGTTAATAAGGCCGGGACCTTAACTTTAGTCACTTTAAAGCTAACGTACCCGATTCCAGAAACACTGCTTTCCTTGTCCAGTTTTAGTGATAAATTACGGATTTTGTAACAACGACGTTATAAATGGGTTTAATTACACCAACCCTGCATTGTACATGTTCCTAAATTCACACTATACGGAACAAGAAAGTTTTGCAACAATTCGTTAAAGAAGGTCTTCTTAATGCCAAGAAACATATTTAGTCAGGAATCGGAAATAAAAATTGTCTATAGCCTATAACTTAAGAAACACGTATATCCTTTTAGAAATAATGGTTCTTGGCTTTAGACTATGTTAAAATGAAATAACTTTGTGACATTTGGCTGAGGGTAGGGTTTTATTTCGATTGATTCTTGTCCTCCGTCTATTTTGTTTCAGATAGAGCCTTTTTAAATAAATAGTAAATTTTTCAAATATATCAGGTGACCGCTAATGAATGCGTCAAAAAGAAATTCAAGATTAAACTCGTCAAAATAATGATCTTGAGCCAAATATGCCTTAGTACAGGGTTTTCCCGTATATTTTTCCACCCACCTAGAGAGTTTATTTGAATAGATACGGAAATGTCGTAAATGAAAAAATTGTTGGGTTTTTAATGAAGATTTGAAATATTATATCATTAGTGCGAAAATATTATTGTAGGAAATATCAAATTTTGACAGGTTGTCAGTTTTTTTAAATGAAACACCCTGTATATTTAATCATATTCTTGAAGATCTTTTTTTTTAATTTCAAATATATATATTTTTAATATATTCTGTCAATTAGTTTTGGATATATAAGCGTTTAAACATTAAAGAAATGGTAAGGTAATTTGCGCTAAAACATAGTGAGCCATGGTCAAGACAATTGCAATGAACGACGCCTTTTTTGACGTTTACCGGTCAGAAGTATCTATTTACGAGCATTTTTGATATCTAATACATTAGACGATGGGTTATTCGGAAGAAGAGAAATTCGACATATAGAATTATTTTATTTACATGGTAAAAATGCAACGATAGCTCGTAACGAACGCGCAATATTAAACATCGTTAAACAATTGAATGAAAGAAAAACACTTAAGCGAAAAATTAGAATAGTGGAAAGAAACAATACCATAAAAAATCAATAATATAAAGTAGGTAAATAATAATATTAGCTTAAAGAACTAAGTTTTGGTTTTCTATATAGCCTCCTTGGTTTATAATGTATTTCTAAATATTTCTTCTAAATTTTCTCTGTATGGATGCGTAGATAAGATGAGGTGATTGGGTGTTTAAATCGTCGATTGTTTGGACTATATTTTGCTCTAAAGCTTAGATGGTTCTTGGCCTATTGTAGTATATCTTGTTTTTAAGATAACCCCGCAAAAATATGTCCAGTGGAGAGAGATCGGGACTGTTTGCTGGTCATCTTAATGGTCCATGTCTTCCAATCTTTTAAAAAATTGGTGACCGGCTGGACATGAGGAGGGGCATCATCTTGTTGCCATATCAAATTAAGATACGACTTAATCGGTAGTTGTTCTAAATGCCCCTCGATTTCATTTTCTAATAACTCCTGATACCTTTGTCCGGTTAAATTCCCATTTAAAAATATAGGTCCAACAACACGATTGTTAAGAAGGCCACACCAAACATGTAGGGATCTTCTTCCCTGAATTTTGACCGCCTGAAGAGCTCGCGGGTTTTCTTTTGACCAAAAATGCTTATTTTTCCGGTTAAACATGCCTTCAGTGGTAAATGTTGCCTCGTTAGTGAAAATTATGTTTGACAGATTTAGTTGGTTCATCATAACACGTCTTACTATTTTTGGCAGAAGTGTAATCGGTCTATTTTATTTTGATCGGTTAATTCTTGAGTAGGTAAAAACTTATATTGCTTATATTTATAATGTCTTAGAACTGAGTGGATTTTATGCCATGATTTGTTAAAAAAAGTGGCTATACACTCGCTATTTCATGCCATAACTTTCTTGTTAGTACGGTTTCATTATTTTTTATCTAAAATTGTGATAGAGTGATGATTCTAAGCAAAAAAGGTATACTACATTCAAATCGATTAAACAAACCGTTTTCGAAATATTTGAATTTTAATATTTTATTGCAAGTCAAATCGCGGACTCAAAAACAGTTCTTAAGAATTGAGGGCTATGGTTCATGGTCATGGATACTTGACATATATTAGTGTTGGCAATCATTAATTTAAATAAAAGGTATTTTAACGTTAATTTAGGTCGTCATAAAAATAACTTCTAATAATTAATATGCCTAACGTACAAAAGATGGCGCGCGGTAGTGAAGTTAGTGCCGGGTCTACTAGTAAAAAATGTAATAAATGTAATCGACATATACTAAAAGACGGGGTAACTTGTCAGTTATGTGCAAAACAGTGGCATGATATTTGTGTACAATCGAATCTGTCCGATAAAAATAGTGAATTTGTTTGTGCAACGTATTCATCTCAAAAATCCAACCCTCACCTAGAAGATGATTTAGACTCGTCGAACGATTCTATAAAAACCGCCGTATAACTCCATATAGAGAGGGATGATGTAATCCAACAATTAATAAAGAAAAACGATAGCCTGAGTAGAGAAAATTCGCTTTTGAAAAGGCTAGTAAAAGAAATGGAGCAAAAAAATGAGCTTCTTTATTTCAAAATCAAAACACTGGAAAAAGAAATGAGTGAAACATATGTACAAGACAAAGAAAAATATGAACCAACAGGGCAACATCAAAATAGAACAATGGGAGAAGCCAAACTCCCTTTCAGCGAAGCCCCAGGTGGAAAACCAGGTACCCCAGAAAAAATTATAAGTGGCACCATCTTCCGGCAAGAATAAAAATCTAGGGAACCCTACTACAACTCTCATAACCGCAAGTAAGAGGAGCCAGACAAACGACGTAATTACAGGAACCAATAAATACAGTGAATCGATCGCAGACAATTCAGTACTTCAAGCGGCTGACCGAATGGTGGCACTCTATCTTTCTAATCTCAAAAATGAACTTCCGAGGGTGATGTAATATCATTTATTAAAGCTAAAACTGACAAAAACGTAAACATACCGTCCAAAAGATGAAGAAATGTGATTGGTACAGTTCCATTATGCGGAATTCTGGGCGAAACAAATAAAAATACAGAAATTTTGTAGAAAAGCAAGTTTCAAGCGCCCTAACTATACGAACAGCAACAGAAGTCGTGAGTACACCTTCACCAGACAAGGTGTATTTAATTGGTGAAATAACGATATGTAGGAACTAGAAAATCCACACTTAACCAAAGAACGCCATTTTCGTTTTGAAGGAATTCGTAATATAATAGACCAGTTAATGTTTGTTCGGGAAAATGGGGTCCTATTATTTTATTGTTCAATATAACGTCCCACACATTAACTGTCTGATAGCTCAGCTCTCTCACAAAATTTGGATTTTCAGATGACCAATGCCAGTTTTGTCGGTTAGGCAGACCACTTGTGGAAAAGCTAGACTGGAGAGTCCCTAGTATGTTTTTTAAAAAATCCCTAAAGTCTGTTCATCATTATAAAGCAACAATTTATCTTTGATTTGTATGGTTTTTATGGTCTGGAGTTAGCTTTATAACTTTTCAATGTTTATACAGTTTAAAATTGTGACGTTTTAAAACTCTTCGTATAATTTCGCATAAGGTAACATTGTGGTTCATAATGTTCGCATAGTATGTCTTGCAGGGGCAGGAAGATCTTGATAATTTTCCTCATAAGCCCAGCCGAGCAGCAGCAGATGCATTGTATTGATATTCCATAAACAAACAAAGTTTTTCTGGTTTTTGTCAGTAGAATACACCATCTTGCATTAAAATTTTCAAAAAAGGGAAACCAAGAAATAAAGTATATTTGGCATAATAAACTTCACGGTAAATGTATTTATTGGTTGCAGTTGCCATGGAAAATTTAAGATGATGATATACCTGGTATATATGTATGGTATTTTTCGAAAGCTCATTCCGCGCCTGTTTTTATTTGAACAAAAATATACAAGGTGTTTTATTAAAAAAAAATTATTTTGTGTTACTCCACGTATATTCCTAATGATAAAACGGAAATTAATGCAAATTTCTAGAGGGAAAAATTTCCATTCAACATGGCTTTTTATTTTGTTTCGTACGGTTATTAATAAGAAAGTTACAGGATTACATGGATTGCGGAAAATGATCTAGTCATCAAATCAAGGAAACATATCAAAGTTTCAGAGAAATGTCTCCTCCGCAATCTTGGATTTGACCTCTGCAATACCTTATTTTGTAAACAGAGTTTCCGAAAGGGCCGTTATAGAAAATAAGTCGTAAAGCGATCATAACTACATAATATATTACGAGTCACCGACAGACAACAACAAGACAGGGAGCCGAAGGGTGGCAACTAAGGAAACTAGATAGGGAAAAGTTGCAAAACGTTATAAATGAAATTCCAGAAGGTGAATGCAATCAACCGGTAATAAACTTTTCTAAAACATTAAGGCAGATATGCAATACGGCTATGCTATGCTATGAAAAAGAGCATAGAAACAGTGAGCGTCGCAGAGAAAGCATAGGGAAAAGGAGACTTTATAGTAGAAATGCAAGAAGAAACCAGGCCCATGAGCAAAACGACTTTTGGGTGGAGTAGAAAGAAAGCCAGAGAAGGTTGAAAAACAAAATTAGGATCGCTAAGAGCTAGTTGGAAGTCGCTTTGTGATAATATAGATGCTGATATTTGGGGTGATAGTTACAAAATCGTGATGAAGAGCATGAATGGTTATTCACCGAGATTGTTTTGTGTCAATGCACACCGTTGAAGAAGTAGTAAACCATCTATTCCCGCACGAACCTGTGAGATGGATCTGCGACAATAGTGTGATATTTCAAGACTTCACAACTGACGAACTACGCAAGGCATGCAACAAAGTAAAGAATAGAAAAGCTCCTGGACTAAAACATATACCTCCGGAAATAATTAAATATGTAACCACTAAACGACTTGAATACGTGCTGGCAATATATAACAAACTAGCCAGATGTGCAGAATTTCCAAAGGACTGGAAACAAACAAAACTCGTATTGCTGAGAAAGGGTGACAAACCAGTGTATAACCCTACATCCTACAGATCCATCTATCTTATAGATTTGGAAGGAAAAATGTACGAATAGCTAATCCTAATTAGACTTCAGCAGGAAAGAACCATTCAGACAAACAGTTTGGTTTTCGCGAGGGACGTCAAATTGTGGACGCTATAAATGAGGTGCTTAGAATAGCAAGAGAACTAGCTGATTACTCGTAGACTCTGTTCAATCATAACTCTTGATGTCAAAAATGCCTTTAATAGCGCTTAGTGGCAGATTATTTTAGAGGAGTTGAGAAAACGACGGGTTGATGAGGGTATGCTCAGCATTATAGCGTCATACCTATCAGAACGTGTCATACTGATGAAAGCAAAGGGAGTCAGTAGAGGAAAAGAAATAAAAAGTGGCGTCCCACAGGGGTCAGTGTTGGGCCCAACACTATGGAACGTATTATATGACGAACTCTTAAGGATCGAAATGGAAGAGGGTACCACACGAATTGGATACGCTGATGATGCGGCTATGGTTGTAGTAGCCAAAAAAGGATTTGATCTTATGAACGTGGCGAACACAGGGCTACATCGAATATCAGATTGAATGGAGATGCGCAGACTAAAACTGGCACCAGAAAAAATGGAGGCAGCTCTACTACAGCTAAGAGGAAAACGTTACCAATGCAATTTATTGTACAAGGCATCGAAATTACACCAGGCAAGGCTGTGAAGTACGTAGGAGTATGGGTAGACACTAAGCTCACCTTTGCAGAACATGTAAACAACACAGCAGAGAAGGTGTTAAAAACAGTGAGGGCCCTATCAAAACGTATGCCCAACGTTGGAGGGCCAAGGAGTTCGCAACGAAGACTACTAGCAACTGTGGCCAACTCACAAATGCTATACGCAGCTCCAGTGTGGCTCACAGTAACTGGCCCTAACACACGCATAAAGAGGCTCACAAGAATTCAAAGGCTTAGTCAATACAGATATGTAGTGCTTATAAAAACCATATCAGGAGAAGCCGTTTGAGTCATAGCGGGAACACCCCCGATAGATCTTCAGATAGTGGAAAGACATGAAGAATACAGCGGCACATCTAGAGACAGGTTAACATTCTTAACGAGAGACAAAGGAGAAGTTATAGTGAGAGATCTGGCCGATGGAACTGGAACTTGATGACTTAGGAACTTGGCTCAACATAGCTCACGGTGAAGTGGATCACTTTCTGACGCAGACACTTTCCTGACATGGTTGTTTCAGAAAGTATCTATTTAAGCGAAACAGGGTTGAATCGGACCAACGCACGTACTACGATCAAATAGTCGATGTTGAACACACCCTCTTCTTCTGCAAAAGACGGGAAAATAATAGATCACATTATACACAACAAACACGACAAATTTTTAACGGATAGAACATGATGCAAAGCCTGCTGAGGTCAGAGGAGTCATGGCGGCAAGCGTACGAAGTGGTAAAAGGAAATAGAAGAGAGGTAAAAAAGGACAGTCCGGGCATTGAAGTAATGCGAAAGCATTTTACGAAGCATGGACTAACACTTTGAAGGTTTCCCTTCCTCTACAAAAAAAAAGTCATACCTCGTCACCCGGTACTTAATTGCGCCAAAATAGATAGCACTGCAATAGTGTAACGGACTTGAGTTCTTCTCCTCTCTCTCCTTTGGCTTTCTTCCTCTAGTTATGCAGTCGAAGGCAAAAATGTTAAAGCAAAATTGTCTAACACCATTATAAGAATGATATGTTAGTGGACAAGCTGTAAATTTAAATTAATATCGTTATATTTTAGAATAATTTCTACCCTAAAATTAATAATTTATATAAAATCTTATATCACTCCCTGAATTGCTAAATATTTGATGCTTAATGTTACTACTTTCAATGCCACTGCATTAGAAACACTTTTGAAAACCTGCTCCTAGATTTATAGTGCAGAAATCTCAAATCTACACATTTTTAATATATTGAAATTTTATATACGTTGCAAAATATTTTATTTCAACCTATGTCTTTTCTTGATCTGGATATGTTTCAGTTTCAAAAATAAAATTGTTCGTTCTTTTAAATTTATGGTTCTAACTTCGCCGTCATACATCATTTTAAATGGAGCAAAAGTTATCGTTCCGAAATCTAAAAAAAAACAGCACCTATTATTATAATACAATGTCAAATGCAGGCATTCTAAATCATATTCTTACGTGTCTGTGCCCAGCTTGCCATGAAAACTGCAAACACATTTTGTCTAATGCTATTTCAACGGAAAAAGTGTTTTAAAATCAATAAGGATTTTTTACTTTTGTTGGCAATAAACTTTAAAACTAACTTGTGACAAAATGCTTGAACATTACAATTTCGTTCATTTATTTTCAGGAAACTATTGATACATTGGTATTATCAATTTTTAACATGTAGATAACACTCAGAAAAAAAATCATTTTTAAGATAGTTATAATAATAATAACACTAATACATTTATTATTTCCAATCTGAAATACACTTAAACTACTAACTAAACCCTGACAAAAACGAAAGGTCATTCCAGTATCCCACTAGACAGCAGGCACTGCTGGAATCTAATAATTTAATTAATATATTATATTATATAAAATATGAAACGGTCTATAACATAATATTAAAAAAAGTAATTTCACAATAAAGTTGGAATTATCCAAAATGATCTTGTTTATAAATTTTATGTGTTGCTTATAATAATTAATGAAGTCTAGAGCATAACAAGGAGAAGAAAGATTCTAGATAAGTAGGGAGGCATTAAGAAAATAATATAAATAGGAAAGGAAGTAAAGATATATTTACTACATCGGTTATTTGTAATAAATATTTTATATAATCTGTTCTAGATTATTTATAAATTTATTAATTTTTTTATCATTTTTACTTCCTTCGCAAAATTGTCACTAGATGCCGTAAAACATGTTTTCTCAATTTCATCGGTCTGTCGGTCGGCGTCTCTATTCGCTGCATGGCAAAAAAATTACTTACCCGTTTGACTTCAAATTTTGTCCAAAAATTAAAAATATTATGGGGATAAACTGGTAACATTTTGATAAAAATCGAATGTAGCGAAACAAAATGGCATACTAGTCAAATGTTAAAAAAATATTCAAAAAACTGCTTATCTAATCTACTTCAAATTTTGCATAAAAATCAAGTATTACGTAGTTATGAACTGGTACAATTTTGGTACGATTCCAAGATGGTGAAACAAAATGGCGGCTTAATAACATATTTACAAATTCCTTTAGTTTTATTGTTCAATACTAAATAGTATCAACAACATACAAAATACCCACCATCTAAATAATGTTTCACAAATTACATATTTTTAAGTTTTACACAGAAAATCACATTTTATACCTCTGAAGAAGACCCCATAGAGGCCGAAAGATCGACTAGTTACTACAACAGATTATCTATGTGCGTTTTATTGACCATCATCCAACCTAAAACACACCCAAAATTTACAAATTCAGCCTGAAGAAACTACTTAATAGACTGATTTCAAATTTTCTGTAAGAATTAACTGTGGTATACAGATAAACTGGTAAAACTGTGTACGAATTCAAAATGGCGGTCAAATGAAATATTTGTAATCTTGGGTGGCTTAGTGAAATGTAAAAAAAATTGTTACTAAAAAATATAGTATCCAATTTATCTCAAACTTTGCACAAAAATCAAGTGTTACGTAGGAATCAACATGGAATATTTTAGTACGAATCCAAGACAGCAAAAAAAATGACGGCTTAATAAATTATTTAAAAAATCAGCCTGAAAAATTAATTTCAAATTTTGGTCAAACATTAAGTGTGATAGAGATAAACTAGTAAAATTGTGGTACGAATTTAAGACGGCGATACAAAATGGCGGTCAAATAAAATGTCTCAAATATCAACGTAAAAAAATATTCTTATTCAATAGACTTCAAATCTTGCAGCAAACTTGAATGTGATACAGGGATTAACTGGTACGAATTCAATATGGCGACATTAAGAAATCAGTGTAAAAAGTACTTATTCAATTTATTTTAAATCGTGCCCAAAAATTAAATGTGGTATAGGTAGAAACTGGTAAAATATTGGTAGGAATCCAATATGGTGAAACAAAATGGTGCCCATTAAAGATGTTTGAAAAAACATTATAATAAATACGTGCGGAACTAAATTGGGTAACAACACTTCTTTAATAAAAGGAAATAGTCATAACGAGGAAGGTAAAAAGTACTAACTGATAAGGAAAAGTCAATGACTTTTAATTTACTTATTAAACATGATATATATTATGTGAGAATGATTTTTTGAATAGGTAGTTCTTTGCTATCTGCAGGAATTGTTAAAATGTGCTTTTGCAAAATATTATTACTGTGTACGTCTATTCGCTATGTGAATTTGCATTGTAAATATGGAGAGGATTTCTGTTTAATTATTTTACAAAGAAAACAAGGTGATAGAAAATTACGTCTGCTTAACACGTTAAGCCAGGTAAGCTCAGTTGGTTTATGAGATAACCTGTGATTTCGTTTAATACCGAAAATGAAGCGAATATACGAGATTTGCATTTTTTGAATTTATCGACTCTCAAATGAGTCTAGAAATGGACCATAAATACTGCCATACATTTTTTTTTGGTATTTTGATTAAGGTAATGCGTGTGAGAGTACAGCATTTTCAAAGAAGAGTATTGGTATCCAATAAAGGACCTAAGTTTTTTGCATATGGTTTAAAGTTTATATGTTCTGAGCTACTTGATAGTTGTTTATGTTCCTCTAAATTATCACGCAAATTATTGTCGCAGAAAGTAAAACTATGGATTTATTTGGATTAATTTTAAGCAAATCATCATTAGAGATGTTCATTAAATTTTCTAGGTCTTAAGATGATTTTAGCTTTAGCTGGTTTAAGTGAGACATAAATTGGTGTGTCGTCTGCGTACAGATGATTCCACAGAAATTTAGTGAGTTGTTAAATTTGAGGTGATGTGGTGTATAAAAGTGGCTTCAAAATACTTCTTTGTTGTACCCCTGAAATGATGTTTCGTAAGTCCGATTTTTTTTCAGATAAGTACGATTCTTTGAGTTCTGTCTGAGAGATATGACCGAACAAGTGATCAAAACCTATTTTAAAATGGCGAGAAGTAAATCATCATATGGAAGATTGCCATTACGATACCTTTTCAAGGATTTTTGTTAGTGTAGATAGTATCGATATAGAGGTTCTTAAGTGTGAAAATTCAAAAGGATTGCTAATTTTTGGTAAGGGAAGTAGGAATGCTAACTTCCACGATTTTGGAAAATGTGACACGAATAAACAACAGTTTATAATTTAAGTAATGTATGGAATAATAAATGGACCACATACAATTATCAGCGTTACATTTGTATTGTCAGAACCATAAGTTTTAGATTTTAATCTTTAGAACAACCGAAACTAAATATCCTCATTAACACTGTTACATGAAAAACGTTCAGGCAAATGAACACCATTATATGTATAAAAATCAAGTAAGTTTTGGCTCACAATTGTATTATCAGGGATTGGAGTACAAAATCACCAAGTTCATTTATTTCTTTTTAGATTATTGGGAATTAAATTACATTTTTGTTTATGACATTAATTTTTTAATTCGTTAATTATTGTTTTCAATTGCAAGATTGAAATTTATTATTTAGGTAAACTCTTTTTACTTCCCCCGTAAAACGTAAGTATTGTAATTCTGAAAAAAATCACCCTCGTATGTTTTGGCAGATTTTCACGTTTTAGGGTCTCTAGATGCCACAAACATGTTTTCTCAATTCGGTCCATCTGTCGTTCTGTCTGTCTATTCTTAAACTACTTACCCGCTTGACTTCAAACGTTGGTTTAAAAATTAAGGGTCATATGGGGATAACGTAGTAAGTTAAACTCCAATAAGGAGGAACAAAATGGCGGCCTAGTGAAATGTTACAAAAATTACTACTAAAAAACTAATTAATTTCCAAATTTTGCACAAAAATCAAGTATTACTTAAAAATCAACTAGTAAAATTTTGGTACGAATTCAAGATGGCGAAACAAAACGGCGGCGTAATAAAATATTTAAAAAATGAACCTGAAAAAACTACTTATTAATAGTTAAGTATGATATAAGATGATAAGATGGCGGAACAAAATGGCGGCCAAATAAAATTTTTGTAGTCGTGAAAAAATTATCCCCCAAGGTTTTACATATCTTCACGTTTTAGCGTTTCTGGGAAATAAATTAGTTTTTTTATTTACGACTATAATTTTTTAATTCTTTTTACTACAATTTTGAAAATTATTACTTAGATAAACTCGTTTTACTTCCTATTATTGTAATCGGGAAAAAATCACCCTCCGAGATTTTTACAGATTTTGACGTTTCAGGACCCTATATGCCAAAAAACATGTTTCCTCAATTCCGTCGGTTTGTCTGTCTGTTAGTTCGCGGCATAGCCAAAAAAAACTACTTACCAGGTTGAGGTCAAATTTTGGTCAAACATGTAGAGTCATACGGAGCTAAGCTGACAACATTTTGATAAAAATCCAATACAGCGGAATAAGAGTTAAAAAATTTGTTTTTAAAAAATTAATTTTGCAATTTATCCTAAATTTTGAATAAAATTAAGTGTTACATATAACTGAACTGATACCAGTATGGTACAAATCCGAGATAACAAAAGAAAATGGCGACCTAATAGAATATTTAAAAAATCAGCCTGAAAAAAGTACTTATTAGGTTGATTTTAAATTTTGTGCAAGCAGAAAATGGCGACCTAATAGAATATTTAAAAAATCAGCCTGAAAAAAGTACTTATTAGGTTGATTTTAAATTTTGTGCAAGCATTATATGCGATATATTGTATATACAATCAACGTAAAAAAATCTTCTTATTCAAAAGACTTCAAATTTTGCATACAAATTAAATGTGATATAGGTATAAACTGGTAGAATTGGTAAAATCGATTCTTCAATTTATTTTAAACTGCGCCCAAAATCAAGTGTGGCATAGGTAGAAATTGTTGTGGTAGAACAAAATATCGCTCAATAAAAATGTTTGAATAGACAGTATATAAGTGTTAATAAATAACTATGTGGAAAACACTTTACTGTTCCTAATAAAAGGACAGATCCATTACGAGAGAAGTTTCGGGTAGAGGAAACTTACCGATTTTTCTACTTTTGGTAGCTGATGTAGAATAATTTCGGAGCACTTTATAATAATTCCATTGTTTTTGATTTTTAGTTCGACGATAGCTATATAAGGTTTGATTTTTAAGTTTCTGTAAAACTTTAGTGTTACCATTAATACAAGGCCTATTTTTCCGGTTTTTTTATTATAGGTGCGTGGAAATCAAACAGGGTTATTAAGTTATTATTGAGTTGTTCTATTTTCTAATCTATGTTATTTAAATAATAAATATTATTAAAAGGAATATTTGCTGGAGTTTATAAATGTTCCAGATTTATGTTTTTTACAGATCTATATTTATATGAAATAATTTCTTTAAAAAAATCTATGACGTATTTACGAGGTAATTTTCGTTACCAAGCAGATTTCAGTTTTGTACATTTAAAAAGGTGTACAACATTGAAACTATGATTTATAAATACGTTTTTTAGCAAAAATATTTATGAAGGCAGCGTTGTTTGAATTAAAATGGCCTGCAAATTATACGTGAACTAAAAGAGATATTGGGAAATCTATTTGTTGGAATTAGATAAAATGCCATTGGTCGGTTAAGAGGATATCGGAGTGGAATTAAATTAGCGCCGCTGCACATTAATCACATGATATCTTCAGTGTGGCAGGTGGACGTGAGTAACCTATAGAAATCTCATTAGTCGTCTATCGAATGAGTCGGATCTTGAGCTATTCCAGAATATTGTCGTTGATATTGAAAATTACGTCGTCGTTCAGGAAGAATACTGCCGTTTTTGCAAAAAAGTTTTAATAAAATCTAAATTTTATAATAGAATATCGGAAAGTCAACAGTAATTGAGTAAACAAAATGATTAACTTTTTTGAAACAGGAAAAAAATAAATTATGAAAAAAATACTAATTTTCTGATAATTTTAACGAAAATATATTGTATTTTTATTCGTTGGCATCTTTTCTTCCGTCGGTAAAGAAGAGGTTAAAATGTCCACGTAATTTACAGTTCGATATCCTCTTAACTGATACTCCTTTAAAATTGTCAAAATTGTGTAATAAAAGCAACATTTTTGAAGTGCAATTATATAGAAATTTCGCGCGAAATTTGTATAATGTTAAATACAAATTTCGCGCGAAATTTGTATATAATGTTAAGGTTTTAAGCCGTAATTTTTTCAAATCCTCGGGATTTGCTGTTTTTAATTTTTGCCTTTGTTTACGTCTCTGCGTTTTCGGGTACCAAAATACCGAAAAATGTTTTTCCATTTCCGTGGGTCTGTTCGCGGCAAGGCTTAAATATTACGAACCTGTTATGAGACTAAACACGAATCTCCGAGCCTACTCAGCATTTCGATTTCATGTGATATTGCCTAAAGATGCCTAGTGCAATAGAAGGCGAAAGGATAAAAATAAAAATCGCCTTAGTTGCGCCTTGCATGAGAGTAGGTTACATCATACGAAATGAATGGTTATTTTTTTTTTGTTTGTTTAGGGTTGTGGGCTCTTCAACTTGTCTATTAACCCAAAGTGCTCTTCGTCTGGGACTTCGTAAGGACTGGAGGGGCCCTCCCAGATGATTTACACGTTACTCTAATTTAGAGACATTATTAATGACATGTCCGGTTGGCGAGCCCCAAGCTACCTGTCACCTCGAATATTTTAATTATTTATCTTGAAAGCTGGACAAATTTCAACTTTTTTTGGTTTCTTGGTCAAAACCTATTTTTTTGGATTCAACTACACTCAAATAACTAAAAAATACTTATTAAAGAATTTAGTTTTTAGATTTTTATCATTGAATCTAAAGTTTAGAAACTCATTTTGCGCTTCTTAGTCTGCCTTTTGAAAGCAGCCTCTGGGGCATCTCTAGTAATAGTCCAGCAGTAGTCAGCTAACATCTCACAGTTCCATTTTCCCTGATACCTTCTTTCTACGTTGGAGATATCCTGGTGGAAGCTCTCATTGTGCTCGTCGCTTACAGCACCACCATTTTCCGGAAAGTAATCCATATGAGACTTCAGGAAATGTATTTTCAACGACATATTACACCCCAGGTTTTGGTAACACAAAAGAAGTTGGGCAACCAGATCTTTATAGTTTTCTGCTTTTATGTTTTCCAAAAAATGTATTGTAACCATTTTAAAGGATTCCAAGTGTCTTTTTCCTTACCTTCAAGTATGGAATCGAATTGCGCATCTCCGAAGTTTCCTAATCTGAAGAGCCACAAACATTCCCTCATTAATTTTAGCGTCACTGATTCTAGGAAACGTTTCTTTTAAATAACCGAAAGCACGGCCTTCTTTGTCCATGGCCGTCACAAAGTTTTTCATAAGTCCCAATTTTATATGAAGTCTCAGGGGGAACTAATGGCGCCCTGGTTACATTTTTCTTTCCTGGCTCAAAAGACTTTCTCGGTGGCCACATTTTCTTTCTGGAGTGATCCGATCGTGCTCGACTGTCCCATTCGCAGAGGAAGCAGCAGTAATTCGTGTAACCTATCTGCATTCCAAGCAAAATCGCTACAACTTTTAAAACCCCACAAATTTGCCATTTATATCTTCCATATTGTCTGGTCTCCAGTAACAATTTCAAATTGCCACACGTTTCTTTCATGCGGACTGCACGACTAATTGGGACCGAAAGCAACATGTTTCTATTATAGAGTAACACTTACTTTTGAGGAATCAATGAAAACTCTCCAGTCTTTTGGATCATAATCCAGATTTAAAGCTGCCATTAATCCCTCAATGTCCTTACAGGCTACCAAATTGTTTTCCATGTTAAAAATCCGTAAATTTCTTTACCCGGAACTTCCCTCGTTATGAGTTTTTCCATTTGTTAGGAATAGTGAAGTGTGAGACCCAATTTAGCTCAGTACATAATCACAGTATATATGTGTTACACATACTGTCTTTTTATTTTTTGTTTGTTCCATCATATTGGATTCCTACCAATATTTTACCATTTTCTTTCTACCTATGCCACACTTGACTTTTGGGCATAATAAAATAAATTTAATAAGTAGTTTTTACATTTACACATAACGCCATTTTTCTACGTCATATTGAACTCGTACCAGTTTATGCCATTTTCACATCTAATTTTTCTGCCAAATCAGTTGAACAAGATTTCTTTACATTGATTTTTTAAAAATTTTATTTGGCCGCCATTTTGTTTCGCCACCTTAAATTGAAACCTATATTATAAGTCTTTACCTACTCCGCTGGTCCGCAGATACTTCTAAGATATTAAGTTTCTAACTGGTTTTCGTTATCGATCCTCTTGTTGTTATATTAAAGTGGTGTATTATTTGAGGTTAATATGCAGTAAAAAAAAACAAAAGCCTTTTTTAAAATGTCTACGTTTCGCAACTTTAAAATTGCATCCTCAGGACACAGATTTAATATCCTACATGAAACCCATATTATCAGTCTTAGCTACTCCCTTGGTCTGCAGATATTTCCTAACCCCAAATAATACACCATTCTAACAACAAGAAGATCGTTAGCGAAAACCATTTACGAACTTAATATGTGGGAAATATCTGCAACGGATTAGGTAAAGACTGATAATATGGGTTTCAGGATATAAAATCTATATATGTGAGAATGCAACAATAAAGTTGCGAAATGTCGACAGTTTAAAAAAAGACTTTATTACTGTATCCTAATCCCACACAATACACCAATCTAACACAAAAACAAAAGGATCGTTTACGAAAACCATTTGGAAACTTAATAACGAAAACCATGGAAACATAATATCTGGGAAATATCTGCGGACGAACGGAGTAAGTAAAGACTGATAATATGGGGTTCATCCAGGATATAGAAACTATATGCGTCCTGAGAATGAAACAATAAAGTTGCGAAACGTCGACTATTTAAAAATAGACATTTGTTTTTTTACTGGACCCTAACCCCAAATAATACACCACTGTAACATAACAACAAGAGGTTTGTTAACGAAAACCATTTAGAAACTTAATATCTAGGAAATATCTGCGGACTTACGGAGTAGGTAAAGACTGATAATATGGGTTTCCTTCAGGATATAGGATCTATACATGTATCCTGAGGATGCATAAATTAAGTTCCGAAACGATCCGTCGATAATTCAAAATAAAAGACGAGTTTTTTTTTCTGGATCTTAACCCCAAATAATACAACACTCTAACAAATTTTTTTAAAATTGTTCAGCCATAGTGGATTTTTACCAAAATATTACCAGGTCATCCTCATATGACCCTTAATTTTCGGTCAAAATTTGAAGTCAATCGGGTAAGTAGTATTTAAGCTATGTCGTGAACTGACAGACAGACCGACAGACGGACCGACCGATTTGATAAAACATGTTTTTTTGGCCTCTAGGGACGTTAAAACGTCAATATATGTGAAATCTAGAGGTTGAATTTTTCACGATTACAAAATTTTTATTCGGCCGCAATTTTGTTCCGCCATCTTAAATTAGTTACTAGTTTTACTAGTTAAGCACTATACCACAATCAGTTAAGGCACACAATTTGCAATCATTAAGTAGCTTCTAGTTTTTTATTTTGTGTCGCTTGGATTCGTACCAGAATTTTACCAGTTGATTCCAACATAATAATCGATTATGCAAAATTTTATAATTTTTTTATTAACAAATTCGACAAGTAGCTTTTTCATAATATTTTTTCTTAACATTTCACTAGGCCACTATTTTGTTTTTGCCATACTCGATTTTTACCAAAATATTACCAGATCATCCCCATATGGCTCTTAACTTTTTATCAAAATTTGAAATCAATCGGGTTAGTTCAAGCCGCGAACTGACAGAAAGACAGACAGACAGACCGACAGTCGGGCCGACGGAATTAATGAAACATATTTTTTGGCATCTAGGGACGCTAAAACGTGATATATATATATATATATATATATATATATATATATATATATATATATAATATATATATATATATATATATATATATATATATATATATATATATATATATATATATATATATATATATGTATATATATACATATATATATATATATATATATATATATATATATATATATATATATATATATATATATATATATATATATATCTATTCGGACGCGAGAAAGAAAGCTTCGAAAATGCCAAAGGTGATTTTGGCGAAACGTCAGCAAAACTGTTCTTTTCAGAACGACAGTAGTGAACGGATGTACACCCGGAATGAAAACACAATATATATGTATATATATATATATATATATATATATATATATATGTGATCTTTTAAACAGTTTATTAAGCCATCCTGGATTCGTACCAAAATGTTACCAGTTTATTCCAACATAATACTTGATGCTTTTTGCAAAATTTTCGTAAATTGGACGAGTAGTTTTTTAATAATAACTTTTTTAACATTTCGCCATTTGACCAAAATTCGAAGTTAATCGGGTAAATAGTCTTTTAGCTATGCCGCGAACTGACAGACAGACAGAAAGACAGAAAGAGCGACAGAGGGACCGACGGAGTTGATAAAACAAAATTTTTTGGCATTTAGCAACGTTATTACGTAAAGATGTTTAAAAGTGAGAGGGTGAATTTTTGTCACGTTTAAAAACATTTTATTTGGCCGCCATTTTGTTCGGCCATCTTGAATTAGTACCACGATTTTACTAGTTGATCCCTGTACCACAAGTTATGGCACACAATTTGAAATCAAATCAAGCAGTTTTTTCAGGCTAAATTTTTATATAATTTATTAAGCCGCTGTTTTTTTCCGCCATCTTGGATTCGTACGAAAATGTAACCAGCTGATTCCAATTTAATACTTGATGTTTTTACACAATTTGAGATAAATTCGATGAATAGTTTTGTAATAACAGTTTTTTTAATATTTCACTAAGCCGCCCTTTTGTTTCGCGATATTTGATTTTTATCAAAATCCTACCAGGCCATCCCCATATGAACCTTAATTTTTGACCAAAATTTGAAGTCGGGTAAGTAATCTTTAAGCTACGCCGCGAACTGAGAGACAGACCGAAAGAACGACGGACGGGCTGATGGAATTCATAAAACATATATTTTGGCATCTAGCGATGATAAAACATAAAGATGTGTAAAAATGATTGGGTAACTTTTTCACGATTACAAACATTTTATTTGGCCGCCATTTTGTTCGGCCATCTTGAATTAGTACCACTATTTTACTAATTGATCCCTATACCATATATAGTTATGGTACACAATTTGAAATCAAACCATTAAGCAGTTTTTTCAAGCTGAATTTTTAATTATTTCATTAAGCCGCCATTTTATTCCGCCATCTTGGATTCGTACCAAAATGTTATCAGTTGATTCCAACATAATGCTAGATGTTTTTGAAAAATTTTAGATCAATTGGATAAGTAGTTTTTTAATAATAATTTTTTTAACATTTCACTAAGCCGCCATTTTGTTTCGCCATATTGGATTTTTACCAAAATATTACCAGGTCATCCCCATATGACCCTTCAGTTTTGACCAAAATTTCAAGTCAGGCAGACAGACAGACAGACAGACCGACGGAATTGAGGAAACATGTTTTTCGTCATCTAGGGATCCTAAAATGTGAAGATCTGAAAAAATCTCGGAGAGTGATTTTTTCACGACTACAATACTACGAGGGAAGTAAAAATGAGGTTCGGTTTTTCTGACGACTTCGGTACACAGACACTTTTACTTCATCTTGAAGTAAATTCCATTGTTGCAATCGAGAGGGCAATAGTCTTGCGAGGTTGATTGTCCTCGACATTTTCCGTTACCCTACCGTTGAAATAAGTATTACAGACCTGTTTTCACCGAAAAGCCTTTTTTGATGGGAGGTGTGAAGCAAAAGTAACAGTCAGTAACGTGGTGTTTCGGTTATACCAACAGCTCTCAACCAACTAGTGGTTGAAATACAACTAACTAACAATTTAGAATTTACCTTAATTAATTTAGGAGGCAAGTGAGACTTTCGAAAGACAGATTGTTAATTAGTATAATAAAATAAGTAAGATTTTGCTATTTTGGTCTTGAAAACACTCTTGCTTTCAAAGCCACGCCGGACTTGCTAACTCCTGTGGAACTTTTTAGTCACAGCAACACCTTTGGACTTATTAGATAAGCCTGTCTTGAGGAAGAATTCTCAATTCCTAAGCCTCCCAATAATTTCGATCTCACAGCGCTTGGCCCGTTATGTAGGCCGTTTCCCCAGTGACATTTTTCCGATGGTTGTTGGACTGCTTCTCGAAACACCCCGAAAAACTACACTTCTTTCCGGCCTTCAGAGAGCATTACCGGCACCACGTGTGTTTTGCTCGACGTTCCGACCGCAAGCCCAAATTAATCTTTGTATTTCAAAAATAGTGGATGAGATAAAAAAAATGTTTTTATAGAGATTACTACACACATTCAATTTTAACATCGAAAATATCAATACTAATCAGAACATTTTCACCATCACCTATAGGAGTTTATATAGAAATAGGTTCTTTAGATATTTTTAATATTTTTTTCTATTTTATTTGACAATTTTCTATATATGCTTGATCATATCATTTTCAGTCAATCAAACTAGTATGAAAGGAAATTATGAACAACGTGTGTGACGGTAAATATCGTCTGGAGGATGGGCGTAAGAACAAATACGCAGAGGAGTCAAATTTCAAAATAAAACGAAGACATCACGTCATTTTTAAGGGGTGATTTGTAATATAACAATAAGTGACGAGAAAATAATGCTTAACGTTTTTGTTAGAACAGAGGGGTGCCAGACGTGGTGAAAGTTGTATTTTAACTCATAAACTGCTGGCCACTTGAAACAGTTTGGGTACGTTTTTTGGTAAAACTTAAAGTTGAATATCTTAGTAACTAAATGAGATATCGAGTTGTGGTTTTGAATTATTATTGGCAATTTTAATCCGTAATATGCTGGTTTCACTGTGAAGTCAGACTAGGATTCCAAGTAAGATATATAGAGTTAAGTCCTTTTAAAATATAATTTTTGAGATACCAAAATAATCTTCGAAAAATAAGGAAAAAACAATTTAATATTTTTATTTGATCAAATATACAGGTTTTTAACAAAAACTCCGGAATTTTTGTAAATTTTTCATTTTAGCTTAGCAATTTCTGCCTGAGATGAGTAGTATTCGTCAAATTTGTATTAGTTAGCAGTGCAATAAAAAAGTTCCTACACAAAGATATTATAAAAAGTGCACCTAAAGTATGGCACCTGGTAACATATCTAAGAATCCCATTATTCTTGAATTAAAACACAGAATATGTTTATATTTACAATTTCTACGTGACACTCTAAACATTAATTTCTTGAAGAGATTAAGTTAAAAAATATATGTGCATTAACCGTTTATAAGTAATAAATAAACTGAGTTTTCCATTCTCGGGTACTATATTCTGTTCTTATTTTGACCGGATTTCATTAACGAAAAGCCAACTTTTCCAACTGTTTAAATTCACGGAATATATGATGCGTGTCCCAAAATAGCAACCATTATTTTTTTCTAATTTTTGGATAAAACTAGTTATTCGGTAAAGATAATTAATACATTTTCATGTAAAGAATCGTTGGCTCGATTTTTATAATTTGTTTCTGCTAATCAAGATAGCCATGGCTGGACTAATTTTGTTTAGAATAGATGTCGATGATTTGCCGCCTGTTAATCAAGTTACCGCTGGAATAAAAATTAAATTATTTGTTGACGTTTTCCATTTCTGTTATGGTCAATCTGCAAACGACGTAGACCTTTTTTAAATCTTACAATGCTTAGACTTACTGAAAATGAAAAAGAAAATTCTTCTTCAACACGAGTTAGCAGCTATTTATCCGGTCAGCCAAAATACAGTTTCTGCTTTACAAAGGTGACATAATGAAATAGATAGTTTTGCTTACCGCCATGGGGGAGAGAAAAATAACAAATATATCAAAAAGGGAAGAAATAATTTTAGTAAGAGAAGTTCAGAGAATACCCACATAAAGTTTGTGAAAATTAAACATGGATTTTAGGAAATGTGGGCTTAAACAGTACAATGAGAACCCTCAACAGGAAGAACTTGAGGTATTTTAAACTATTCAGTTAGTAAAAATCAAGAATATATTAACTTAATGAAACATATTAAGTTAATCCTAGAAACGATCTTGTTTTTTTTTCATTTTTTTATACATATGTAAATAACAAAAGAGTTTTGTAAAAAACTAAAAATAACTCAAAATGACCATTTTAAATGGGAAAACCTTCATATTATGAACATTGGTCGGATTGAGTTTCATTATTGAGATACATGGAATTAAAATGTTTTTTTGATGCACCTTGTATATTTCAAGACATTTTTCAATACAGTTGGTACACGGTATGTTGCGACTAATATCAATAAAGCGGCCAAATAAGTTTCAGAAAAATGTACATGAAAAAATTTTTTTCGGACTGCGAACCTTTAAGCCTCTTGAAAGCCAAATTCCTTATTCTGTTCCGTAACTTCTTTGTCTCTTTGTTTCGACATTTTGCACCGTTCAGGAATTATTCAGCAAAAATTCCATTCAGGCCTACCTAATTTGAAGGTCATAATGCATGTAGGACATGGTAAAAATGATAAAATTGTAATGGTAATGCATATGACCTTCAACTTTGTTACAAAACAGTGATTAAAAAATGGCCATCGTCGCAACCAAGAAAAAAATAACATCCCGCAGATTTTTATAAAACGTATTTAGTTGCTCAATTGAGATTAATCATATCGTGTGTCAAATTAAATTTAAAAATGTACAAGGTGTATCAAAAAATGTATATATTGATATCATTTTAATGTGAACTTTTCTCCTGAATGCTATAATATACACCAGACGGTAGCGTTTGTTTTTTTAAATAACCCTGTATGGTTCAATTGACGTTAAGCCAAATGTGTTAAACTTTTGCCGAAACATAGAGCAGCCCGATTAGGAGCACATTTATTATGGAATATGGACACTTGGGCAAATTGTCTCCTTGTAGACGGAAATTTGGGGCAATCAGATGGAAGGACGTTGGTGTGCAGAGCACCAAATTAACGATATTTTGAAGAAAATATGGCACCCCAAGAAGCCTTTGGGGGAGGAGGGGTTACAGTCTAAAGGGGAATTATACAAAATGGTAAAACAGATCTTTTTATAACATATGAAACAATGAGCAAAACATTTTGTGAATAATTCATATTAACAGATGATAGTGCACGACCCCATCGTGTAAATATTGTAAATCAATTTCTTTAAATCCAAAATATTAGTGGCCGTCAAAGTCATCAGACATGAACATAATCGAATCCGTCAGCTCCCATTTAACACGGCTAGTCAGTACAAGAGAAAATCCTCCAGAATCTCTAGTGGTGGAAAATGTTTCGCAAGAATTTATTAATGGGCTAATATAACTAACAGATGTCGCGAAATGTATAACCTGTGAGGGAGGGGGGCGACTCGATATCAAAATATGGTTTTCTTGTATTTGTTAATATTCTTTCTATGGTTATATTAGTTCTTGTTCTTTTTATATGAAAAATATTTTAAAAAATAATCCAGTCATAACTTTCTTGATCAGTAGAAATAAATTATATCGGCTATAAGTACAAAAATAAGGCGACTCCCACTAGATCAGAATTGTAAAATTTTATTGACACATAAAATTACGTAAGAAAAACAGTTTAGAAGAAATGTTTAATATTTCAGACACCCTGTATAATCGTATTTGCACAACTAGATATTTTATCAAAAAGCAAATATCAACACTAAACCAACCGCCCCAATATTACTGGAAATCGATATTTTATGGATAATAAATATTGATCTGCAATTTTTAAATATGGCGAACATGTCCACATGACAATAAATAAAATGTTCATAGTTCACTGGTGTTTCGCAAAACTTGTATAACTTATTAGGGCGGACAAGATATTACTATAGTGAATTTCCGTTCCTACCTTTGGTGTAGCATGGAAAATATGGTTTAAAGTCATTACCGCACTAAAATCGGTGTAACATGAAAAAGAAAAAACCGTTTCGGCATATAAGGCCAATGTTTCTAAAATTGTTATCACAAATTATGGCAAAATATCACGTTTCTTGTATCTGAGGTAAAAGTTTTTTTTTAAGTGTTGAACAGTTTGCCATCAGGTGCCTTGCTTTAGGTGCATCTTGTATAATATCTTTGTTTATAAACTTGTAGAAAAATGTAGGCAAAGTGTTTCAAGTGGCTAGCAGTTTATTTTGTAACACGAAAATTTTGAACTAAATCTTTTGAAGGAGGTCTATAAGCTTTAAATGTGTCTCGATTTGCTGATTATAAATATACAGGTTTGATACCTTAATTTTTAAAGACAATACGAGAAAAATCCATTAGGTATAAGAAACATTGATTCTACATTTATGTGTTGGAAGTTTCTCTCGTTTTCTAACGCATTGTTTGCTGTTGGGTTTTTTTGTCAATTTTCTCGTTTTTATTCAAAGATAAAGTTATCAAACCCGGTATATTTATAACCAGCAATACGAGACTCAGTTATGGAAACTGTATTATAGCTGACGTTTCATTTGAAACAGCAAAGTCAATGCTCATTTTTTACTTTCCAATTGTCGTTTGTTTTGTTTAGCAAATCGTAGCGATTCAGATAAAAATCTTAAAACTTTTGTATTGTGTATAATTAGTTTCGTTAAATGTGCCTCGGCACATAAATGCGTTTATCTTTAAAGACAACCAAAAAAAAAAAACGAGAAAAATCCATTAGGTATAAGAAGCATTGACTCTACATTCATGTGTTGGAAGATTCTCCCGCTTTGTAACGCATTTTTTGCTATTGGGGGGTTTTTGTCAATTTTCGCTTTTGTCTTCAAAGATAAACTTATCAGACCAGTATATTTATAACCGGCAGTAGGAGAGACCCATTTAATGAAACTGTATTATACGCGATGTTTCAATTGAAATAGGAAAGTCGCTGCTTATTTTTTACTTTTCAGTTGTCATTTGTTAATTTTTTTTATCAAATCATAGCGATTTGGATAAAATCCTATAATAACGCAACTTAGTTCTAACAAAAACGCCTGGCATTATTTTTTCATAACTTATTGTTATGTTATTAATCGTACTTTAAAAAATGAGCCCCTTTAGAAATGACGTAATTTTACTGCTTTTTTATAATTTAAATAACCTCTGCATTGTTGTTTGATCTATCCCCGATCTGCCAGACGATGATGGTTATAGCTACGCTCGAGAGCACATAATTTCCATTACTACTAGTTAATCTATTTGTTTTATTGATTGATCCACAGACAATCGTAATCGAAAATTTCACCTAACGTTTCATCCCGATTTCACCTAATGTTTGTCGATTAAATTGATACCAAGAATATTCATGTTCTGTCAAAATATCGATTCAATCGCCTCGAATCAAAACGATCAACACCTTTGGTACGTAATGTGTTAACGTTTTTACTTTCCTCGTGAAAGGGAAGTATTGTAATCTTGAAATAATCACCCTCCGAGATTTTTTCATATCTTCACGTTTCAGGGTCATTAGATGCTGGAAAACATGTTTTCTCAATTCCGTAAGTCTGTCTGTCTGGCTGTCCGTCTGTCTGTCCGTCTGTCTGTTTGCGGCATAACTAAAATCCCGATTGACTGACGATTTTGGTCAAAAATTAAGGGTCATGTGGGAATGACCTGGTACCATTTTGGTACAAATCCAATATGGCGAAACGAAATGGCGGCCTAGTGAAAAGTTAATTGTTATTAACACTGCTTTTCCAATTTATCTCAAATTTTGCACAAACACCAAGTATTCTGTTGGAATCAATTGGTAACATTTTGATACGAATTCAAGATGGCGGCGAAATAAAAATGTTTGTAATCGTGAAAAAATCACCCTCTGAGGTTTTACATATCTTCATGTTTTAGTGTCACTAGATGCCAAAAAATATGTTTTACCAATTCTGTCGGTCCGTCTGTCAGTTCACGGAGTAGCTTAAAAACTACTTATACAATTGAATTGTAATATTTAAAAATTCAGCATGAAAAAACTACCTATTGGATTGATTTCAAGTTAAGTCCCATAACTAATTGTGGTATAGGGATCAACTGGTAAAATTGTGATACTAATTCAAGATGACGAAACAAAATGGCGGTCAAATATAAAGTTTGTAATCCTGAAGAAATTACTCTTTCAGGTTTCAAATATCTTGACGTTTTAGTGTCCCTAGATGCCAAAAAATATGTTTTATCAGTTCCGTCGGCCCGTTTGTCGGTCTGTC
Source organism: Kuschelorhynchus macadamiae (assembly GCA_030620095.1). NCBI lineage: Eukaryota > Metazoa > Arthropoda > Insecta > Coleoptera > Curculionidae > Kuschelorhynchus > Kuschelorhynchus macadamiae. The sequence continues at coordinate 496,773 of JAUTXW010000450.1, forward strand.
CGTTAGTTCACGGCATATCTTAAAAACTACCAGAATAACTTTAAATGTAAGTAAAAAATTAAGGGTCATATGGGGATGACCTAGTAATATTTTGGTAAAAATCCAATATGGCGGAAAAATGTTAAAGAAATATTACTAAAAAACGAATTATCCAATTGACCTCAAATTTTGCACAAGAATCAAGTGTTACATAGGAATGAACTTGTAACATTTTGAAATGTTACTACTTAGCAAAACAAAATAGCGGTCCAAGAAAATATTAGATAATAATCAGATAATAAAGATCAGTCGGAAAATACTACTTATTAAATTAATTATAATTTTTGTGCAAGAACTAACTGTGGCCAAATAAAATTTTTAAAAAATCAACATATAAGAAATCTTAAACAAGATTTTTTTTGTCTTTAAATTTTGCAGAAAAATTTAATGTGATAAACTGGTACAAATTCAACATGACGTAACAAACGGCGGTAAAATATTGGTAGAAACCCAATATCATAGAACAAAATGGCTCCAATAAAAGTGTTTGAAAAGACACATATATACTGTGACTATGTACTGAACAAAACTGGGTCACACTTCACTATTAAATGGGAAAAAGTCACAACGTGCGAAGTTCCGGGTAAAGAAATTTCACCGATTTTTTAGTTTATGTGAACGTAAGAGATTTTCAGTGGTAGGAGTAAGAAATACTACCCCAGAGACAACGATTCGTTTCTCATTAAAATGCGTTTAAAATTGTTAAATCAGTATTTTAGGTAGACATTAAATCTGTAGGTAAAATGTTCTCTGGCACTCTTACTATTAGTTTTTTAATATAGTCTAATATTTAAGCCACATTTTCCTAGTAGTTAATCTACGCTGAAGGAATAATAGGGTTACGGATTTTTTTAATTAGCGCACCAAATCTACGTTTTACATTCCTTAAGGAATTAAAAAGAGAGTAATTGTACGAAGAAACGTTTGCTCTCATTAAGTTTCACTAGCTGGCCCGGCAGACCTTTTTCTGCCTTTTCCGTTAGATAGCGCAATGAGTTTCCAGTTGAATATGGGGCGAAGTGACCACATCGTCCAGAAACGTTATTGAAGAAAAACATATTGGTTTTCTAGAAAAAATACGCAATAAAACAATACAAAAAATAGTGTTGAAAGGTCTCGGTAACCTAACGATTTTTTAAAAAAATCATGTAAATTGGTGCGGTACAACTCTCCAACTAACTTGCTGAAAAATCTGGCTTAGTGTCTTAAATATATAGATTATACCAAAAAATCAAGTGTGGCGTAGATAGACACTGGTAAAACATTAGTAATAGTGTTAAAAGGTCTCGGTACCCTGACGATCATTTAAAAAAAAATAACAACGGTACAACTCTCTAACGAACTTGCTGAATACTCTGGCGTAGTGTCTTAAATATATAGATTATACCCAAAAATCAAGTGTGACATAGAAAGACACTGGTAAAATATTAGTAATAGTGTTGAAAGGTCTCGGTAACCTAAAGATCATTTAAAAAAATCATGTAAACTGGTGCGGTACAACTCTTTAACGAACTTGCTGACAAATCTGGCTTAGTGTCTTAAATATTTAGATTATACCCAAAAATTAAGTGTGGCTTAGATAGACACTGGTAAAATATTAGTAATAGTGTTGAACGGTCTCGGTAACCTGACGATCATTAAAAAAAATCATGTAAATTGATGCGGTACAACTCTCTAACGAACTTGCTGAAAAATCTGGCTTAGTGTCTTAAATATATAGATTACACCCAAAAATCAAGTGTGGCATAGATAGACACTGGTAAAATATTATTAATAGTGTTGAAAGGTCTCGGTCACCTAACGATCATTTAAAAAAAATCATGTAAACTGGTGCGGTACAACTCTTTAACGAACTTGCTGACAAATCTAGCTTAGTGTCTAAAATATTTAGATTATACCCAAAAATTAAGTGTGGCTTAGATAGACACTGGTAAAATATTAGTAATAGTGTTGAAAGGTCTCGGTAACCTAATGATCATTTAAAAAAAATCATGTAAACTGGTGCGGTACAACTCTTTAACGAACTTGCTGACAAATCTGGCTTAGTGTCTTAAATATTTAGATTATACCCAAAAATTAAGTGTGGCTTAGATAGACACTGGTAAAATATTAGTAATAGTGTTGAAAGGTCTCGGTAACCTGACGATCATTAAAAAAAATCATGTAAATTGATGCGGTACAACCCTCTAACGAACTTGCTGAAAAATCTGGCTTAGGGTCTTAAATATATAGATTACACCCAAAAATCAAGTGTGGCATAGATAGACACTGGTAAAATATTAATAATAGTGTTGAAAGGTCTCGGTAACCTAACGATCATTTAAAAAAAATCATGTAAACTGGTGCGGTACAACTCTTTAACGAACTTGCTGACAAATCTGGCTTAGTGTCTTAAATATTTAGATTATACCCAAAAATTAAGTGTGGCTTAGATAGACACTGGTAAAATATTAGTTATAGTGTTGAACGGTCTCGGTAACCTGACGATCATTAAAAAAAATCATGTAAATTGATGCGGTACAACCCTCTAACGAACTTGCTGAAAAATCTGGCTTAGGGTCTTAAATATATAGATTACACCCAAAACTCAAGTGTGGCATAGATAGACACTGGTAAAATATTAGTAATAGTGTTGAAAGGTCTCGGTAACCTGACGATCATTTTAAAAAAATATCATGTAAATTGGTGCGGTATAACTCTCTAACGAACTTGCTGAAAAATCTGGCTTAGTGTTTTAAATATATAGGTTATACCCAAAAATCAAGTGTGGTTTAGATAGACACTGGTAACATATTAGTAATAGTGTTGAAAAGTCTCGGTAACCTGACGATCATTTAAAAAAAATATCATGTAAATTGATGCGGTATAACTCTCTAACGAACTTGCTGAAAAATCTGGCTTAGTGTCTTAACCCCTTCGCTACCAGAGCGATTTCGCTATCTACGATATTATACCAGATTTGACAAAAAATTAAAAATTTATTTTTTTGGGTTTTTGTTTTTTTTTATTAACTTACAATGCAAAAACATATTTTAAATGAAAAAATATTTATTTAAAATGAAAAAAAAAATTCTGAAATAAACAAAGAAATGAACAATAAAATAAACAAATTTTAAACAAAACAAGAACAAGATGTATAAAACTTAGAATAAAACATCAATTACAAAAACAGGAGAAGCTCAGTTTTCGTTTAAAATTAAAAAATACAAATAAAAAATAAAGAAATTGTATAAACAAATAAACGCAAAAACAAACTGTAAACAAAACAAAAACTCTTATATAATAACAGAATCTAAATTAACATTTACGAACAAAGTACAATAAAAAAATAAACAAAAAAAGAAATAAATGAATAAACAAACTTTAATAATAATTAAACTTATTCAAAAACTCCTAAAAAGAAAATTTAAATTCGCGTTCAAAATAAAACAAACTCTGAAAAAAAACCAGAACTCTTATAAAACAACAGGATCTATATTTGCGTTCACAATGAAAGTACAAATAAAAAATAAACAAATAAATGAATAACAAATTGTAAACAAAACAAGAACTCTTATATAGTAACAGGATCTAAATTAGCATTTACGATCAAAGTACAAATAAAAAATAAACAAACAAACAAATATATGATTAAACAAACTTGAATCAAAAACTCCTATATAAGAAACAAACTAAATTCGCGTTCAAAATAAAACAAACTCTGAACAACACATGAACTTCTAAAACACAACATAAAACTAAATTTGGCTTAAAAAAATTAAATAAAACAATTGTACGAAAACATTGAGTTAGTAACCATGGTACCGATCAAAGTGTTCTTTAGAACATAAATAAATTGGAGCGTTGGGACAACGATTGCAGACATTACTTGTGAACATTCTTTTTTTATTGACGCTGTAACAGATTCTGCAAGTTCCTCTTTTCCTACGGATTCCTGGTTCTCTGGGTACTGACTGTCAAATGTGCTTTATTTTTTCCTCCCTTTTTTTATTATTTTTTTTATTGTAAGATTTCAATTTTTTGTAGCCGTCAGAAAACTAAAATAATAGTTCATCAATTAGGAGTTTTGTAAAATCTAATACGTTAGTATTATTTCCACTTGAATGGCAATACATCACTCGAGAATTTAGTACCATTCGTTGTATGATATGCATTCCTATTTTTTTAAACCAACTGTAGCTTTTTCTGGTACAGATGTAAGGTTCTATATCCTGGTCCACGGCGTCCACAGCTCCCATATTCATATTATAATGATCAATAGTTGATGGTTTTTGAATTGTAATATTGGAAGAAGAAGCTGTTTGGTAGCGAGATTTTTCAACAAATCCGCTTGTATGTTTGGTGCTCAATAAGTAGACATCTCGTTTATCTTTATACCTCGTTACTAATACGTCTCCCTTTCTCGCAAAATATGTCTGAAATGTTTGTAAAGGTACTTCAGTTAATTCTTTAGGCACACCTCTATTGGATCGAATAGTACCAGTGACATACGTGTTTTGAGTTAGTAGAAACTCTGCTAATCTTAGAGACATGTACCAGTTATCGATTACTAACTCTCTCCCTTCATTTAAGAAGTTCTGAGACAAAAACACAACTATTCTTTCAGAGAGACTCAACAAATTTCCGTCTGGGATGTGATCAACTTTATATATGTCTTTCCCAAAGTATAAAGTAAAATTGTAGGTATAGCCCCGCAAAGAAGGGTCACTCGGGCAGACACAAAATAACTTCATCCCAAAGCGTGATCGTTTCGTTTTTATAAACTGCTTAAAATGCAGCCTGCCCTTATACAAGACTAAATATTCGTCAAGGGCGATAATTTCCCCCGCATCCACAAGGGTCATACAGTTTTCCTTGATGTACGCAAAGAACATAGCTAATCGCGTAATTGGTCTTCCTTGGACAAAAGCCTTCAGATCCCTTGATCTGCTCATGACCTCTGCGCAAAATATATGTGGTCCACCGAAGAGGAAATCTCGACTCCAATAATCTGTGATTTTTGGATAACCTACAATGCCCATATATAAATTCATAGCATGAAACGTATACATATAAGGAGTCGTAACATCCTTCCATAAAATTCCGTTTACCTTTTGAGTTTCATTTTCAACTAAAAACATACCTGCTCGTTCATTTGTCTATTGGCACATATCCTGTACAATTTTCTCAGACATAAACGCTAGAAAGCATTCCAAAGGGGTCTTTATGTTCTCCAAATTTACAGCAGGATGAAACCCTTGAAAACTGCATGTAAACGGAAAATTTCTAGACTGTCTAGTGTCCTGTAAACAAGATATTTTTTTTAGCAAATTGTACAAACACCAATTCAAAAAATATTTACCGAAAATGGGTCTGTAACCACAGAAAAATCGCCCATCATTACGGGTTCCCCGTCAGAATAATCGGATATGCTGGAGAGACTGTTATCGTCACCATCCTCATCCGTGTCTGGCACGTATTCAGAGCCAGAGTCCTGAAAAGGCTCGCTATCGCTTGAACTAGACATTTTTTAGAGCAAACGACTACACCCCAAGAAAGCAACAATTATACTGAACAAAAATCGGGTAGCGTCCGGGCGATTGCTTTTGATTTGCACACACGCCGCCGGCGTGACCTTGAAAGGACCAATCAGAAATTGACTCCTCCTATAAAATTTTGCTATACCACGGCTAAAACACTATCAACGAAACTATACTGACCCGTAAAATAAATAATAGTGCGACTAAAAAACGTGTAGCCATAGTGGCAACATGGTATATTTGAGAATATACATTTGTTGCCACTATGGCTACATGGTAGTGAAGGGGTTAAATATACAGATTATACCCAAAAATCAAGCGTGGCATAGATAGACACTGGTAAAATATTAGTAATAGTGTTGAAAGGTCTCGGTAACCCGACGATCATTAAAAAAAATCATGTAAATGGATGCGGTACAACTCTCTAACGAACTTGCTGAAAAATCTGGCTTGGTGTCTTAAATATATAGATTACACCTAAAAATGAAGTGTGGCATAGATAGACACTGGTAAAATATTAGTAATAGTGTTAAAAGGTCTCGGTAACCTGACGATCATTTAAAAAAAATCATGTAAATTGGTGCGGTACAACTCTCTAACGAACTTGCTGAAAAATCTGGCTTAGTCTCTTAAATATATAGATTATACCCAAAAATCAAGTGTGGCATAGATAGACACTGGCAAAATAATAGTAATAGTGTTGAAAGGTCTCGGTAACCTGACGATCATTTAAAAAAAATCATGTAAATTGGTGCGGTACAACTCTCTAACGAACTTGCTGAAAAATCTGACTTAGTCTCTTAAATATATAGATTATACCCAAAAATCAAGTGTGGCATAGATAGACTCTGGCAAAATAATAGTAATAGTGTTGAAAGGTCTCGGTAACCTGACGATCATTAAAAAAAAATCATGTAAATTGATGCGGTACAACTCTCTAACGAACTTGCTGAAAAATCTGGCTTAGTGTCTTAAATATATAGATTATACCCAAAAATCAAGCGTGGCATAGATAGACACTGGTAAAATATTAGTAATAGTGTTGAAAGGTCTCGGTAACCTGACGATCATTTAAAAAAAATCATGTAAATTGGTACGGTACAACTCTCTAACGAACTTGCTGAAAAATATGGCTTAGGGTCTTAAATATATAGATTACACCCAAAAATCACGTGTGGCATAGATAGACACTGGTAAAATATTTGTAATAGTGTTGAAAGGTCTCGGTAACCTGACGATCATTTAAAAAAAAATAATGTAAATTGATGCGGTACAATCCTCTAACGAACTTGCTGAAAAATCTGGCTTAGGGTCTTAAATATATAGATTACACCCAAAAATTAAGTGTGGCTTAGATAGACACTGGTAAAATATTAGTAATAGTGTTGAAAGGTCTCGGTAACCTGACGATCATTTAAAAAAAATAATGTAAATTGGTGCGGTTCAACTCTCTAACGAACTTGCTGAAAAATCTGGCTTAATGTCTTAAATATATAGATTATACCCAAAAATCAAGCGTGGCACAGATAGACACTGGTAAAATATTAGTAATAGTGTTAAAAGGTCTCGGTAACCTGACGATCATTTAAAAAAAATCATGTAAATTGGTGCGGTACAACTCTCTAACGAACTTGCTGAAAAATCTGGCTTAGTCTCTTAAATATATAGATTATACCCAAAAATCAAGTGTGGCATAGATAGACACTGGCAAAATAATAGTAATAGTGTTGAAAGGTCTCGGTAACCTGACGATCATTTAAAAAAAATCATGTAAATTGGTGCGGTACAACTCTCTAACGAACTTATGAAAAAGACTTAGTCTCTTAAATATATAGATTATACCCAAAAATCAAGTGTGGCATAGATATACTCTGGCAAAATAATAGTAATAGTGTTGAAAGGTCTCGGTAACCTGACGATCATTAAAAAAAAATCATGTAAAATTACAACTTTCTCACAAACTTGCTGAACAATCTGGCTTAGTGTCTTAAATGTATAGATTATACCCAAAAATCAAGCGTGGCATAGATAGACACTGGTAAAATATTAGTAATAGTGTTGAAAGGTCTCGGTAACCTGACGATCATTTAAAAAAAATCATGTAAATTGGTGCGGTACAACTCTCTAACGAACTTGCTGAAAAATCTGATAGACACTTAGTCTCTTAAAAAAAAATATATTAGATTATGAAAAACCCTTAAATATAAATGAAGTGTGGCTTAGATAGACACTGGTAAAATATTAGTAATAGTGTTGAAAGGTCTGTAACCGACGATCATAATAATGTAAATTGGTGCGGTTCAACTCTCTAACGACGAAAAATCTGGCTTAATGTCTTAAATCATAATAAAAAAAATCATGTAAAATATTGTAATAGTGTTGCGGTATCATTTAAAAAAAAATCATGTAAACTGGTGCTCTCTAAAAGAACTTGCTTAAATATTTGATTATACCCAAAAAAATCTGATAGACACTGGTAAAATATTAGTGTCTTAAATATATAGATTACAACTCTCTAAAGAACTTGCTGAAAAATCTGGCTTAGTGTCTTAAATATATAGATTACACCCAAAAATCAAGTGTGGCATAGACAGACACTGGTAAAATATTAGTAATAGTGTTAAAAGGTCTCGGTAACCTAACGATCATTTAAAAAAAATCATGTAAACTGGTGCGGTACAACTCTTTAACGAACTTGCTGACAAATCTGGCTTAGTGTCTAAAATATTTAGATTATACCCAAAAATTAAGTGTGGCTTAGATAGACACTGGTAAAATATTAGTAATAGTGTTGAAAGGTCTCGGCAACCTAATGATCATTTAAAAAAAATCATGTAAACTGGTGCGGTACAACTCTTTAACGAACTTGCTGACAAATCTGGCTTAGTGTCTTAAATATTTAGATTATACCCAAAAATTAAGTGTGGCTTAGATAGACACTGGTAAAATATTAGTAATAGTGTTGAACGGTCTCGGTAACCTGACGATCATTAAAAAAAATCATGTAAATTGATGCGGTACAACCCTCTAACGAACTTGCTGAAAAATCTGGCTTAGGGTCTTAAATATATAGATTACACCCAAAACTCAAGTGTGGCATAGATAGACACTGGTAAAATATTAGTAATAGTGTTGAAAGGTCTCGGTAACCTAACGATCATTTAAAAAAAAATCATGTAAACTGGTGCGGCACAACTCTTTAACGAACTTGCTGACAAATCTGGCTTAGTGTCTTAAATATTTAGATTATACCCAAAATATAGTGTGGCTTAGATAGACACTGGTAAAATATTAGTAATAGTGTTGAAAGGTCTCGGTAATCTGACGATCATTTTAAAAAAATATCATGTAAATTGGTGCGGTATAACTCTCTAAGGAACTTGCTGAAAAATCTGGCTTAGTGTTTTAAATATATACATTATACCCAAAAATCAAGTGTGGCTTAGATAGACACTGGTAACACATAAGTAATAGTGTTGAAAAGTCTTGGTAACCTGACAATCATTTTAAAAAAATATCATGTAAATTGATGCGGTATAACTCTCTAACGAACTTGCTGAAAAATCTGGCTTAGTGTCTTAAATATATAGATTATACCCAAAAATCACGTGTGACATAGATAGACACTGGTAAAATATTTGTAATAGTGTTGAAAGGTCTCGGTAACCTGACGATCATTTAAAAAAAATAACGTAAATTGGTGTGGTTCAACTCTCTAACGAACTCGCTGAAAAATCTGGCTTAGTGTCTTAAATATATAGATTATACCCAAAAATCAAGCGTGGCATAGATAGACACTGGTAAAATAATAGTAATAGTGTTGAAAGATCTCGGTCCCCCGACGATCATTAAAAAAAATCATGTAAATGGATGCGGTACAACTCTCTAACGAACTTGCTGAAAAATCTGGCTTGGTGTCTTAAATATATAGATTACACCCAAAAATCAAGTGTGGCATAGATAGACACTGGTAAAATATTAGTAATAGTGTTGAAAGGTCTCGGTAACCTGACGATCATTAAAAAAAATCATGCAAATTGATGCGGTACAACTCTCTAACGAACTTGCTGAAAAATCTGGCTTGGTGTCATAAATATATAGATTACACCCAAAAATCAAGTGTGGCATAGATAGACACTGGTAAAATATTAGTAATAGTGTTGGAAGGTCTCGGTAACCTGACGATCATTTAAAAAAAATCATTTAAATTGATGCGGTACAACTCTCTAACGAACTTGCTGAAAAATCTGGCTTAGTGTCTTAAATATTTAGATTATACCCAAAAATTAAGTGTGGCTTAGATAGACACTGGTAAAATATTAGTAATAGTGTTGAAAGGTCTCGGTAACCTGACGATCATTTTAAAAAAATATCATGTAAATTGGTGCGGTATAACTCTCTAACTAACTTGCTGAAAAATCTGGCTTGGTGTCATAAATATATAGATTACACCCAAAAATCAAGTGTGGCATAGATAGACACTGGTAAAATATTAGTAATAGTGTTGAAAGATCTCGGTAACCTAACGATCATTTAAAAAAAATCATGTAAACTGGTGCGGTACAACTCTTTAACGAACTTGCTGACTAATCTGGCTTAGTGTCTTAAATATTTAGATTATACCCAAAAATTAAGTGTGGCTTAGATAGACACTGGTAAAATATTAGTAATAGTGTTGAAAGGTCTCGGTAACCTGACGATCATTTTAACAAAATATCATGTAAATTGGTGCGGTATAACTCTCTAACGAACTTGTTGAAAAATCTGGCTTAGTGTTTTAAATATATAAGTTATACCCAAAAATCAAGTGTGGCTTAGATAGACACTGGTAACATATTAGTAATAGTGTTGAAAAGTCTCGGTATCCTGACGATCATTTAAAAAAATTATCATGTAAATTGATGCGGTATAACTCTCTAACGAACTTGCTGAAAAATCTGGCTTAGTGTCTTAAATATATAGATTATACCCAAAAATCAAGCGTGGCATAGATAGACACTGGTAAAATAATAGTAATAGTGTTGAAAGGTCTCGGTAACCCGACGATCATTTAAAAAAAATCATGTAAATTGGTGCGGTACAACTCTCTAACGAACTTGCTGGAAAATCTTGCTTAGTCTCTTAAATATATATAGATTATACCCAAAAATCAAGTGTGGCATAGATAGACACTGGCAACATAATAGTAATAGTGTTGAAAGGTCTCGGTAACCTGACCATCATTTAAAAAAAATCATGTAAATTGGTGCGGTACAACTCTCTAACGAACTTGCTGAAAAATCTGGCTTAGTCTCTTAAATATATAGATTATACCCAAAAATCAAGTGTGGCATAGATAGACACTGGCAAAATAATAGTAATAGTGTTGAAAGGTCTTGGTAACCTGACGATCATTAAAAAAAAATCATGTAAATTGATGCGGTACAACTCTCTAACGAACTTGCTGAAAAATCTGGCTTAGTGTCTTAAATATATAGATTATACCCAAAAATCAAGCGTGGCATAGATAGACACTGGTAAAATAATAGTAATAGTGTTGAAAGGTCTCGGTAACCCGACGATCATTAAAAAAAATCATGTAAATGGATGCGGTACAACTCTCTAACGAACTTGCTTAAAAATCTGGCTTGGTGTCTTAAATATATAGATTACACCCAAAAATGAAGTGTGGCCTAGATAGACACTGGTAAAATATTAGTAATAGTGTTGAAAGGTCTCGGTAACCTGACGATCATTTAAAAAATATCATGTAAATTGGTGCGGTATAACTCTCTAACGAACTTGCTGAAAAATCTGGCTTAGTGTTTTAAATATATAGATTATACCCAAAAATCAAGTGTGGCTTAGATAGACACTGGTAACATATTAGTAATAGTGTTGAAAAGTCTCGGTAACCTGACGATCATTTAAAAAAAATATCATGTAAATTGATGCGGTATAACTCTCTAACGAACTTGCTGAAAAATCTGGCTTAGTGTCTTAAATATATAGATTATACCCAAAAATCAAGTGTGGCTGGATTAGATAGACACTGGTAAAATATTAGTAACAGTATTGAAAGGTCTCGGTAACCTCACGATTATTTAAAAAAAATCATGTAAATTGGTGTGGTACAACTTTCTAACGAACTTGCTCAAAAATCTGGCTTAGTGTCTTAAATATATAGATTATACCCAAAAATCAAGTGGTAAAATATTAGTAGGAATCCAATATGATGGAACAAAATGGCGCCCAATAAAATTACTTGAAAAGACAGTTTATATGTGTTGCTAAATGACTATGTACTCAACTAATTTGGGTTACACTTCACTATTCCTAATATAAGGGAATATTCATAACGAGGGAAGTTCTGGGTAAAGGAAATTTACCGATTTTTACTAACAGTGTGAACTGAATATTTAAAGGTGAACGCCTTTCAAATTAATTACGTTTCTGGACAGCTGTTCTTAATATCCTGCATGTGTGTGTGTGTGTGTGTAATCTATTGTCCTAATTGTACCATGATAAAAAAATTTTAAAAAATGAAACCGACTTCAAAATAATGCACTAAAAACAGAAAAACAATATTTTATTTCGACTTGAAAATGTTACTTCGGGAAGTTCGGAAACTAATAAAGACAGGCCTTATATGCGTAGTATTAGACATCAAAATACCGAATTGGCTGAATACATGAATGTAATTTTGTGATTAAATCAAATCAAAAAACAAGTCAAAAACATTTAATTTTCTACCTCACATTTGGTCTCCTAAAACCAATTTAAATCAGGGAATGAAAGCTACGTGTATAATTGACTTGAAATTTTACAGGGCAAATCCTATGTGGCAAAACAAAATGGCGACTTATGATATAACTAATTTTGTAATGTATATATATATATATATATATATATATATATATATATATAACTTCAACTCAAAATTTAACCTAAACACACTTAACTTGAAGTTAATGGCATCTAAAATAATTATAAAATTTCGTATTAATCACTGATCTTTCAGAAAAAAAAAAAACGGGATTACCTTAAAATTTAGTTTCAGCTGCAACTTTCTCTTAGCCTTTTAAAGACTATCTTTTTTTCAGAAACGGTAAAAATTCGGTAAAACATTTTTGCGAAATGATATTTTTTAAGTGTAACTGTATAATTCTAACTATAAATACCTATTTACATGCCCAACTTTAAACACTTTTTTCTAAAGTATATACCCAGGTATAATTTTAGTAATTCTTGGCAGATTAAACATGTTTTAATTAATAAATATAACTAATATAGAGAAACTTTGTAAGTTTAAAGTATTGATTAAAGTTATATTTTTTAATAAAAAACACTGTAGGGTCCTGTATTTTTTCAACTAAAAAACTTTAGTTTTAGCTAGAAACTGTAGCTTAAAGATCATATATAACGAAAATAAGGTTTGTGGTGACATGTTTCTAAACTACGGGAAGAAAAACAGAGAAATTATTATTAGGTAAAAAAAATAAAAACTTGAGAAATTACCGAGATATATTTTGTAATAGTTTTGCCCCTTGCATCTAAGTAGCTCATGTTTTAAACAGAACAGAACGTGCTCATCCCGTATGCATGCATGACTACTTATGTATACATACATATGCAAGCTGTATGTCGACTCAAGTTCTACCGTACGCACTTAGTGTGAGACATATTATCTAAAACAGGCGAACTATTTATGTAAGGGCTTCCCTCTTACGAGGGAAGCAATATTGTAACGGTCATAGTACCTCAGTAACATGTACTATGAGCATGGTATCATGTTGGCGGTAGTTTTGTAACAAATATAAAATATGAAAATATTGGAGAAAAATGTAATAACCTGATATTTAATAACACAAACAATAAAAATTCGTTTTGGAGATGTATAATACAAAAAATACAATATTTGTTTATTCCGAAGCCAGCTTGGGTTAATTTATGTTTTATTTAACACAAATGTTTCAATTTATGTTTTATTTAACAAAGACTTAAACATTTTGCTAATATCATATCAAATAAGTAATTTTATATTTTTCAACACTAAATTAAATTTTTGTAAATTGTACCCTGTCTGTGGACTACCTTATCAACAAATCCACGTAGCCTCGAACTCTTCGAAACCTTTGTATTTCATTGATAAACGCCTGCGGGACGATATGATATGTTCTCTCGTTATATTTTCTTACTTATGAATAGGTTTTTAGTTATTTTGTCAAAGCATGGGCCCATACGTATACAATATCTTGATATTATCTTTAGTTTTGATAAATTATTTATTTCAGTTATTTCAGGATACTTAATATTGAAATTTATTTTAGGATACTTAACATTAAAATGTTTTAATTATGCCCGACCGCCGAATTTAAAGTATTTTCTATAAAATTACTTTTATCTATAAAAATACTGGCTTTTCCAGAATATACTCAATAAAAAAATACTGTATTCCTGTTTGCTGTTTAGTCAATTTCCCTAAGGAGAAACTCTTGCCAAAATTCTTTTCTGTAGTAGATATGTCAAAAGTGTTTAGTATCTAAACAATAATAATTAATTTAAGTTCCATGAAAAATTCTAATTAAAACTTCCCGTATTTTTATGGTAATCACAAAACCTTGTGCCAAGAATATTTTTTACATTGCGCTGTTTTAACTGATTCATTAGAAATTATAATCCAGTTTCGATAATTAAATTTTAGACCCTTTTTGTTATGTTCTGCGTCTATAGTTCTGAAGTAGTTTGCCGCTCATTTCCATTTTCAGCGGTGATATTTTCGTCACTCTGCGGTTTGTACAAGATCTCATTTAGATTTCTGTTTAGCATAATTAAGAAATAATTTTGCTTAGTAAACAATATATTAAAGAATTGAACAATTTGTGTTGGGTTGTGTCATGTGTATGGGGGTCTATTTCAAGTAAACAAATGACCTATCACACACCCTTCTTGATTGCATAATTTGTGTTTGAGATTTTTCTCCACGCTCATACCTCTTCCCCGTTAATTTAATTTTCTGGCATTTTGTGGCCGGCCCTTAAGTTTCTTCATTGTACTGATTTTCCGAACTCACATGAAAACTGACATACAAACCTCTTGATGTTAGTTTTTGGTTTTAGCTTGAATAACATGCTTCTTATTGGTTCTGTTTAGAATTAATTTTGGGTTAACTATTCTTTTATTTCTAATTTTCTTCCTAATTATTTCGCAGGGAATCGGCAAGAAAGATTTGGTTTCTGTTTCATCTTTTGTGGTGAGTATAGAAAGGGTAAACACTACTGCAGAACAGGTAAACAGCATGTTGTACAGAACAGAACCGCCGCTAGTTACCTGAACGCCGGCGTACAAAATCCTGTGTTTTTTATAGCTGGGCTTGTGTAAAGAACTTTAAGTTTTGAACTGTCAAAAATCAATATCGAATAGTAAAAAAACTAAGTATTTTGCCAAAAGCAAGGAATGCTCAATTCTATAATCTGTTTTAGAAATGTATAGAGTAATAAAATGGAAAATTCCGTCCGGTTTGCCGAATTTCGGGGTCGTCCATAGGCGTAGGTAAGCTTTGTTTATATAAATAATAATAAAGATCATTTTAAATCCCTGTCCTTTTGCATACCTAATGAGGTTCTATTACTCTATAGATTACATTTATTACTCAGTGCATACATAATGGAATAATAGTACTTAATGGAGGCAGGTAATAAAACACAAATTATAAATACTTCTTAATTGTATTTTAAACATGTTTTGCTGTTACGCCATACTGTTAACAGTATTATAAGAATATTAATAAAATGGCAACATTCACTCCAACGAAAAGATGTTCTAATAATTCTCCTGTACATTTAAAATAATAACTCTATGAGTACGATTGCATAAAACAATTACCCCTTTTACTGCAGAAGAAATGTTGTTGAACGATGTTCCCGACTGACTGGAATTGGAAAGCCCAACATTTTCAAATTATTGCGGCAGAGAAAGGTAGCAGGTCAAGGGAAACCTCTCAAGAAAATTCCAGGAAGACCTGCAATAGTCCTTGATGAAGACACCAAACGTGCAATTATTTTAAAAAAGAAATACCTACTCTAGATAAAATTTTGATGGAGCTTGGCCAAGATGACAGTATCCGTTTGATAACTAGAAAACTTTTATGGACAACCTTAAAAATACAGGGAGCAAAAGAAATTTTTTAACTTGATGAGACGTGGATCAATGAAGGTTATATAGTACAAACAATGTGGCAAAACAAAAATATAACCAGTGCCCGCCAAGCTTTCATCGATGGACTTCTGAATAATGGAAGAGAGTAATAATTGCACACATTGGAAGCGAAGATAAATTTTTAAAAGAAGATTTGCTAACTTTTCAGTCGTGCCTAATGGGAGATTATCATGAGGACAATTCGGATGTTTTCGAAGACTATTTTGGTGAAATGATAAAATATCTTCCGGCTGATTCGGTAGTGGTTATGGATAACGAAAGCTATCATTCACCGAGCATAGAGAAGACATCAACAAAACAAGAAATTGTCGACTGGCTAACTACCAAAATTATTGAGTTTGAACCCAATTTCATAAAGAAAGAACTTCTAGTGATAGCAAATTTACACAAAAATCGTTTTATGAAATAAGCCGTGGAAGATACAGCAGAACAATATAATGTAACTGTGCTGTGCTTATCGCCATATCATTGCGAACAAGTAAAAGAATTTGTAGGAAGACAAACCACGACCTTTAAAATGAAAGGTGTTAAGCTACAGTTTGATCAAGCCATTAACGAAGTGCTACCAGAGAACTGGTGAAAAGCAGTCTTGACAACCTGATCGTTCAGACGGTAGACCCTTTAATTATAATGTGAAGAGATTATGACAGTTTCTCAGATGACCAAGAATATAATCTATTATAATTTAATTGTTATTTAATAATATATAATAATAATTATTTGATCTATATATATTATGTACTATTATATATAATTTTTATTTTGTTAAAATAAAATTTCGTTAAATTTAAATCATTGTTATAAGTATCCAACAGTACGCACTTGGCGTACCATTTTCAGTATTTATGAACGGATAACAATAGGCAAAACGCATAAATTGACCCAAAACCGGGTGGTACTACCTGCACTTAATGAAAAGAAAAACATTTGCAATAAGATCAATGCCAAACTATGGAAGTGGCATAAATTATTGATCCTTAGTCCGTTTTCATACCTAATGAGGCTTTATTACCCTAAAGAAAGAAACAGACTATAAAGCCTCCATTTATCAGGTAAAGAAAATCTGAGAATATTACAGAATTATACAGAGATCTAATAGCACCTTGTTTTGTGCAACCGAGCCTCAACCCTATGTGTCGACAAGGAATGTTTAGATAAGGAGATTAGTAATTTTAAAATTGGTCAGCAGATTGGCTATACAGAAAAGATAACCGATACGATTATGAAGTGTCAAAATAAAATTAACCCAATTCAGTGACAGAATAGCCAACTGGCTCCCTGATAACTATCCCATATTTAAAACTGCATCCGAAAATATCAGACGAATATCAAGAAACTACAATATAAAAACAGCCTTGAAGTCGGAAAATACCTTAAGACGCCTATTTTCAGGTTTGAAACTAAAATCCTTCATAAGGAACAACACTGAAAGAAAAGTAAATGTAAATAAGCGATATTCATCAAACAAAACAAAATGGACAAAACAAAAGTCTTTAGCAAGCCTTGTATCGATATTCCAGATGTTTGGAGACCTTTACTCTCGCGCATGATTCTACTATATAAGCTCATAGGTACACTCCACTGTAAGTAATGCCCCGGTATAGTAGATGGTGGTACCTATTGTAACTTCTGCATTTTCTTTATCCGCTGTATCTGTTGAAGTGACTTCTCTTTATTTTGCCAGAGCGGCATCTTTTCAATGGCCAGTGTTGCTGGAGTGTTTAAGTTTTGACACTATTTAGAGTTATTGTTTAGAACATCATGCATGTAAATTTAATAATAATAATATAAATAATACAATTATTGTTAAAACCATGACCATAATTTAAGATCTATATACTAAATAAAGAAATTTTTAACAATAGGCCTCATACTGCCAATAGTTCTAATATATAAAGGCTGTTTCAAAAAACAAACTCCAACGTCCGGAGCATGATATATTATCTAAAAATAATGTAAAAAGGATGTTAAAATTTGAAATATCTTTTATTTTTCTTGATGTGCCCCGTACATTTCTTTGGTTTTAAATACATATGCATTGTTAATTATCCGCATATATTGTTTATTCCTATCCTAAATTGGCCGACATATAAATAATCCGGCGTCAACAGTACATAACCTAAGAAAATAACTTACTTGTCGGAATACCGTTTCTTTATCGTTTTTCTTCGTAACGTTATGGGTAGTGTATTATCTCTAGTCGTTATCAAGTGATGCGTAAAGCCCCGCCCACTAGCCACGAAACTTGAGAGAGTCAGTGAGACCTAGTAACGGTATCAAACTTTAGGAATTTCAATACTCGCGTTGCTGAAAATTCTGTTGTTATATTCAATAAATGTCCCTTCTTTGAATTTGATTTTCCTTCAGTGCTGTTCTGAAAAGCATTTGTACAAATATCCCTTGGGAAGAGTTGTTGGCCCTCATCAAAACAAAGTTTAGGTACGATCAAACCTTAGAGTAATGGATTACGCTGCATCTAGAGGTAGTAGTGGTTCTGTTAGGGTATTGTCTCCATCATAATGATTACTTCCAAGTAGAAGATAAGTTCTGCGGCTAGGACAACGGCCTTCCGATGGATTCATCTCTCTCTCCAGTAGCAGCCAATATATTTATGGAATGATTCAAAACAGTCTTAATCAAAACAGAAAACAAAAGGTTTTTACCTTCATCGTTTGGGAAAAGAAGACAATCAACTTAAAGAGATAGTATACGTCCAACTGTAAAGTTCACTGTGGAGACAGAGCAAGATTCTTGTTTACCGTTTCTTGATGTTCTCGTTAAAAGAAGTGATAACATTATTAAGAACTCTGTAGCCCTGCTTAGATGCAGAAATCAGCAATATTAACAAAGATCGCATGAAAAATGGTGTACCGAAAAGTGTATTCTTAATAATTTCTAAATGGTAAGAGAAGAACAATGTACACCCAACTAAAGACCAGTTAATAAGCTCTCCTATCCCATAGGAATTTCAGAGAAGTTAAAATGATTCGGCAAATCAAGGGGAAATAAAACAGCATTCATGCACACTAAGGAAATTAACCAAATCCCTTGTGATTGAATCAAACATAGACAAAACAAAGCGACCTTTTGATATATGAATTTCTGAACATGAAAAACACACGCTGAGAGGAAAAACATCAAAAGCCTAGTCTAAACATTATAGAATACAGTGCTCCGAGGATAAAATTGTATACAGAGAGTAGCACTGGAGAAAAATAAATTCAAATATGTGTCAGTTATTGAGTGTAAAAACAGATTTTCAGGAAACCGAGTATTGAAATAGCTAATGTTTGGCGACCGTTGCTATGTCGCACTGAGTCTCCCAAGCTTCGTGACTAGCAGGCAAGGCTCACTCATCACTACACTAGTACATAAGAACGTAGTCTTAAGATTAGCTTTTAGTTTCCGCTTCTTAGCGTCTAGAGATACTACACTAGTCGAAACATTTTGAAGAAATTAACTATAAGGACAATACAAGTCCGACAGGTAAGTTCTTTTCATAATTATTCGTCACTTTCCAACATATTTAACCTAATTTATAACAAAATCCGAGGATAAATATTTGAAAAATCGAAGTCTAGTCCAAGCCAAGATGTTTAATCTACCGCTGTATAGTTCTATAGCTGCGACATTTTATTTAAATTGATTATTGTATTTTTGCATTTATAAAGTAAGTTATCATTTTTTAAAAAGGTGTAAAGTTTGCAGGATGAGAATAATATAGCAGACAGAGCTGCAAGCAACGTTCAATTTTCACCCAGAAAAGCAAAACGCAGTAATTAGGGGGGTTGTTGAAAATCCTCAACAGTCGTTATTAGACGTGACATATCCTAATTATGCACATAAATTAGTAGCCGTAAATTCTACCTACATACGCTCTAGGTGTCCAGCAATTGACAAGAAGGCAGGGCCTTCTTTTTCAATAAGCTTAGACATTGCACCCCATTGTCAGAGCTCCATGCCCGGCCCCACTATCATATTTCAAGCAATAATGCTTGTAAATTGTTTAAAACAAAAAATGTAAAATAATATTTTATATTTTCCAGCTTACCTACCTGTTTTGATAAGATCTACAGGGTGGCGCATCGAAAAAGAAACAGAGGCATTTACGGCCAGCTCATTATTTTTTTTGAAAAACGGTCGGACCCGTCGATTTTGTTTTCGAGGGGGACATTGTCATAAAATCATGTTCGCACCTGCAGCCCCCTAGGCGGGGGTGGCACCTAAAATCTTAAATGGAAAAGGGGGTCAAGTGATACCTCATTTTAAAGGTCTTTCGATTCCCTTCAAAGGGGTAGTGAAATGCTTGTACTAGTTTAAGAGATTTATTGATTTAAAACTTAAAGTAGAGTTTAATGCATCAGATTAGTGGAGACTAATTAAAGCATGAAATTTGCCAGCAAGTGTCATAAAAATACACTGAAGAGTTTTATTTTCTTAGTTTATGCATTTTTATCTCTTACGACTATTTAAGGATGCCAAATGTAAAGCCTTAAAATAAATAAAACTGGATTGGTGTGATTACCTGTGAGACATCTTCAACGCATTTTTTTTAATACTTATTGACGGTAAATTATTTAAACAAACTAGTTTGTTTATCATTTTACTGTTAAAAATAGCGATTTGAGTGTTGTTGTGGCAAAGTTGCTATTGTGTTCAGTTATTTATTGAAAAAAGATAAGAGAAGGAATACCTCTTACTGATTTTAAATAAGAACTTTACAATATTTCGCGATTGATAACACCTTGTTGCTAAAATACCTTTTAACGCGTTTTAAATTAACCATGGTACACAGCACGGCAGAAAAGATTGAAATGATTGAAATATTTTTCGGAAATAATCAGTGCGCTAATAGCACATCACAAATATTTAATGAGCGACATGAGAACAGCAATGTGCATCGAAAATATGTTCTGGAATTTGTGGTTAAATTTCGAGAAACTGGATCAGTGGTTAATAAATAACGCAACATTCAAAATCCCATAAGGAACAAAGGTACGGAAGCGATTGTTTTAGAGCAAGTTTATTTAGATCCTGCGTTAAGTACCCGCCAACTGGAGACTGTGTCTGGTGTCACTCGACGTAGTATCCAAAGGATTATTAAAGCCCATAGTTTCTATCTGTACAAAATACACCTTGTGTAAGAACTTCGTTTCTCTGATGAATGCTATGTTTTCTTAAACGGCATGGTAAGTCGTCATAACTGCCGATATTGGTCCGATTTTAATCCCAGAATTAATTTATCATGAGGTACACATCTAACTTCTTACCTGAAAATTTGACAAGTGAAATGTATTTACAATTATTACAATACTCTATTGATCCAGCGTTAACAGCGATTATTGAAAATCAGAATGATCGGCGATACGTTGAGGATGCCCCGCCACATTACGCAATATTTGTTCGACAGTATTTAGATCAGACGTTTCCAGGTCGATGGATTGGAAGAAGAGGTTCAATTGAATGGCCCTCAAGATCGCCAGATTTATCACCTCCGGATTTCTTTCTATGGGGTCACTTAAAAAGCAAAATCAGAGTTAAAAATGCATTAAATAATAACATCAGTATCCTCATTAGTTGCTGGCAAATTTCTTGCTTTAGTTGATCTCCACTAATCTGATGTATTAAAGTTACTTTAGGCTTTAAATCAATACATCTCTTGAAGGGAATCAAAATACCTTTAGAATGAAGTAAAATTCCATTTAAGATTTTAGAGGTGGTGCCAGCCCCGCCTAGGAGGTGCAGGTATGAACGTGATTTTATGATATTTAGTCGACGGGTCCGAGCGTATTTCAAAAAAAATTAAGAGCTGCCGGTAAATGCTTCTGTTTAATTTCCGATGCGCCACCCTGTATGTTTGAGTTTAGAGTTCCTTGAGTTAAAATTGTTTTTAACACATTTTTCTAATAGTTTTACTTGTATGTAACTATGTAGGTAAACAAATATAGGAAGTCGATTTTAACCTAGTTCTAGTTATTTAATCCATTTGAAATTTTGCAAGTGTATGCAATTCGGATGACAATACAAACCATTGAGCTGATCAAATTCGTACAAAATGTTACCAGTAGATTTTAACCAATGCCAAATAATACCGCTGGTACCAACTAGCTATGAGTTTGAGCTCATTTAGTTTGGTTGGACAAGACTAATACAAGTAATATGTTAAAGATATTTTTAGACTAAAAAGTAAAACAAAAATAAAGTTGAAAAACCAAAAAAACACCCTCTTGTCAGTAACGCTCTAAAACGTACAAATTAATGTGATTTACTTAAAATATTTTAGGATATATGGGTGGGGTGCTTTTTATTTACGTTTCTTTGAAAAGCATGTACTTTTAATTAATTTTGACAAACCGCTTTACGCCTCTTGTTATAGTCAGTGCATTGTCAGTGGTAGAAAGCAGATATAGTAAAAAAATATTTTAAGAACATTATATTATTTTGTATTTTTTAGTGCCTTACTGGCAAAGGTGTGTTTTCTAATTTTTTTAATCAATAATTTATTAAAGCATTGGGAATTTATGTATACTAGCATTTAGTTTTATTGTTGGTAGCAGGGAACTCTACCAAATAAAACCTTCAATGAAATTAATCAGATGTTTGATAGTTTTACAGTTACACATAATTCATTAAGTTAACTACGTTTAAGTACTTTAACAATTATGTTCACAGAGAATGGTTTTACCTAAGAACTAAGTTTATAAATTATTAATAGATACGAAGACAGCCGGACATGCACCGTTGGCAGGAGTGAGTGTGTGGGACAAAAGCTGAGGTCCAATCCTTTTCATTGCATATCGTTGGATTCAACCTCCACCATTCAGATCCATACCGAGAGATATCTCGTCTCGCTCTGGGATGGTTTACCCCCGCTCAGTCGATCTTGGTCAGTGTAAAGATCGTTTAGGCCTGAAAGGTCCTGGTTTTACCCCCTTTCGCTTTTACCTTCTGTCTCTTTCCACAGCTTACCATCCAAATTAATTGTAGTTTGACCTGATGTACGAGCGTAATACCGCGTCAAACTACAACTCGCTGTTGTTAAGCGGTAAAAATCCTATGACTTCATACAGTCAGGCGATGGCAAAACATCTTCCTGATGTTTAAATGACTCCATAGGAGTTTTTTATTTTTCTTACTCTTCCAAAAAGGGAAGGCAAGAACAACCGACCGAGGAGAGAGATCACTCTTCCTTCATTTACTAAAAGAATACGTATCGGTACCCTGACGAGTCTAACCATCAAGAGACGAAATGCGTGCCCTTCCGATCACTGTGTAAGGTTTTGAGCAAGTTCTCACGATTTCTGTATGGCGGGTCGGTTGTTCTTGCCTTCCCTTTGTGAAAGAGTAAGAAAAATAAAAAATTCTTCTCCTCATGGATTGCCGAACGCGCTCTAAATTTCCAGGAATGTTTCTCACATATCCTGTGGTCCTGGATCATAAACTAAGGCCTTTAAATATCCCCATAAAAAATCCAGTGGGGTTCAATCTGGGGAGTGTGGAGGCCAAGCTACAGGACTTCGTCGACTGCTCCACCGATTCGGAAACATTCAATCTAATTGTTCGCGCGTCACCCGAAAATGAGGGTGAGTACTATCGTGCATGAACCACATGCGCCCACGAACGTTTTAAGGAAAATTCTCCAATAAACCGGGTAAATTATTTTGCAGGAAGTCTAAGTAAGTGTCGCCATGTAAATTTGATGAGAAGGAAAAAGGACCAATTATTTCATTCAACTGTTCCGGCCCATACGTTCAGACTGAACTGTTCCTGGTGATGGGATTCTTTGATATCGTGGGGATTGTCTAGTGCCCAAGTATGTATATTCTGAAAATTCGCCACTCCTTCACGCCCAAATTTAGTTTCGTCGGTGAAAAGGATGCCCGATACAAAATTAGGATCCCTTGTACAATTACGAAGTACCCACCGGGAGAACTGCAAGCGCCGCGGGAAATCTCGAGATAGCCGACCTTGGACGCGTTGGACATACGCGGTATGGGTATAAGCTGTTTTCGTGCAAAGTTCGCCAGACAGTTGCTTGGGAAACACCCGAATCCTCTGGTATTTGTCAAGTGATTAAACTAGGATTTTCGTCGATTGCATTCAAAATCTGTTTCTCCGTCAATACATCATATTCATATTCATTTATATACATATTCCAGGCGATGCCGATGACAATTTATAAAAGTTCGGTCGTCGGGAAGTCGGCGATTGGGAAATCTTATTGCGTACAATCTTTGAGCTTCACGTGCGTTATTATCAGCCACACCGTAAACAAAGGGAATGTCAGCGAGATGCTCGAATGAGTATGGATTTTCCATTTGACAAAATTTACACTAAAGAAAACACGTCGGGCTGTAATTTCACTCTTAACTAAGCCAAAGTGCTAATTATGACAAGTGTTGGGTGATTTCGAAATGAATTTGACAGAAAACGTTAAAACGGGTGACATACGAAAACAAATAAACAGTCGCAGCCCACTACGTTTTAATAAGTTTCATTTTGATCATGTTTATCCGTCTACCTTATTGGTTATGTCTGAATGGACATTTTGCTAAATTACTTTTAAACGGTAGAAAATATTGAAATTTTATGAGAGATGAAAAATAAGAGTAGTCAGTCGCGCTAAGGTGAAAAGTTGGGGGGTCTTAAAGGATCATGACCCCCAAAAAAGCAACACCCTGTATATTTTTCTAAAATCTGTGTATCTTGACAAATGTACCGGGTGGTCGAAATTGGTCTGTTTTAACAGAGAAAACCTATTTCCTGACTAGATAGAGCAAAACTGACTTAGGTGTCATGGGCTCGATTTCTGAGAAATGTTTAATGGCAAAAACCGCCTGCCGATATTTTCACTGCCAACTGAGATATAGGGCGTTTTTCAATTTTCGGCCATTTTGAAAATTGTCCATAACTTTTTTATTTTGCGGAATATTAACATTCTGCAAAGACATTCTAAAGGCACTTTTTTATGTGCAATCCAGTGGCGTACTCAGATTTTTTCTATAGTTGTCCGTTTTATCATAAATAGGCAAAACTTTTTTTTTTCAAATGGAAATCATAGTTGGCTATAAATTATAAAAAATGCTCGCGTTTAGCCCTTTTCAGTGATATAAAGTTGTAGGTACTTATTTTCAAAAATAACGAAAATATTAGGTGTTTTTGGTTTACATCGAAGTAGGCCTTGGAATAATGACGCGCGTTCAATATTTTGAATATATTGCTGTCAGATTACTGTAGTCTGGTGTAATTATTGCGTTTTGGTGTTATCTTTATAAAGTTGTGTTAAGTTGCTGACAAAATATGTTTGAGAATTATGAAAAGTATGATATGTTAAAATGTTACATATTATCTAACGAAGTTCCTGAAGCAGCTAGTGAATTATATTTTAATACATTTCCCGAGCGACGTCAACCGGATAACCGAATTTATCAAACATTAAAAAGTAATTTAGTAAATTACGGAAGTTTTAAAAAGTTAAGAACAAGATATTATGAACTAAAGGAAGAAAAAAAAATCCAGCAGCTAAATATAATTGGTGAGGTATTAGATCATCCTGGCACCTCCTCTCGAACATTGGCTAATATAACGAATGTTCCAAAGACCACCGTTTTAAAAATACTCAAAAAACATAAATTCAAACCGTACAGAACGAGAAGAGTTCATCAACTCCGTGAAGGGGACGCCGCTAGAAGATTGAGATTTTGTCAGTGGTATGAGCAAAAATTCATGGAGAATGAGAATTTTCCATTAAATATTATTTGGAGTGATGAATCCAGAGTAGATACTTCTGGTATATTTAATAGATATAATTCATATCACTGGTCCACTGAAAATCCACACGTAGTTGTGCAACAAGACCGGCAAGGTCGGTGTGGATTCAATATATGGGTGGGGATATTCCGAGGAAGATTTGTGGGACCTTATTTTTACGATGGAAATTTAACTGCAGATGATTATGTAAATATTTTGCGCACATATATTGTCCCTTTGTTGGAAGACATACCTTTAGCTGATGCCAGAAATATCTACTATCAACAAGATGGTTGTCCCCCGCACAATGCAAGGATCACAACTGATCTTTTAAACTTCGAATTTCGAGAAAATTGGATTGGTACGTGGGGCCCCATACCTTGGCCTGCTAGGTCCTGTGACTTAACTCCCTTAGATTTTTTTTTGTGGGGAAGATTGAAGGACTTGATATTTAAAGGAAGAACCTTTCACACAAAAGAAGAATTGCAAGAGGCCACTAGGCAAGCTTTTGCATCTATTAGCCCAGTTGAACTAATAAATAGTTGCAACTCGGTACGCAAAAGATGCTTAGTTTGTATTCAACAGGGAGGGGCTCAATTTGAACAACTTCTCTAAATATATTTATCAGAAACCTATCTAACTAAATACCTAGATTTTCATAATTATTTTTTATTTTCACTTGTAGCTGTAAATAGTAGTTTAGTTTGTTAATTTTGTTCAACTTTGCTATGTAAACAAAAAAAAAATAAAAAAAATTAATAATAAATAATTAAAATAACGTTAGCTAGTGTTATTTAAAGTTGTGTTTAAGTTGCTAACAAACTATAAATCTTAACAATACATAATTGAGATATTGTCATCACAAATCAAAGCCTACTTCGATGTAAACCAAAAACACCTAATATTTTCGTTATTTTTGAAAATAAGTACCTACAACTTTATATCACTGAAAAGGGCTAAACGCGAGCATTTTTTATAATTTATAGCCAACTATGATTTCCATTTGAAAAAAAAAAGTTTTGCCTATTTATGATAAAACGGACAACTACAGAAAAAATCTGAGTATGCCACTGGATTGCACATAAAAAAGTGCCTTTAGAATGTCTTTGCAGAATGTTAATATTCCGCAAAATAAAAAAGTTATGGACAATTTTCAAAATGGCCGAAAATTGAAAAACGCCCTATATCTCAGTTGGCAGTGAAAATATCGGCAGGCGGTTTTTGCCATTAAACATTTCTCAGAAATCGAGCCCATGACACCTAAGTCAGTTTTGCTCTATCTAGTCAGGAAATAGGTTTTCTCTGTTAAAACAGACCAATTTCGACCACCCTGTACATTGTGAATTAAAAAGACTAAAAAAAATAAAACACCATTTATCTCGAAAACGAAGCATTTTCGGACCTATGTTCATATGAACTTTATTTCTTATTTTAATTATTCTTAATTTTAATCAGGTTCCTGCTCCTGAATATTTGTACTGAATTTGGAATCACCCGATATAACATTACATATGTATTATTATAATAAAGTTGCTAAAAGAGGTTTATTTTTGTTTTAGACCCCTTGGACAAAATCTTGCGGGCTCTTATGAGCGGCATATGCCGCTTTCTCCGAGACCGTGTTAAGATAATGCAAAATCATCAGTAAAATGTCTGCTCTAATATCCCATGACTAGATAAATCAACCGTATAGGGAACGAGCCTCGATAACTAGCAAAACAAACATCTACATAAGCTAATGTTCTATAAGAAAAATGAGAGTCAATACGTTAATGAAAATTCATCCGGTTGAACGGGCCTATCCAAGAAACCAGAATAATAATGTATTGTACAATTGTTAATTATATCATTAAAGAATATCAGTGTCTCATTAATAGGTGACAAAACATTCGAAATACGTTCTCCTAAATAATATCACCCTATTAATAGAAACCCCTTTTACCTTCTTGATCTTTAAAAAAATTATTAGTATAAAAACACGACTCCTCAAAAGAAAATATCACTCAACAGAATGTTGAGGGTAAGAAAGTGCGTATTTTGTGTTAGCACTATATAGCTGGTTAAATTTTATAAATACCTCAGTGTTTCAGTAAAAAATAACGTTTTATTATGCAACAGTAAATATTCACCAAAATATATTTGCTTATATTTAATTAATTAACATAATGTTTGCTAACGATAAATGTTAGGAAAAACGAGTACCCATAATAACATTATGTTAATTAATTAAATATAACCAACATATTTGTGAATATTTACCGTCATATAACAAAATGGTATTAAATAATTAAAACTGATATTTCAAATATTTAAATTTCATTGCAATGTTAAAATACTTAAGCAAGAGCAGTGTTTTGTTCAAGGAATGAATAAACTTCAAAAAATGTCTATAGTTAGTAAAGACGAATCCAAATTAGTATTTACTCCTTGGTTAATAAAACTGTGTCATTGAAAACGGAGGGCCTCGAGGGACTCTGTAGGGTTCAATCCCCTTTATATTATAGAGGAAAGGTCTAGTCATTCTGCGGCAACCAAATAACGAGGTTTTGTAACAAAGCTGCTACGAAGCGTATTATTGATTGCTGCTCAAATGTAACTGAAATGAAAATGAATGTAAATTTTAGTAGCATTGTCGAAAATGCTTTATTTAGTTAGAAGGGAAGTGAACGAAATATTACTTTCCGTGATTTGTGGGATTGCATTCTCTTAATAAAGTAATAGATAAACAAAATTAATAATTTATACTTTTTTATCCTGCGGTCCGGCTAAAGTTTGTATAGCTAAAATTCTCTCGGGACATTAATGATATCCTCATTTAGCCAAAATTGTAGTCATGCAGTTAAAATAAAACAAATAAAGGAAATTACAAAGAAACTTTGCTTTTTAATGTCAGGAAATGATTGAATGTGTTATAGGGAGAAATATTCAACACATTTTGAGTACCTCTAGCGAATAATACGAATGAATTTAAGCAAATATTTTTTTACGAAATTACAAAATTTTTAGTAAAAGCTTTTCCAGTTTTTCCAGTTATTCACTTTATATAAATATATATAAATATTTATATATTATATTATATATATTCGAAAGTTTGTTGTAAATTTTCCTAAATTAAATATTAGAAATCAATAAACACATGGTACATTCAACCAAACTTAAAAAATGTTTGCTAAAATTAATTATTAATTAATTATACTGCTCTACTAAAATGTTTGGTAAACATAAACGATTAATAAAAAAGTATGGCAATTTTTAAAACTATGTTTGGACAAATATCTATTATAATACAATCTACAATATAATAATTGTAAAAAGTCTTTTTTTCTAAAATATTATTGTACATATTTGAGGTCCGAAATTGGCGATATTTGAAATCATTTCCGGCAGTGCCACGGTATAGAGAGCGATCCGGTGCTGTTGAGTTTTCGAGTTTTTTCTGTTGATTTCCTTGTTTTTATTTATGAAGATCAGAAACGAAATTTTTCTTTCATGAATACTGTATTTCGTTGTTTGCTTCGTGATGTGATGTGTTTAAAACTTGTCTATATATTATGTATATTGATAAGGTTTTAGTTAATTTTGGATAGTTATCTAAAGCAAATGGGGGATAGCTGGTTTACTAACTGTATGTGAAGGTAAGTTTTTTCTATCTTATCAATAATATCATTTTATGTAATTTTGAAGCTAAAATTGAGCAAATTAACATTATATTAAGGTATATATATAAAAGAATAATTAAAATTATTTTGTCACTAAAGGCTTAAAAAGTTCTAGGAGATGGAAAAGGAAAGTGTATTCTGTGCCCGATAACTTTAAATTTTATACAGTTATTCAAGGCTAAATGTTTTGACTTAATGGGGGGCAAAATCACCATTAAAAAGGGGGATGGATATATTTTTCGTCACACTTGCTCAAAAAGTTCACTTAGGCCACAAAGTAGCAGAGCGAACCGTACTTTTCTTCCCTAAGGAGGGAAAGGAACAATGTAGATATATTACTTATAAGTGTATAGTGTATATCTCAGTGGCGTTAATGTCGAAGTTGTATTTCAATATAACAATAACAAGAAAAAAAATAATTCATCGTTTTCATGTGCACAAAAATTGTATTTTCTGTTCTTGATATGAAGATTGTCTTGGAAAGTGCAGCAGAGTTACGAGAGAAAGGGATTAAATAAATTGTCTTGCTATCTCACTCTCTAACACCATCTGATTGACTACCACCTCTTTCCTACATTTTTTAATAATTATTATTACAGTTTATAATCAGAATGGTTTGGATTACAGCGTAATATTTTTAAAATTTAATATTCAGTTTAGTAAAATTTACAAAAAATTGTATTTTTAACGGCACAGTATATATTTTTTCGAATACAATAATGTATTACAAGTTCTAAAATATGGGATAGTAGGGGTATCTATATTTCATTTTGAAGCAAACCCAAATTAATAGTAAATGGTTTTAACCGTTAATATTTTATTAGTAAACAATTACAAAACAGTGTAATAGGACATACAAATAAGTTGAAATAAGCTATATAATATTATTTAGGAAAAATAGTAAAATTTATTTCATATTTAACAATGTGTTTTTTATTTTTAAACCAAGTATTGTAACTTATGTTTACTATATTTTTTTGCAGCCTTTTAAAAATATTTAGTTATCCTATATATAACTAAAAATTACATTTAAAGGAAATATTTTTTTTGTTATGTTTGCAAGATTTTTCTTTCCATCTATTGCTTGCTAAGTTAAACTCCTTTAACTTTTATTTAAACTTATTGATGATATAAAGTTTAAACTTATCTGGTAACAAAATATAAACTGAAATGTGAAACTTCTTGAGAAGAAACTGCTTTAATGTTATGGCAAAACTAAATTATTATTAAATTTAGTTAATCTAGAATGTATATGACGCCTAAATCTTTTTTTAGGCAAGGTATAAATATAAATGCTGCAACCCTCTGTTTTCCATCATCAGACATTTATTATTCTTAACTTTATAAGTGAAATTTTTTATATAAAACGAAAGGAAGATTTTTTGAATTTTTTAATTCTATTTTTATCAACTTGTGTTAAACAGGATCTATACAGAAAATCGCAAATAATACTAAAGTTTCGCACAAAATCCGTTTAGTTGTTTTATCTATAATAAATGAGTCTAAAATTTAAACAAGCTTTCTTTAAAAGTGAATTAAAGTGTGTAACCCGTAAGTCATTGTCTATTAGCCCTAAGTTTTTTGCATGATCTGTAAATGTTGACTGTGTGTTATTTATCGATAATTTCAAAGGACCTGACACGATCCCGTGACCAAAGGCTTTCGTGACCAGAACTAAATCGTGCGGCTAGTTTTTGATATACAGGGTGACGAAGTTGGAATTTTGCATTTTCCGTATTTTACGCAAAATTTGTATTTTCCTTAATTTTAAATACTTATATAAGAATTTAAATAGGTCAGCTGGTTAGAATCATTTTGATTAAAAGCTAATGTAAGTAAAAGTTAAAATAAACGTATACAGGGTGAAGCTGTATTCCAGCCTCAAATCATTTTTCTCATATTGGACTGTACCTAAATTATTAAAATTCCAATTTTTACAGTAAATCAAAGATTTTGCTGCATTTATGATATGTTTATCAAAATTAAATGTAAATTAAAGAATTTCATGCGACATTTTTGTAAATAGCTGACATTAGATTAGCCAAGCCATTAAACAAGTTTTATAACCCATTGCATTATGTGACAATCTAGATCTAATATGTTCATATATTATCAATACAGCCATAATAATATAATTGAAAATAAAATGATACAGGGTGTTTTATAAAATTCTAGAAAAACTATGCGATTACTGTTATGTCAGATTCACCTGATTTTTCATAATAATTCCTCAAAGACTGATACAATTCTATTAATATAATGCTAATACACAAGGTGTTTGATAAGTGGTTCCCTTTTTTGTTCTAATAATTTCAATAATGTAGATTATTACACGTCGTTTATAATAATGAAAACTGTAAAAAAAAGTGTGGATTGTAATGCAAAAATTAAAAGTTAGATATCCAATTTATAACCTCTTATTAATATTTGTATAGTTAGTTAATACATATATAGTGTGTCACTTGAATGGGTCTCCTTGTATTATTTGAACTAGTCAAGATTAAATATTAAAATTTGCAAGCTTTAATACCAGACTAATGCTTCTTTGTGATGCATGCCTGTTATGAGCATGAGTGCTGAACATTATACTTTTTTATTTACATGGTTCTTTTCTTTATAAAACACCACGTAAATATACATTTATATTTTTTTAGGTTCTCTCATATTAACGAATTACCCCTATTTCGATGGGACTTTTCAAAAGATATACTATCCGATCGCCCCTTTCCGTTTGAGTTTTCTTATATTATTACACCCTGAGGAATTATTACAAAAAATTAGGTGAATCTGACGTAACCATAACAGCATAGTTAGTCTAGAATTTTATGAAACTCCCTGTATTATTTTAATCTTAATTAAATTATTAAAGCTGCAATTAATGATGTTGGTCACTATTTAAATATTTCAGCTATAAAGTGATGATCCTAATTTTCAGATAATATATTACGTAACAAAACTTGTGTATTAAAAATCATGGCCAGTCTAATGTGAGGTGTACAAAAACTTTCGTTACAATTATTTAGTTTTCATTTAATTTTGATAAACATATCAAGAATTCACTAAAATCTGATTCGTTTGAATGAGGTTAATGGAGCTTTTAATAAAAATTGGAATTTTAGTGATGTAGGTACAGCCGAATATGAAACAAAAATGCCCGAATTCTTAAATACAACTACACCCTGTATAGGTTTATTATTATTAATAAAAACCTTAGCTTCTAGTCAAAAATCTTCTAAGCAACTATCCTATTTAAATGCGTATTAACTAATTAAAATTAAAAACATGTTCATAAAATATGGAAAATGCAAAATTCCAACTTTGATTCCAGGAGGCCGATAGTCCTTTATTAAATTTTCGGAGAAATTGACTGAAACCTATTTTCCATAAGAAATATGCGGGGTCCTTTTGTTCTAAAAAGTTTTTATTGTTTTTGTTCCAAAGCACATAAGTGTTAAGTAAATTATGTTTTAAACATAACTGTTTAAGCGTATTAAGGTTTAAGGTAATATACACAGATTTGAGAAAATAATAATTGATCTAAGTATCATCTGCATATGCTTGGATTTTAGAGAAACTCAAACTTTTGAGTATGTCTGATGTATTAATAATAATATCAGCTCTGGATGATAACCTATTTTGAACTGATATTTGTTGTTTTCTGTTATACAAATATGAATTCATAAGTAAGAGAAACGAATGACTAAATCCATAGTACTTTAACTTTGCACATCACAACTAATGATTGATTGTGTCAAATGCTTTAGAGTAGTCAAGTAATACAAGTACACTGACCAATACCGTATCGTATGCCTCTACTATGTCACTAGTGAGAGTAGCCAAAGCGCTGGCCGTGTTATACTCTTTTCTAAAACCACATTGCACATTAGGGAGAATGCGCTTCTTTTCAAATATTTTTGAAAGTAGTGGTAATTTGCTAATTATTCTAAGATCTGGAATTGTAGTAGGGCTTTCCTATCGATATTTTCCACAAGTGAGGAAAAGATTTTTTTTCAATACATGTATTTATGCCAACTGCATTGCTCTTAATACTTAATAATATGAGCAACCTCTTGAACACTTGTTAATAAAAAGAAAACATATTATTGCCTAAAAATGTATTGTCTTCATGGTATTTAATTTTTGGTTTACAGTTATCGTTGATATTATTCTATAACATAAAAAAATATTTTCTTCAGACCATATGATGGAAAATGTTGGATTGCTGCTTATACAGTTTGTCGATGTTTTAGTCCTTAAATTAAAATTTTAGTTTTGTACTTGAATAATCACTTCATACAGTCTACTAAAATGCTTATTTTTAATGAAAAATATTAAATCGAATCATAAAATATTTCGGGTTTTGCCGATTTATCGCAGATTTAGGATTCATTCAGGAATGTAAGTATTTTATGATAAACATCAAATTTTATAAATATGCAGCACATATGTGCGTCTAGTGCTTACATCTTTTTAGGTCGCATCTTATTTATTTTTATAAAGGTTAAACACCGACACATATACGACTTTTTTTAGAAAACTTTTACTACTGTTCGAATCTCAATTCAAACTGTTTTTAAATTATCACTAACTTAAAATTTGGGTGGAGCAATTATAACCCGAATTATCGTCGTTTTCTGAGTTCATCAAAATATTTTAATTTTTTACTTTCCTCGTAAGACGAAAAATAACTCTCCGACATTTTTGCAGTTTTAGGGTCCCTAGGTCCCGAAAAAAACATGTTCTCTTATTTGCGTCGGTCTGTCGGTGTTCCTCAATGCGCGATATCTCAAAAACTATTTGTCCAATTGACTTCAAATTTTTGTCAAAAATCATGGATCGAATGGGAATGGGGTGGTAACATTTTGGTGAAAATCCGGTTTGGTGAAACAAAAGCGCGGCTTCACACAATATTAACGGAAAATCAGTATTTAGATACTAATTATCGAATAGACTTCAAATTTTGCACAAATATCAAGTGTAATGTAAAATTTTTTTACTGGTAAGGAGTTGAGATCACAGATCAACGGCATTCGGCCTGATTGCCGTTCTCTCAGAAATACATTAACAGGCGGCAAGCACACCAGCATTGCCACCGTAGCGCATGTAACTGCCGGGTATGCTAATTTTTGCAGCTATTGCATTTTATTTTGTAATACTATTTGTTCGGCTTTGGTCCACCACATAATGGCTCCGTAAACGAACATAAGTCGGATTGCAGTCGTGTAAAGCCATAAGACAATTTTGATCGACAAACCCCAGACTTTGCTAATAGCTTCTGTGCACAGCCAGAATGCTCTTGTAGCCTGTTTGAATCTTTGGATTAAGTGCTTATTCCAATTGAGGGTGCTATCTAGGTTGACTCCTAGATGTGTGACCTCGATTAACAGACCGAGCAGCATGCCGCACATAAAAGGTGGTCTTATGTTGACCACCTCCCTTTTCCCAGTAAAGAGTAACTTAACTTTTTCACGAATAGTGCGTTTTCCGCGCACCATTTTTCTACCAGTCTTAAAGCGGCCTGCATGGTTTCACACAGGACGTTTTCAAATTTTGCTGTTATCAGAACAGTGATATCGTCTACAGAGCCAGTTGTTCATTATCATTCCAGAATTCATGTTCCTTAAGATTTTTAATAAGGCTGTTGACTACCATGTTCCAGAGAAGCGGGGATAGCACGCCGCTTTGGGGGGGTAGCCTCTGATCACAAGCGCTTTTGTCGTGGTGTCTTCCGATTTTAATTCAACTGCTCTGTTCTTCAGCATACAGCTGATCCAGTTAATAATGGCTGGATTCAGAGCTGATCAGAGCCAGCTTTTAAAGGTCGCTTTGTCGAAGACGCCTTCTATATCTAGAAAGGATCCTAGGGCCGACTGCTTATGGAAAAGTGATTCCTCTATTCTTTGAACCACACAATGCAGAGCAATTTTTGTCGATTTCCCGGATTGGTAAGCTTGTTGATTAGCAGATTTGCACCCCTAATCTGTCTGTTGCAGAGCCTTTCCAGAAGCTTCATAACAAATGAAGTTAAGCTGATAGGTCTGTAAGAAGATTTTAGGTGAGAGTAGTTGTCTTTCCCAAGTTTAGAGATAAAGACGACCCCTACCACTCTCTATATAGCTTAGAGCTAGAACGCCTTGAACAGAAATTCTAGGTATCTGATAACAGCCTCCAGACGCCACTGAAACGTCGCCGAGAAAACGCCATCAGTTCCCGCGGACTTAAATAGTTTGAAGGCATTAATTGTCCAAACTACTTTGTCTTCCGTCAGTGCTGTATTGATGATCTCCCAGTTTGCTTTGATAGAGTCTGGGTGATCGTCAGAATACACATGACCTTCGGTGATGTCGATAATTTTACAGTAACTGGATGTAAAAGGACCTGCCAGTTCTAAACGGGTCAAAAACCAGTGCAGTTTTTTTTTTTAGAGGAAGTATTAATTTGAGTTATATATTTGTAAAAAAAAGAACCATAACGACAATGCTTAGAATTGAAAATAGGGTTTCGTGTAGAAGGAAATTTCGAGGAAATAAACTACTAACAGTGTTTGGAATATATATTCGGAATGCATTCAACTTTTATTTAAACATAATGAACAATTTGAGAGAAACCGTTGTAGTCACCAATGTAATATCCAAATATTAAATTACGACTAAGCCCAGCATGGATTGGCAATCACAATCTCAAATATATTCAACGTCCTTTCTTAAAAGACGCCTTAAATGCTCATTTTTATCAGAAAAGTTTTTTATGAATCTACTCATGTAAGTAAGCATTCCTAATACTCTTTTTATATCAGTTTTATTTTGTGGGCGTCAGAAATAACATGACCCATATATTTAATTTGAATTTGCCCGAACCTGCATATATTTATATTAAGTTCATGTTTCTGTTTATTTTGACTCTAAATGATTATATCATTTAGACACAAATTAGCACCTGCATTTTTAATAAAAATATTTCTAAGACGATCCTGAAATATTTCTGGAGCATTCCTAAACTCATACGGAAGTCTTAAAAATGTATACCTGCCATAAGGAGGCCCAAAAGTACATACCATTAGATGGCACTTTCATCTAAAGGTATCTGGTAAAATCCATTAATGCATCTGTCTGCTAGGTTGCTTACAATATCCTCAAAAGTGGGAATTTTGCAATATTCTTGTTTAATTCAAATTCAAAAATAATTTATTTGTCACAAGGTTAACAATGTTCATTATAATAATTATTTTTTAATTAATAATGTGAACCTACATGACAAAAATGGTCAGCCTCTCGATTATAAAGAAAACGTTAACAATTAAACAAGTGCAACTGTGAGACGGCCCAAGTGAATTTAATAACATTGAAATTGGTATATCAGTATTTTGATTCCTAATAGTAAACATTTTTAAAAACTTTATGTATCTCAAATATTCTATTCGTATGCAAACAAATTGGCGGAGTAAGGTAGGTAAGAGAGTGCAAAAATATAGGGTATTTAGATAAAGCAGCGGGGGGTATAGAAAGGTGCAAAGAAAACCGACGAAGGGGGTGGCGGGCAGGGAAGAGGGGAAGAAATCCTTACCAGGCGCGTTCTGTCGGACGACTCAATAGTGTTTCTACTTTTATTGTATTTTTACATATTTTTTAAATTAGCAATTTATACACACAATTATATTGACCTAATGAGTTAATGTTCTCTGTTCTAAAACTAAATTATTTTCTGTCTTTTTAGAAAAACTTTCTTTATACTAGTATGTAGGTCATTCCACATTTTGATGGCAACGAATGTAAAATATCTTTGAAAGGTCATTGTTCTATGTAAACGGATCACAAAGTTTTGAATAGTTCCATGGATGTGATAAAAGTTGGAAATATTTTTGCTTAAATATTCTGGCTGATTTTTTTTATCACTCTGTTTATAAATTTGTACATATGGGGTTTCCTACGATTTTCCATGTTAAGTATAGCAGCTTGATTTCGATAAGAAGTTTTATGACTTCTATAAGGAACATCATATGAAAACCTCACACAAGAATTTTGTATTTTTTAAATAATTTTTTTCGTAAGTACTGTTAAAAAATCTCCATATACAATATCACCGTAGTCAAACAGTGAAACAATTAAGCTCTCACATAAACGGTATTTTTGTTTATATGCTAGTACTTATTTTAGTTTATAAAGTTATTTGAGATGTAAGTAAGCTGCTTTTGCTTTATTTTTTTACGTGAGATTGAAAGGTTAAAGCATCATCGAAAGTTACGCCTAGTTAAGATGTTTTGGGGTCCAAGCATATTCTTAATTTACTATTTTTACTATTTAGTTGAACTAAAACTAAAGCATTCACCCAATCGGATGGTCCCTTAACTTTCCGCATTATTTCATTTTTAACTCACTCTTCAAAACTTTATATCATCACCTAATAAGTTTCAAGGCCTAACAACAATCACATTTTTGCTCTTTAGATTTTACTTAATAATTAAAGGCATTAATTTTATGGACATAAAATTTGTTTAATGGCAAGCAATGACTTTATCCATGTTTTATACTGTTATATAATACATAACATTTCAAATTTCCGTTGACCAGACCTCTGAAAAATTTGTAAGCCGCATTACATCATACAAAAGCGACTGTAACAGGAATGTTACCTTGTGCTCTCGTTGAACATGTGATTAAAAAGGAATATTTGACGAATCTTTTTTAGCCAAGAAAAAAATTATTACAAAACAATTTAGAACGGAAGCTTTCACGGCTTTTCGCCCTCGATTACACGGGGCAGCTTCGTGGATTTTTACATCACGAGATATGAACAGTAAATGAGCTCGGCGAGATTCCTTGCTTCTGTGGAGAAAAGTATGTGGGACAAAGAGGACGCTCGATATCCACTAGACTTAAGAAACATGAACGATGCATTAAACTGCCGCAGTTGAACACCAATGTACCGCTGGAAATACTATAAATGTAAATGAATCCAAGGTTCTAGCTTCGGATTCTATAAATTCTATAAACGGAAAATCAGAAAATTTATTGAAATTTTAAACATACAAAAAACTTCAATAGAGATACGGGTTACGGTCTGGATCACACGCGGATACCTATCTCAACACGGGGTCATAGTTCGGTGAGCACAAGTGGGGTATAAAAGCCGGCCTCTCTTGTATCTCTCCGAGCTCATTCAGCGTTCAGATCTCGTAGAGTAAGGATCCCTGAAGAGGCCTTGTTGGATCTAATATATATATATATATATATATATATATATATATATATATATATATATATATATATATATATACCCATCTGTTAAAACATTCAGAACATCAAAACTGTTACTGTAAATTGTAATGGCGTTTCCAAGGTAAGGTACATATAAAATGTATTTTAATACTTTAAGCTATAGTTTCTTTATTAAATGTTGTTACTACAAAAATATTTAAATTAATTAATTGTTCAATAGTTAGGTATTATGAATGTTTGTTTGGTTAAGTATAGCACATGTTAAATATTTGCGCATGTTTGTTAGAAAGTAATAATTCATATGTTATGTATATTATTTTTTATAGACATGCAATTAAATGGTCTTGAAAAAGCTTCAAACAAGAAGCGACACGTCGAGCTAGTTTCAGAAAAATATGTTTCATTAATCAAAACTATAAAAAACTTTTAGTATATATATATATATATATATATATATATATATACATATATATATATATATATATATATATATATATATATATATATATATATATATATATATATATATATATATATATATATATATATATATATATATATATATATATATATATATATATATATATATATATACTAAAAGTTTTTTATTTTTCTTGGGTATAGTTTTGATTAATGAAACATATTTTTCTGTAACTAGCTCGACGTGTCGCTTCTTGTTTGAAGCTTTTTCAAGAGCATTTAATTGCATGTCTATAAAAAATAATATACATAACATATGAATTATTACTTTTTAACAAACATGCGCAAATATTTAACATGTGCTATACTTAACCAAACAAACATTCATAATACCTAACTATTGAACAATTAATTAATTTAAATATTTTTGTAGTAACAACATTTAATAAAGAAACTATAGCTTAAAGTATTAAAATACATTTTATATGTTCCTTACCTTGGAAACGCCATTACAATTTACAGTAACATTTTTGATGTTCTGAATGTTTTAACAGATGGGTCAGATCTATTTAAATTCCGTAATTATAAAAACCATTATCTTGATTTTTTAAATTTTATTAAAATACTATGTATTCTGGTATACAGTGGATGGCTGAAGACATGTGTAATTGTTTAGTTACAGGTGTTATTTAAATTGAATTTTAGTGTTTTGAAAATCATTTTAGGTTATTTTTTATTATTAAATTTAATTATTATTTAATTAAGTTGTGATGAATTTGACTTAGATTTTGTATGTCCTTTTTGTCATTTACTGCAATCTGATCTTTTTTATATGAACCATTTCTTTAATTGCCAATTTAATAGAATGGCTGTCTTGACTTAAGATTTTTGTTTCGGTAAAGTTGAATTCATGTTTTTCATTTTATTCGTGTTTGTATGTATGTAAGGCCGTGGAGGCGTTCTTTGTACATTTATGGCCGTTTAACCGAGTACTGTGTGGTCATATCTATATACTGTTTGGAACAATTTATGCAAGACACAGAATAAATTACATTTGATTTTTTTCTTTTTTGGATTTTCACTTTTCAGAGGACTGTATAAATTTGTTAATACATTGCGTGATTTATTTTTGCTTTATGCCTTGCATAAATTGTCCCAGAAAGTATATAGGTATGACCACACAGTACTTAGAAATCGGTTAAACGGCCATAAATATACAAAGAACGCCTCCACGGCCTTACAAAAACACAAACACGAATAAAGTCAAAAACATGAATTCATTTTTTCCGACGGCAATTATCATAAATGGGCAATTAAAGAAATGATTCAAATGAAGGAAGATCAGAATGCAGTAAATGAAAAACAGGACATACAAAATGTAAGTCAAATTTATCACAACTTAATTAAATAATAATTAACATTTAATAATAAAAAATAACCTAAAATGATTTTCAAAACACTAAAATTCAATTTAAATAACAACTATAAATAAACAATTATACATGCTTTCAGGAATCCAAGGTAAACCAAAATACATAGGTTTTCAATAAAATAAATATATATATATATATATATATATATATATATATATATATATATATATATATATATGTATATATATATATATATATATATATATATATATATATATATATATATATATATATATATATATATA
The DNA here is from genome assembly GCA_030620095.1 of Kuschelorhynchus macadamiae. Classification (NCBI taxonomy): domain Eukaryota; kingdom Metazoa; phylum Arthropoda; class Insecta; order Coleoptera; family Curculionidae; genus Kuschelorhynchus; species Kuschelorhynchus macadamiae. Next base: position 537,250 of record JAUTXW010000450.1, read on the forward strand.
TATATATATATATATATATATATATAAATACGTTTAACTCTATTAAACAGATCTCTGTTTAATCTGCACCTCCCAACTGTTATACATTTATCATAATGTCAGTCTAACTTTTTTGCCGCTTTTTAATTTTGTTTTTATTTCGAATTTTTGGAAAACGTAGTAGTAAATCTATCATCAAAAAAGGTTTGCTTGAGGCAGAATTTATTCGGTTTACTTGGCTAAGAAAGTTTTATCGAATTGTCACATGCATAAGCTTCTTGGGAATCGTTCGATTAAAACTGCCATAAAAATACGGAATATATGGAAGTTTTCCGGAGACATATTTTTACCACTTTCAGTTACTTTTAACATGACTTCACGGTTCAACTGTTCTTTTCACTACCCTGGTAAAAGGGAAGTATTGCGATCGTGAAAAAAATCACCCTCCGCAATATTTTAGATCTTTACGTTTCACGGTCCTTAGATGCCGAAAAACATATTTTCTCGATTCTGTCGGTCTGTCTGTCTGTTTGTCGGCTTGCCTATTTGCGACATCGCCAAAAAAAACCACTTACCCGATTGACTTAAAATTTTGCTAAAAAATTAAAGGTCATATGGAGATAAGCTGGTAACATGGTGGTAGAAATCCAATATGGCGAAACAAAATGGCGGCTAGTCAAATATTAAAAAAAATATTACTAAAAAAAAAGTACGTACTCCAATTTACCTCAAATTTTGTACAAACATCAAGTATTACGTAACATCAATTAATCATGTTAAAAAATATGTTTTCTTAATTCCGTAGGTCTGTCTGTCTGTCAGTTCGAAGCGTACCTAAAAACTACCTACCCGATTGGCTTCAAATTTTGGTAAAAAATTAAGGCTTATGTGGGATGACCTGGTAATATTTTCGTAAAAATCCAAAACGGCGGCCGAGTGAAATGTTTAAAAAAGTGAAAATTGAAAAACAAATTATCCAGTACATAGGGATCAATCTGTAATATTTTGGTTCCAATTTACGGTTCAACTATTCTTTCTGCTACCCTGGTAAAAGGGAAGTATTGCAATCGTGAAAAAATCAAATCAAAACAAAATGGTGGCCAAATAGATCATTTAAAAAATCAGCCTGAAAACTTACTTATTAGTTTAAGTTCAAAATGTGAGCAAACATTAAGAGTAGCATAGATATAAAGTGGTAAAATTGTGGTACGAATTCAAGACGGCCAAATAAAATGTCTAGAAAGTCAACGTAAAAAAAATTTCTTATGCACTTGATTGCAGCAAAATTGATGAATTCATCGATTTCCTACTCTTTAACATACAATTCAACTTGCAATAAGTTATTTGCATTTTCATTTTTTTTTTGGTTTACTAAGTCATAATATAATTTTTGGAAAAAATCACTTCTCATAAAAGATTCTACTTCTTAAATATTGTCATATGGGGTGCATTAAAAATGCAAAGATATGAAATATTGTAGAGATTGAACTAAACTTATTTTTTTTATTTTACGGCATCTTTCTCTTCTTCAAGTGCCGTACCGGTATTCGCGCGTTGGCGAATGCCAGTGAGTGCCTTGAAACCTATCTTATATCAAGATGTATCTGGTTGCTTGAATCCACTACACTAAACCATTATACTAGAGAATGTGTTCTATGTGGTGTTAAAAATACAAAGATATGAAATATTTTCGAGGTTGAACTAAACTTATTTTTTTATTTTACGGCATCTTTCTCTTCTTCAAGTACCGTACCGGTATTTGCGCGTTGGCGAATGCCAGTGAGTGCCTTGAAACCTATCTTATATCAAAATGTATCTGGTTGATTGAATCCACTACACTAAACCATTATACTAGAGAATGTGTTCTACGTGGTGTTAAAAATACAAAGATATGAAATATTGTCGAGGTTGAACTAAACATATTTTTTTATTTTACGGCATCTTTCTCTTCTTCAAGTGCCGTACCTGTATTCGGGCGTTGGCAGTGGTCAGCGAGTACCTTGAAACCTATCTTATATCAAAGATGTATCTGGTTAATATATATTAATGTACGTATGTTCTGGTATTGTATGTATCTGGTTTCTTGAATCCACTACACTAAACCGTTATACTAGGGAATGTGTTCTACGTAGTTGTTTACCATTGTTCTACGCAGTTGTGTCGTGTATTGTATGTATTGTATTAAATTTAACACATAGTTTAAATCTAAAATATCAGTTGAATATTTAGTAAAAAATTAAAATTCTATAAATATCATTATTTGCATTTTTACCTTCGATACTTTTACCACTTCATTTAAAATAATGATATATATAATAATAGTACTTCTTATAGCGCTTTAGCGCCTTGCTTGCTAAATTTAGGGTCTTACGGTATCCAGGGAAGGTAGAGTGGCCAGCCCTACGCTTTATTACGCTCACCACCAGATACTTAAGGCTGAGTCGACCTAGATGACCAGATCGCTCAAAAAAGCCGACTGTTGTGGTTCCGACTATGGGAATCGAACCGACTTAGTACGGATACTTTACTTTCAGAGAGACTATAGCATGATATATTGTGCACCCCACTATCGACGTGTAAGTAGGAGACTTGTGGTTGACTCGACTTCTTTAGGAGACTCTCAAGTTCTTATTTGGTTCTGTACGCCAAAAAGCCAAAATTTCAATCGCGTTCTACAATAAAAGGTGAATGATATTACCTAACTTAAGGTGTAATAATTTAAAAAGGTTTTTCCTTTTCTCTGTTGTTTTTTTTTTCTAGTTTGATGGATTTGTTCTCTTAGTAAGGCCTTACTAGCATTTCGAAGTATGGTATTAATTTATCTGGCTTGAATATGGTACGACAACTAGCTAAAAGTAGGACTTATCAGCTTCACGGCCCTTAGTTTGATAGGTCAATACACACAAAAGATTAAATTTCTTACCTCTAAGTTTCACATACCTCCTGGTTGTTTTGAAACTTTTCTCCCCGTAAAGGTGTATAGTATTGATTATTAGTGCTTCACAAATACTACTGCTAATACTTTTTCTTAGGTTTCACCAAAATCACATTTTCGAAGCTCTGACTTTTGCGTTGGAATGGACACTGAAATGTTAGTGAATGCGAACCTTGCTACTCGGAGTCAAATGTTATATCCGAATGATCGTTCGCCGTTATTTTCTGAATGTTGCTGTAAAACTAATTCCGCTTGATTTTTTGTGATTTTGGTTTTCTCGATAGTTATCTTCTCGGATTATACTGGCCTTGTAGTGCTCTATATTGGCGTTCTCCCTACAACCTTCGAAATGTATTTTGTAGCCTCTTTCCTGATGACGCAGAAATAGAGCAAATGTGGTTTGTTTATATCTGATACTGAGTATATAGTCTTCTACTTTTGCTGATATTCTCCTTTTAGTGTGCCCAACGTACAACTTGGCATGGTTTTTTTCATTCCATTTTGCCCACACACACTGAAGAATATATCAGGCAGGGTTCTAACCATTCAGCAGCAATAAAAGAGGGCATCATAAGAATGGCCGAAATTGGAAACATAAAAACAGATCTATTGTAAAATGGTTACTTTGATAGGTTAATAAGTAATACAATATCAATATTACATAATGATCATCGCACTACGACACATTTCAATCTAGAAGAAACATCGCCGTTTCTCACGATATTCTGTAGTAAGGAAGCATCTAAAACGGGGACGGAGAATTCCCAGAGATTTCAACATCAAAACTTTTTTTAATCGGGAAATGCATTAAGAAGCTTCTAAGTCAATTGACAAGATAAATGAATGCACTTATCAAATCCAGGGTGAGTGTGGTCAATCGTACATTGAAGAAACATAACGCCCTCTTAGTATAAGAATCAAGGAGCATTTTAATCTTACTCAAAAGGGAGAGACACCAAAATCAGATATAAAAGAATACGTCTGTAGTGCTCAAACCAGCACCAGATGCAGTGGTCAGAGGCTAAAATTCTTCACAGAGAGCCACAATGGCCAAAATGAAAGTTCATAGAAGCAACAAATATTTTCAATAACGCAGCGTGGATATTCCAAACAAAGGGGAGCCTCTTCTACCTCGAACTAACCACCCTAAACTTCACTGTTCAGGTGGAGGGGATTTCCCGCATCATTGTAAACGAGTAGTGTATAAGCCCCACCCAAGCTTTAAAGTTAGTCTTTTTTTAGTAGAAGTTAACACTTGACAACGATGAGACAGTTACCATTTGAATCGTTGTAAAGCAAAAAAAGATAAAAACAAAATTCGATAGAACCAATTTGGTGATATTATGTTCTTTTTGTCTCGTTTGTATATCAGTTTATTGCATCGTGTTGGCCAGAGCTTCAAATTGTGCTATATAATGGAGTGAACTTGATCTGTCTGTATCTGTTGATTTTCGGTAAACGATATTGGTATTGCCTTTTTGATAGATTGAGTTACTAATTTTAACTTGTCTGGATATAGATCTTTTTTAAGGGTCATGTTAATTAAGAATGTTAATATATCCGCAAAAAAAACTAAATTTGTAAGTAAGTTATTTGAGAGGCTTTCGACTCCACTAGCAATTGAAATCTTTAAATTAGTAATTTGTATTATTTCATCAAAGTGACTTAATGATGCCTTGTGAGTTTCTTCCTTTAAAATTAATTGTAGAAGGTTAGTCCCAGAATTACTAAGGTGGTATGGTTTTTTTATCACCAGTTACGTCTAAATAGGTAAGTTTGCGCAGCTTGTCGAAAGGAGCTTTCTCTTGCAATATGTTCGTTATCTTAAGACCTTTTGCTGTTGTGTTGAGCAAGCGCATGGTACGGGGTTTTATATTATGGCCCTTTTGGTCATTGTATGTGATCTAGACTGATGTACAAAGTTATATAATTTTCATTTATTACTATTTCTATCTCTTCAGTCACAATACATGATGGTTACTTGAAAGGGAATAATACTGTACATCTTTTTACAGAATCACTATTTAGATATTTGCCCTACGTCTTCAAACTCGTAAATGATTCAGGCAGTACCTCTTGAGTGTATTTTAGTTAATTTGAAAAAAATATCAATATACCTCGCCTATAGCAATCAATGTGGGTAGTAGAAGTAGCTCTTGAATACAAGAAATAAGAAAATTAAACGAATATTAATTCTTTTGCAATTTTCAATATTTCAAACTGATTTTTATTTTTCATGGCGGTACATATTGCTTAAACAGAAAGTTAAGAAAGTTCCTTTTTATTTTTAAATTTCTAAAGGAAAAATATTTCATTCCCGACGATAAAATAAGATTAAATGAGAATTTAAACGGCAATTTTAAGTAAATGTATTTACTTTTTTTCGAAAAAAATTAATATCTTACTTGCAGAAAGTTAATTTAGTTGATGTTAATCAATTTTATTATTAATTTAGTTGATGTTAATCAATTTTATTATTTTATTTATCGAAAATCTGTAATAAAACTACAAACAGTAAATGTTGCAGACCTTTTCTGCTAATTCCAGAATTGTATATGGTACAAGCATATAATTTTTAAGAATTTTTAACTTAACTTTCATCAATTATTTCATAAGACATTCATTTTGCAGGAGCTTATAAAGAAACGTTTAATTTTCGCAGACTAGATAAATAACGTGGTAGAAAAAAATAGTTTATGAAAATAATACTAAAATTTTAAATAGATTTCTGTAAGTGAAAGAAAAATTGCTGTATGCTAATTAGCATAACTTAACTGGGTCCTAACACTGGAACCTGTGGTGGAAGATAGATCAAAATACAAGAGTTCTAACCACACTACACCACAACTTGTTACGTTCTGGACGCGCGTTTCGCTAACCAAGTTAGCATCATCAGCAGATGATATAAACTAAAGTAACTTATCCTAACCGAGACTATTTATAGGTAAATGTGGTCACACTTGGTTGCACCCGACTGCACCGTTGTCAAGTAAACAATAGAGGGGACTATAGGGAATAGGCCCTCTGTCTTTATTTAGTGCTTTCTTACCACATTTAACTATTTCTATACTCTCAAATGCATCCAATAATCTATTATTAGATACATTTTTAATCAACTTAAGATTATTTATTCCTATTCGGTGATTGTTTTCCAAAGCATTTTGGGCAACGCTTGACTTTTCTGTTCTTCCGTATCTTAAATGTGCCATGTGTTCTTTAAAACGAATGTTTATGGAGCGTTTAGTTTGCCCAACATATTTTAGATCACAGTCATTACAGTTAATTTCATAGATGCCACTCCTCTCCCTCAAGTCGACTTTGTCTTTGGGGTTTCCAAGGAGATTTTTCAAACTATTCTCCGTTTTGTAGGCTACTCTAAAACCTACGTTTTTAAATACTTTTTCTAGACCTCTCGTATATCTGGGATCATATGGGATTACTATGAATTTATTGGAAGCCTCAGGTATTTGAAGAGAAGTGGCATCTTTTAATATTTTCTTATGCTTATGTCTATTTACTAGTTTATGTACAAAATTATCATTATATCCATTACTTTTAGCTATATTTTTAATCCGATTCATTTCATTGTTAAAACGTTCTTTACTTAGTGGAAAATTGACTAACCTGTGAGTTAAGAAATGGAATGCTGCCATTTTGTGTTGACGGCAATGAAATGAGTCGGATGTTATATATCTATCAGTATTAGTAAATTTCCTATAAATATCAAATTCTAATTTATCGTTATTTCTAATAACTAACGTGTCGAGAAAAGGTAATTGCCCATTGTTCTCCTTTTCGTACGTAAAATTAATGGAAGGATGTTTATTGTTTAATGTTTCTAAGAAAGTGTCCAAATTTTCTGTTTTAGTATCAAAAATAGCAAATATATCGTCTACGTATCTATACCACACCCTTGGGAAATACTTGAGTTCTTTTTTGAATTGGGTTTCTAATCTGCCCATAAACAAATTTGCAAGGAACGGAGATAAGCAATTGCCCATCGCAGTTCCCTCTAGTTGTTTATAATATTTATTGTTGTACTGAAAAAAATTTTGATTCACACATAATTTTGTGAGAAGTAAATACTCATCAATAATTTCTTTCTTCAAATTATTGATTTCAAGTAGTTCCTTTAGGTACTCTAAAGCTAGTGGTATGGGTACACTAGGAAACAATGAGCTTACATCAAAAGATATTAAAATTTCACCTTCTTTTAACTCGTTAGAATTCTTAGATAAAATTAAGAATGTTCACTTAAAAGAAGGTGAAATTTTAATATCTTTTGATGTAAGCTCATTGTTTCCTAGTGTACCCATACCACTAGCTTTAGAGTACCTAAAGGAACTACTTGAAATCAATAATTTGAAGAAAGAAATTATTGATGAGTATTTACTTCTCACAAAATTATGTGTGAATCAAAATTTTTTTCAGTACAACAATAAATATTATAAACAACTAGAGGGAACTGCGATGGGCAATTGCTTATCTCCGTTCCTTGCAAAATTGTTTATGGGCAGATTAGAAACCCAATTCAAAAAAGAACTCAAGTATTTCCCAAGGGTGTGGTATAGATACGTAGACGATATATTTGCTATTTTTGATACTAAAACAGAAAATTTGGACACTTTCTTAGAAACATTAAACAATAAACATCCTTCCATTAATTTTACGTACGAAAAGGAGAACAATGGGCAATTACCTTTTCTCGACACGTTAGTTATTAGAAATAACGATAAATTAGAATTTGATATTTATAGGAAATTTACTAATACTGATAGATATATAACATCCGACTCATTTCATTGCCGTCAACACAAAATGGCAGCATTCCATTTCTTAACTCACAGGTTAGTCAATTTTCCACTAAGTAAAGAACGTTTTAACAATGAAATGAATCGGATTAAAAATATAGCTAAAAGTAATGGATATAATGATAATTTTGTACATAAACTAGTAAATAGACATAAGCATAAGAAAATATTAAAAGATGCCACTTCTCTTCAAATACCTGAGGCTTCCAATAAATTCATAGTAATCCCATATGATCCCAGATATACGAGAGGTCTAGAAAAAGTATTTAAAAACGTAGGTTTTAGAGTAGCCTACAAAACGGAGAATAGTTTGAAAAATCTCCTTGGAAACCCCAAAGACAAAGTCGACTTGAGGGAGAGGAGTGGCATCTATGAAATTAACTGTAATGACTGTGATCTAAAATATGTTGGGCAAACTAAACGCTCCATAAACATTCGTTTTAAAGAACACATGGCACATTTAAGATACGGAAGAACAGAAAAGTCAAGCGTTGCCCAACATGCTTTGGAAAACAATCACCGAATAGGAATAAATAATCTTAAGTTGATTAAAAATGTATCTAATAATAGATTATTGGATGCATTTGAGAGTATAGAAATAGTTAAATGTGGTAAGAAAGCACTAAATAAAGACAGAGGGCCTATTCCCTATAGTCCCCTCTATTGTTTACTTGACAACGGTGCAGTCGGGTGCAACCAAGTGTGACCACATTTACCTATAAATAGTCTCGGTTAGGATAAGTTACTTTAGTTTATATCATCTGCTGATGATGCTAACTTGGTTAGCGAAACGCGCGTCCAGAACGTAACAAGTTGTGGTGTAGTGTGGTTAGAACTCTTGTATTTTGATAACTTAACTGACTGGCCAAAAAATGGGTAGCTCGGTTTTATTTGTCTTACTAATCAAAGCATTGTTCTATAACGATCTTTAAGCAGGGGTCAAATAGTAATTAATAATCTTATTTTTACTTTCCTCATAAAAAGGAAGTAATGTAATCGTGAAAAAACCACCCTCCGAGATTTTTTCAGATCTTCACGTTTCAGGGACCCTAGATGCCGAAAAATATGTTTTCTCAATTCCGACAGTCTGTCTGTCTGTTCGCGGAATAGCAAAAAAAGCACAAATTTTGCTCAAAAATTAAAGGCCATATGAGGATAATCTGGTAACATTTTGGTAAAAATCCCATTTGGCCGCCTAGAGAAATTATTATTAAAAAACTACTTATCAAATTTATTTCAAATTTTGCACAAACATCAAGTATTATGTTGGAATCAACTGGTAACATTTTGGTACAAATCCAAGATAGCGCAACAAAATGGCGGCTTAATAAAATATTTGAAAATTGAACCTGAAAAACTGCTTAATTGATTGGTTTCAAATTGTGTACCATAATTAACGGTATGCTGATCAAGTAGTAAATTTGGGGTACTAATTCAAAATGGCCAAAAAAAATGTCGGAAAAATAAAATGTTTGTAATTGTGAAAAAATTACCCTCTCAGGTTATATATATATCTACACGTTTTAGCGTCCCTAGATGCCAAAAAATATGTTTTATCAATTTCGTCGATCCATCTTTCGGTCTGTCTGTCAGTTCGCTGAATAGCTGAAAGACTACTTACCCGATTGACTTCAAGTTTTGATTAAAAATTAAGGGACATATGGGGATGATCTGGTAATATTTTTGTAAAAATCCAATATGGCGAAACAAAATGGCGGTCTACTGAAATGTTAAAAAAATTATTATTAAAAAACTCCTTATCCAATTTATCTTAAATTTTGCACAAACATCAAAATATTATGTTGGAATTAACGGAAGGAATCCAAGATGGCGAGACAAAATGGAGGCATAATAAAATATTTAAAAATTAAGCCTGAAAAACTACATAAGGGATCGATTTCAAATTGTGCGCCATAGCTAATTATGGTATAGGGATCAACTAATAAAACTGTGTTAATAATTCCTTGAAGGTGGCGGAACAAAATGGCTGCCAAATAAAATGTTTATAATCGTGAAAAAGATCACTCTCTCACGTTTTACACATCTTCACGTTTTTGCGTTTCCATATGTCAAAAAATACATTTTATCAATACCGTCGGTCCGTCTATGGGTCTGTTTGGTCAACTCACCTCAAATTTTGCACAAAAAAATCAAGTGTTACATAGGAATGAACGGGTAACACGTTGTATGAATCCAAGATAGCAAAAAACCGGCCTAAGAAAATATTTAAAAAATCAGCCTGAAAATACTACTTAATAAATTAATTTCTCTTTTTGTGCAAAAATTAAGTATGATATAGAGACGAACTGCTAAAATATTGGTATGAATTTAAGATGGCGGAATAAAATGGCGGCCAAATAAAATTTTTAAAAAATCGACTTTAAATTTTGCAGAAATATAAAAATGGGATAAACTGGTACGAATTCAATACGACGTAACACAATAGAAGTATGTGTCAGTGTAAATAATACCCATTGAATTTATTTTAAATTATGCCCAGTCAATTGTGGCATAGATAGTAAGAAACTGGTAAATATTGGTAGCAATCCAATATGATGGAACAAGGTGGCGCCAAATGTTTGAAAAGATAGTATATGTAACATATATATATATATATATATATATATATATATATATATATATATATATATATATATATATATATATATATATATATATATATATATATATATATATATATATATATATATATATATATATATATATATATATATATATATATATATATATATATATATATATATATATATATATATATATATATATATATATATATATATATATATATATATATATATATATATATATATATATATATATATATATATATATATATATATATATATATATATATATATATATATATATATATATATATATATATATATATATATATATATATATATATATATATATTCGGGATCAATTTGTCCCTTCCTCAGGACTTTTCTACAAATAATTGAAAAAACGAAACAAGTTAGAAACTAACTAATAAGTATAACACATTTAAACTCACCAATGTGGGTTTGCTATTGAAACAAAAACATACTCTGAAGACAACGCACATTTAGTTGCACTAAATCATCATTCTGGTCATTTAAAAATTTTAAAAGTTAAAATGTTAATAGCGAAATAAGATTTTAACAACTTAAAACATGTCCATCGTGGGACTTCATTTTTTTAACTGAAAACACGTTTTTTAGAGGAATTTTAAACGAGAAGGTAGAGGGGACATAAGTGAGAGAAATGCAATATTATTTTTAATAAGAAGAAAGAGATAGAGAGAGTATACTAAATTGTTAGTTGGAAGGCACAATACAGAAGGATGACGGGTTGCCTACCTTACAGTAGTGTGTATACAATGGTCAACTAAATTCGATCTAATTAGCGAAAATGTGTACATAGTAATATGATTATTTTACAATGGTAATTAATTAAGAGGAAAAGTGAGAAAGGTCACGAGAGACTTTAAAAGTATGATAATAGCCCTGTAATAGTTGTAAAAAGAAAAAATTGACCCGACAATAGCAATTTAAAAATAAGAACATTTATAAATTACTCATCGGGGGCGGGAGCGTCCAGACACTGAAATTTGTTTTTTTGTAATGTTAAGATATAACTGTATATGGAGCTGAGGTTCTGGGTGTCACTCTTTTTATTTATGACTGGGTGTTGGAGATTTATATGTATCATTTCAAGAAAAATGCGTTTGTAATAAGAGGATGCTTTATCCAAAATCTCAGCGCCACTCCAGTAAAGGGAGTGGTTTTCCTTAATGAAATGTTCACTCAGTGAGCAGGACGGAATCCCTCTCCAACAGTCGCTCTTATGTGATGTAATTCTACCTTTAAGACTTCTAGAAGTCTGTCCTATATATGATAACTATTGGGTCACACTTCACTATTCCTAATAAATGGAAATCCTTACAAGTGAAGTTCCGGGTAAAGGAAATTTATTGATTTTTTAATTTAACTGAATATATTTTTGAGTTGTATGTTCAAATAATTGCATTGAATCTAGGTATCGGTTTCCGAAGTTTTACTTATTAGATCACCATACACTGAACATAAAGTTTTTATCCGCGTATTCGACTCATGCGTATCAAATTGAGCCATTTGCTTCTTTATACACGTTTCAAGTACAATTGTATTCATAAAAATCATACATACACATATTATGTAGTGAAAATTCTTCTTGATTGTTTTTTATATATACTTTTGAAGCTGCATGGTGACAACATTTAACAACCATGAAGTTAAGAAGGTTCAAATGGAAGTAGGATTTGAGGAAGGAACTCAGTTCGTGTTTTGGCAGAGCTGTATCATCTAGATAAGATTAACTGTAATGCGCAGCCGTTAAAAAGCGATGTTTAAGGAATACTTATCGGAGAAAGTTGCGTGTACTCTCCACCCTAAGTTTTCTATATCATAAATATCTCAGTTATAGCGGAAAAGGTATTTATAGACACGGATGACCCAATCAACTTTCCTGTGAATGGATAGGGTTGGATAAAAGGCTACTGCTTTCGTGAATGTTGAATGGATAATGGATAGAAGATAGTGAGATGTAAACAATGAGTTACTGAAACATCTAGTGGTCCTAACCGTTGAGCAAACCTTTCTGAATAGTGTTTGATCCAGGATAATAGTCCATTCCACTTTGCGAACGCTGTGCATTCTGTGTTAGTTCTAGAGTTTAGATGTTAAGAAATAGGAAATTGAAGAACTTATCAATTATATTACTAAATTTATTGAATTATTGTTATAAATTACACTAAATTTAATAAATTTGATGCCAACTATATTATGCCAAGTAACCTAGAAACAAGGTTTTTATGACGAAATGTTAGTTTATTTTTAAGTTCTTTAATGTTGTTAATATAAGCCCATTACTAAAATACTTTTTTCTTCATTGTTAAAAATGATTTTGATACGGTTTATATAACAACCAAGTTCACTTGCTATTGTTATTGTTGAATAGTCATTGTTCTGTTATAAAACCAAATATAAGCTCTATTTTAAATTTCCTTCTTTATTGCTGTTATTTTCTAATTTGGCTTATATTACAATGAAATATTAGTCTGTTCCTAAATTGGTTATTGTTATTATTATTTTAAGTATCTTTATATTATTATGAAATAAGTATATAATACTAACAGTTGTTAGTATTATATCAACACACAACAAGTTTTTAAAATGAGAAAAAAAAGAAAAAATAGTTTCTTCTACTTAGACTATTTTATCATAGAATTAAATATTCATTTAGTGATTAAGTTCTAGCGGAGCATTTTCTGAAAATAGATGTGGTTCACCTATTACTGCACGTTATCGTTATTATGTTCCTTATTTTCTTCGGCGACGTTTATGCTTTAAATTTTTGACATAATAAGTATAACCTCTATATTTTACTAACGTCAAAGAAGCATCTGTATAAGCTGACTTTAGGCAAATACGACAACACTCGCCATAAGACATACACGCTTTTTACGTTGTTTTTTGGAATACAATAGTTTATACCATGAGCAACAAATAACATTGGAAAATGTTAGAATTGGAGTCATTTTAAATTATGTAACCATTCAAGTTATCTTAAAACACCTCTGTCTAATAACGCAGATTATAATATATCCAAAATGAGAAATTTACAGTGAGGACATAAAGTCTGTCAACCCCAACCTAACGAAAGCGAAATTTGGAACAACAGTATATAAGCAAATTCTAAATTTTTTGAAAAAGCTTTAAATGTCGAGAAGCTGGAAGGGGGGTCAAGTGACATTGTCGTTGCCTTGGCTTTCTAATATTCGACGTTTTGAAACGTACTTTTCAAGTGTTCTAAAATTTTGGAACATATCAGCTAGTTGTAACGGCTCGTTCGTTAGAAGACAGTTTTTATCTTTAGCGAGGCTAATCGGAATTATCACGCTGAAGTTCGCATCTTCAATGAACGCTTTCCGCAACGACCAATGTGCTGGAAATACTTTCAGAACTTATTGTCAAAATTACAAGCAGTAGGGACGGTAAAAGATGCCCCAAGAGCTGGGAGGTCCAAAATTAGCGAAAACGTGAAAGTTTAGGTCATAGCTGAAAAGGTCGTAAACCCTAGGCAATGTACTAAGCAAGTAGCTGAGTCATGCAGTTCGCGTCCGTTCGTTAAAAACATTTTAAAATCCAATAAATTTAATTTTTATAAAATGAGATTTGTCCACGAATTAACCGAAGATGACCATGACAGACGACTAGAGTATTGGATCATTGGAAAGGATCACAAAATCCCAATTATCTTCCCCATATTTGTTTTAGTGATGAGAGCACTTTTTTCCTAAATGGAAAAGTCGACATTCAAAATGGTAGATATTGGATTGATGATGTTGTTGCTCAAAACCCACGTGAGTTCCACTTTGGCATTACGTTCCAGCAGGATAGTGCTCCGTCACATTATTTTACAGACATTAGACATTACTTGGATGCAACTTATCCGAATATATAGATTGGTCGCAGAGGTTCGAAAGATTGGCCAGTTTCCTCGCCAGATCTTACACCTCATGATTATTTTCTATGGTGCTATTCAAAATGGCTCAGGATTCTCTGAACGAACTGCGTGAATGTATCATATGTGTGTGCAAGAATGTGAGGTGAGAATTCACTAACGGGATGTTCATTTGTCAAGAGGTGCAAGGTGGACATTGACAACATCTTTTAAAATGAAAATTTGAGTATTTCCTTTTTCTGATTATTTCAGTTTTTAATATTCGTTTTATCAGAATTCCTTAATTGTTACACTGCTTTAATAAAAAATTTACCGTTTCGTATTCGTGCTTCTCATAGCATGGAGTATTGACATTGGTAACTTCAAAAAAATATCCCAAAAGTATAATAATGATTCCCTTACGAAACATTGTTATTGGTCATTATTTGAGAACTGCTGAATCAAATGTTTTTAAAATCGGGGTTTGAATTAGGAATAAAAAGTCCTTTAAAACGATGTATCACTCGAGCCCCATTCCATAAAAAAAACTTTTGAACCTGCGCCCAGATGACTTCTTGACATTTAAAACTATCTTTTTTTTCAAAAAATGGAGAATTTGCTTATATATTATCATTCCAAATCTCGTTGCAATATAATAAGCGGTTCAAAAGTTAGACAGGGGGCGATGGACTTTATGCCCTCACTGTATGTATTATGGGAAAATTTTATGAAAGGCTATTATAATGTAGACATAAATTTCCCCTTGCAAATAACACAACAGCCGTATTTTGAAAGGATATTTAAAATAAATAAAACACCTGACATATTATCGCATCATTGCCTTCTTCAAAGATAAACAATGTATATTTTTTATTTTTGAATTACTGTTAATACTCTTAGTATTTTCTTAATAGAACACTTTTTAGCTAGGTTTAATAGTTTTATTTATCGGCAGTGAAAATCGGCATTTTTTACACTTAATGTACCACTAAGTGAGAACAAGACGGATTGCACTTTCTTATCTTAGTTTTCTGTTATGCAATAACATAACTCGAATTAAATCGGTCTGAACTTCCGGTTAAACCGAAAATTGATGTCACTGGATAGCATACACCAGGGGTGCTCAAACGGTCGATCGCGAGTGTTTTGAGTAGATCTCGAGGAGAAAATTTTTTTTTATAAGTAGGTACTTAACTAAACTACAAAAATTTATTACGTAATAAAATAACACTCTGCTAGCGGGCAAAAACGGCTTTATCAAAGGAACGCGCGGTACTTGTCAAAGAAAAGCCGCGTTTTTTATTCTTGCCGCTTTTCTAGAAATTTCGGGCGGCGCGTTTGACGGGAACATTCGAGATTTTCGTTCACGCCGATATAAATGTTGCGCCTGCAGAAATTGGAGTCATTCTGAATTGCAACTTGAAGACAATACTACGTCGATACAAAGTTTATTATTAAATAGTACAAAATGAGTGCAGCGAAGAAATCTAAAACCTATCATTTTAATAACGATTGGGAGGAAGAATTTTTGTTTTGTATGGTGAAGGATAAGTGCATTTGTCTTATTTGTCGAGCGTCGGTTACAATACCTAAGCGTGGTAACTTAGAGAGGCATCATAAAACGGTTCATAAAAACTATGAAAAGGATTTTCCGCCACAGAGTTAATTAAGAAAACGAAAAGTACGTGATTTGATATCTTGTTTGAAAAAAGAACAAACCATGTTCACAAGACCAACCAAACAATCAAAAGCTGCTACGATCGCGTCATTTAAAATATCTCATATATTGGCGAAATACAAGAAACCATTCGAAGATGGATCGGTTGTGAAGGAAGCATTTATTGAAGCGGGTGAGACTTTATTTGGAGATTTTAAAAATAAAACAGAAATCATGTCTGCTATTAGAGAACTTCAGTTATCTCGTCCGACTGTCACAAGGCGTATTGAAGTCATGAGTCAGGACATGACAGATAAACTAAAAAATGATATCATGGAATGTACATACTTTTCTCTACAGTTCGACGAATCCACCGATATGACAGACACTGCCCAGCTGTGTATTTTTATTCGGATGGTATTCAATGACATGTTGGCTAAGGAAGAATTTTTGACAATCATTCCTCTGAAGGGGAAGACCCGTGGCGAAGATATATATGACGTTTTCTTCAATTTTGTAAAAAACTACAAGCTACCAATATATAAATTAGTGTGCATTACAACCGATGGAGCACCAGC
Source organism: Kuschelorhynchus macadamiae (assembly GCA_030620095.1). Lineage (NCBI taxonomy): Eukaryota > Metazoa > Arthropoda > Insecta > Coleoptera > Curculionidae > Kuschelorhynchus > Kuschelorhynchus macadamiae. The sequence goes on from JAUTXW010000450.1 coordinate 553,696, forward strand.
AATGACTGGAAACAAAAACGGTTTTGTGGCATTGTGTCGAGTTAATGAAGATTTCTCTTCATTTTTTTCAATCCATTGCATTATACATCAACAAGTTTTGTGTTCAAAAGTTTTAAACACGGAGGAAATTATGCGCATTGCAACAAAAATTGTGAATTCCATCCGTTTACGTAGCTTGCACCGGGGGCTCTTTAAGTTGCAGTTGGAAGATAGGTAGTCAGCTGAACACACTGATTTAGTTCTTCACATGGACGTCACGTGGTTGAGTCGCGAAAAATTCCTAGAAAGGTTTCAAGAATTATTGCCCGAAATAAGAGCTTTTCTAGACGAAAGGGGTGATGACACCCAGATGTTGAAAAACGAAAAATGGCTGACTGATTTGGCATTTTTGACTGACATCACAATGCACTTAAACACCATTAACTTGGAGCTTCAAGGTAAATAAAAAACTGTTATTGAGATGATTAGCGCAGTAAACGCATTCAAAAGTAAATTGCAACTTATGATAGATCAACTGAAAAGAAAGGATCTGTAACATTTTCCGTCTTTTAAAAGCAAGGATTCCTCAGTTGAATTATGATACGTATGAGGCTGAATTATCAAATATTTTGGGACAATTCGAAATGCGTTTTTATGATTGTAGTAAATTGGCAAATTATAAGTTATCCTTTTTCATGTAAAAACATTGAGGAATTAGCTACTGAAATAGCAAGTCAGTTTAATATGAACTTATGTTCTGTTGAAAATGAGTTGGTGCAGATTATATCAGATATACATCTCAAAGCTATAGCATCTGATACAAATTTCTGGTGTTTTGTATCTGAAGATAAATATCCGAATCTAAGGCAAATCGCCCTTCAACTGACAGCAATGTTTGGGTCAACTTACTTTTGCGAGTCTGCATTTTCTGAAATGAAGATAATTAAGTCAAAATATCGCAATCGACTAACTGACGATCATATGTCATCATGCTTGCGATTAGCACTCAGTGGCTACGTACCATCTTATGAAAAGTATGCTGAGGACACGCAGTGCCACGCTTCAACATCCAAAGTCACTCCTTAGTTAAGTGTAACACCATATGTAACTCTTTTGTTTTGTAACAACCAATAAACTCGCAATTTTGAATAACTATGAGTTTTTTGATTGATATTGTAGAGAAGAACCTAACTAAACCTAACCCAAACCTTAACTAAAATAATGTATATTGTGCGGAAAGCTAATATCTATATATGCTACGCTACACCCTACCTAGGTAGGTAGGTAGGTAGGTAGGGTGTATGTATCGTGTGTGTACGACAACCCTGCATCACACATACTTGCAGCCTCTCAGAGTCGATCGTAAGTAGTCTAAATATATTGAGGTAAATCGCCAGCAGTTCAAGTTTAAGCAACCCTGGCGTACACTGTTTCATTTCAAGTCAAACGATCTAGATGCAACCGTGCCTAAAGGCTTTGGAAGAGCCTATTTTTACATCACAATAATAATTAAAAATCTAATAAACAGGTAGACAAATAATACAATATATATTTTTGTGTTTTTTGAATAATATGCTAATTAATAATAATTGTTATTACCTTAACAAACCGTGAATATATTTCTATCGCTAGTTGGGAAAATCGCTGGATTAAATTTGGCAGAATTTTAGTATTCAGTTCGTATAATGTCATGTAATTTTTATCAACGTCATTCCGGTGCCGGTGGCGTATTAAGTGCATCGATTCAGCCCAGCTGACGACGTAAGGTAGTGATAAATGGGGAAATTCAAAATAAGAATATTTAAAGGAGGCAAAGTATTATTTGTAATTTATATTTAGCTTAACAAAATAAATACAGTTTAATTTAAATACGATTAAAAAGTATAAGTTTGATTTTTAATGAGAAAATACTACACACATTGAAGTGCAATAAGCTAAATAGAAAATTTATTTATCGTCATAGCATGGATTAGCCGGAGAGCTGTGACTAAAAACTACAAGAGGTTTGTAATGGCTCATATATCAATATGATGTAGTATTAACGTGGGCATTATTTAGGTCTACGAAAGCACTTACTTACTAATCAGGTGTCACATCTCATCTGACAATGTTATAGATAAATAAATATATAACGCCTTTTATTATTGAAATTAAATATTACAATAAAAGTAAAATTAACCAACCAAAAAGGGCGCAGTCTAGCTACATAGCTACTCAACTAAACCCTACTGACAGGGAATAAAAAAAATAGATACAAAAATTTAAACCGGAATGCAAGAATTTGAATATTTATTTCGAACAAAATTATTTCGTACCATTTGGAGAAATGAGAAATTAAAAACTAAAACTATGGAGAGCAGAAAAATAGGAGGAGAAAAGTGGCACCCAAACCACGAAAAAATGCAACAATTTTTTATACTTAGCTAAAGCTTTTAAAACTGATTCATTCTAGTGTGAAGTTACATAATTAGAGAGAATTGTATTGTATATATAGAAACATAGCATAGTCCGATGTTCAGGGATCGTAAGCACATCTATAGCACGCAAATCCCTATCATGAGCCTTTCACCGCGGCGGAACTAGCCGATTATTGATGGATATTGGAAAATCTGGTGACAGAAGGGTCTTATGTATAAAGATGCCGAGGAGCAAAGATCTACGAGAGTCCGTTTTGAGCTAATTAATCTCCCGGTGCGCCGGCGAAACGTCATCGCTTCTCTCTAGACCAAAAATTAAACGCACACAACTATTTTAAACCTTTTAAATTCTATAGTTATTCAGATAATCAAGATAAGTGCCATAAACAAAATCACAGTAGTTAAAAAAAAAACAAAATGAGAGATTCGCATAGGATTTTTTTAAGTTATAATTAAGAAAATGTCTACTATTATATAGAATTTTTAAACTAATATAGGACCTTTGTAATTAATTTTTTGCTTTTTCTCTGAATCCTATTTCCAATAATAATGCTGAGATTGTTCCCCAAAAACAATTTATTGTTTTAATTTAAAAATAATATATATATATATATATATATATATATATATATATATATACACAAATACACACAAAAATAACTTTAAAACTCATAGTGCCTTGTCCAATTGCACAAAAAAATAATTATTATAAGAATCATACTTTTAGGGAAAACTTAATTTGTTCTTGTTTTTCTTGTAAGTTAGCTGAGATCTCTGAGATACACGATGTTTTATCCTCTATAAAAACGAATGCTGCTGGAGTAGACCATATATCACAATCAATGCTAAAATACTGTAGTCCTTTTTTGATAAATATATAACCCACTTAGTTAAATGCTGTATAGTATTTAAGTACTTTCTAGACGAGTGGAAGATTGCTATAGGCAAATTTTTACCTAAAGTGTCTAATGCGACAAGTTTTAATGATCTCCGAATTATAAGCATTTGGTCTACTGTGTCGAAAATTTTGGAAAAGGTTATATCTGAGCAGTTATATTCCTATGCTACGGGGTGATGATGTAATTCCAGCAAATCAATGTGGTTTCGGAAAAAAATCAATACTTTAGTTGCATTGGCAACTGATGACAATATTTGCTATTATGATAAGGGCAAGAGTAGTGCATTAATACTCCTAGCCTTCGACACCACTAATCACGAACTCCTGTGTAAAAAATTAAGGTATTATGGTTTTGATGACTGCTCTTGCAGGTTAATTAAATCTTATTTTTCTAATCGTTGCGAAAATTTTTTTCTAATCAGCGGTAAAATTATAATTAAATCAGGTTATCAAGTTTTCATATTAGGGCCCGTTCTTTTTATTATCTATACGGCCGATATTCTGAAGTCTTTAAAATATTGTAGCGCACAGGGATACCCAGCTTGTCTATCATTTTAAACCTAATAATTTTCGTAAAGTTCTCCAAGTAATTAACAATGAATTACAAAGAATGACTTTGAGGAGGAAAAGCTTTAATATTATTTTTAAATTTAAACAATAAATTGTTTTTGGGGAACAATCTCAGCATTATTATTGGAAATAGGATTCAGAGAACAAGCAAAAAATTAATTACAAAGGTCCGATATTAGTTTAAAAATTCTATATGATAGAAGACATTTTCTTAATTATAACTTAAAAAAATCCTATGCGAATCTCTCATTTTGTTTTTTTTAACTACTGTGATTTTGTTTATGGCACTTATCTTGATTATCTGAATAACTATAGAATTTAAAAGGTTTAAAATAGTTGTGTGCGTTTAATTTTTGGTCTAGAGAGAAGCGATGACGTTTCGCCGGCGTACCGGGAGATTAATTAGCTCAAAACGGACTCTCGTAGATCTTTGCTCCTCGGCATCTTTATACATAAGACCCTTCTGTCACCAGATTTTCCAATATCCATCAATAATCGGCTAGTTCCGCCGCGGTGAAAGGCTCATGATAGGGATTTGCGTGCTATAGATGTGCTTACGATCCCTGAACATCGGACTATGCTATGTTTCTATATATACAATACAATTCTCTGTAATTATGTTACTTCACACTAGAATCAATCAGTTTTAAAAGCTTTAGCTAAGTATAAAAAATTGTTGCATTTTTTCGCGGTTTGGGTGCTACTTTTTTCCTCCTATTTTTCTGCTCTCCATAGTTTTAGTTTTTAATTTGTCATTTCTCCAACTTGTACGAAATAATTTTGTTTGAAATAAATATTCAAATTCTTGCATTCCGGTTTAAATTTTTGTATCTATTTTTTTTATTCCCTGTCAGTAGGGTTTAGTTGAGTAGCTATGTAGCTAGACTGCGCCCTTTTTGGTTGGTTAATTTTACTTTTATTGTAATATTTAATTTCAATAATAAAAGGCGTTATATATTTATTTATCTATAACATTGTCAGATGAGATGTGACACCTGATTAGTAAGTAAGTGCTTTCGTAGACCTAAATAATGCCCACGTTAATACTACATCATATTGATATATGAGCCATTACAAACCTCTTGTAGTTTTTTGTCACAGCTCTCCGGCTAATCCATGCTATGACGATAAATAAATTTTCTATTTAGCTTATTGCACTTCAATGTGTGTAGTATTTTCTCATTAAAAATCAAACTTATACTTTTTAATTGTATTTAAATTAAACTGTATTTATTTTGTTAAGCTAAATATAAATTACAAATAATACTTTACCTCCTTTAAATATTTTTATTTTGAATTTCCCCATTTATCACTACCTTACGTCGTCAGCTGGGCTGAATCGATGCACTTAATACGCCACCGGCACCGGAATGACGTTGATAAGAATTACATTACATTATACGAACTGAATACTAAAATTCTGCCAAATTTAATCCAGCGATTTTCCCAACTAGCGATAGAAATATATTCACAGTTTGTTAAGGTAATAATAATTATTATTAATTAGCATATTATTTAAAAAACACAAAAATATATATTGTATTATTTGTCTACCTGTTTATTAGATTTTTAATTATTATTGTGATGTAAAAATAGGCTCTTCCAAAGCGTTTAGGCACGGTAGCATCTAGATCGTTTGACTTGAAATGAAACAGTGTATGCCAGGGTTGCTCAAACTTGAACTGCTGGCGATCTACCTCAATATTTTTAGACTACTTACGATCGACTCTGAGAGGCTGCAAGTATGTGTGATGCAGGGTTGTCGTACATACACGATACATACACCCTACCTACCTAGTTAGGGTGTAGCGTAGCATATATAGATATTAGCTTTCCGCACAATATACATTATTTTAGTCAAGGTTTGGGTTAGGTTTAGTTAGGTTCTTCCCTACAATATCAATCAAAAAACTCATAGTTATTCAAAATTGATGAAGTATGATTCTTATAATAATTATTTTTTTGTGCAATTGGACAAGGGACTATGAGTTTTAAAGTTATTTTTGTGTGTGTGTATATATATATATATATATATATATATATATATATATATATATATATATATATATACATTTTAACGTTTCGTAGTTGGTCTTGTTCTAAACTTTTAAAAAGCTTACAGCTTTAGTAAATGTGCTCAGCAATTATGCTTCTACATATTTTACAACTCCTAGTGGTATTCAAACATAAAATCCTAGAAATTAATTTTGTGTAATTTTCGACGTCTCACCCTTAAAAGGGCTAAAATGTCTTAATATATTTTTTAAAATATCTCTTCAACTGAATGAGATTCTAAGACGCCATTTCCGAATATTAATGTAAATATTAATTTCTGGATTTTTCAACAATCTGCCCTTAAGTAAGCAAAAAAGGGTGAAATGTGTTTTTAGTATTTTACAATATTCCTTTAACTAGATAAGATATTATAACAACTCTTTCGTCAGCGACTTTCTGTAATAATTTTCTAAACATTAATTATCTGGATTTTTTGAACTTTTACCCTTAAGGTGGTGAATTATGATTTTCCATTTTTTGAACTATAACTAAATAAGATTTGAGAATGGTTCTTTTGTCCAAGGTTTTTAAAAATAGTTATCCATATTTTTTAGAATTTGGAGACAATATCAGATATTTCATCCTTATGAAAGTAAAAAAGAGTAAAACATGTTTTGACATTTGTGAAATATTTTTTGCACTAAATAAGATTTTAACTCACTGTTTAACAGTTACTGAAAACCCTATTTTAGAAGCATTTAGCCGGCGAAGGAGAGTGTCGCTATGTTTGTTAAAAGAAAGACTTCTATAAGAGATATAAAGTTGAAATGTGGTCTAGCAGGAGATGCGCGTCGGCGTATAAAAGTATATGTTGCCATCGACAAATAAGATTCAAGGGCAAACTCTATTCATTACCCATTGCTGGAATTGATCTATGAACTCCTATTATTAGCATGGTCGATTTTATATTGCCTTTTTCAGGTTACCAAAAGAAATAGTTTAAATATTTAGACACCAAAAAGGCAGACTTAAGTATATAAAAAAAGCATTACTTTCAATAGTTTTAACTTTCGCATAACTCTATAATCATTTTTAATCCTTAGTTATTGTTATAAACATATTTTTAATTTCATCATTTCGATGTGTACGTGCAACGGGTTTCGCTAGTATTAAGAGGACTGAACAGTATGAGAGACACACACACTGATCCATCAGTTAAAGCTACCAAAAAACAAACAGTAAAATAATCTTTGTAACATCTTAATCCACTAGAGAAAACATGCAGGAGAGGAGTAAAAGAAATAATTAGTTATTGGAAAAATATTTTATATTATTATTCTTATATATTATATTATACTATTTTTTACTCTTTTTAAATAGAGGTAGGAAATTTAATAGTACAAACTATTTATATTTTCTGGGTACATCTGAAGTTAAACTACTACATCTCATTAATATTTTGAGTAAAATATTTGCTAGAAAGTATTTTTGTTTAAAGATAAAAAAATAAAAATATTCTTCTTTTGTTAGGTTAAACAGCATACATATTATGTACGAGTTGCTTGGTCGTTCATTAAATAGTTGCCTGAGGGTATAGTTAACATACTTTTTATATTAAAAAGCAAAATACTTTTCAATAGCTTGTGTATTTCGGAAATTATGCCAGCGGATTTTCAGATTGTTCTGATTCTAAAGGAACAATTTCATACATTTTTCATTTTAAATTTGTTTATTAAATTGGCTATACAGTCAGACGTTCGCAAAGAATTTTAAAATAGTTCAGCTCTGCTTTAAATTAATTACTGATGATTTATTATGTTTCTTTAGGATATTGGGTGAGTTAATTGTTTTCTTTTATTCTAATGCTGAAGTAGCATGAATGTTGAAATTGCGCTTTTAATAGATTATTACGATCTTTTTTAATGACCAGAAAGAAGTTCTGAAGATTTTGCTTTGGATTTTGGATATATATATATATATATATATATATATATATATATATATATACAGGGTGGCCCAACGAAAAGGTCCCACCCTTATTTATGACTTTCCTGGTATATTTTGGGAAAAACGCTTGGACACGTCAATTTTGATTTTTAGGGGGACGTCTTTTCATGTATGATTGTATAATACAGGGTGTTCCAAAAATAAGATATCGCATTACACTTGACATTTTTAAATGGAAACCCCCAATTTTTTTTCTATTTTTGGATTCTCCAGGAAGTTTTTAGTAACTTTTGTATAATAGAGTTTATACCTATCTTCAACCATTTTGAAGTTTTTTTAATTTTTTTTATAAAATTCGCCTCATTTAATTTAGTACTGATAATACGGAAAAAAATAATAATCACCGATACCAGCAAGAAATTTAGCATCCGTCAATGTCATCGTAAATCATAGAACAACTTTATCTTTGATTTGAAATCGTTAAGTTGCCTAGTTCTATTATAATATTTTGCAATGATTTATTCAATTCAAGAAAGGGTCGAAATAACGAAACTGTATTATCAAAACGGAAGCATTGCAAGAGCTACCGCCCGGTTGTTTAATGCGTTACATCCAGACAAAAATATTAACCATAAGTATGTGGCTAAATTAATAAGAAAATTTGAAGCAACTGGATCTGTATCTAATATTCGCCGGAATCAGGAAAATCGTCCAAGTAGAAATGAAGCCAGAGAAATAGCAGTTTTGGGACACGTGGCTCTTGACAACACCCAAAGTACTCGTGGTCTGGCTACTTCTTCAGGATTTACACGCTCAACAGTGCAAAGAATTTTGAAATCCTATAAATTTCACCCGTACAAAACTAAACTTGTCCATGAGCTTAATGAAGACGATTATGATAGAAGGTTGGAGTTTTGCGAATTAATGACACAACGTTTGAACAATAACCCAAATTTGTTATTTAACATTTGTTTTTCGGATGAATGTACCTTCTATTTACATGGTGCTGTAAATAGACATAATTGTCGATATTGGAGCGACTCGAATCCACATTTGTTTCGAGAGGTACATTCGCAATACCCACAAAAAATTAATGTCTGGGCCGGCATTTTCGGAAATCATATTGTAGGACCTTTCTTTATTCCTGGAAACTTGACGGGGGAGTTGTACTTGGACATGTTGGAAAATACAATAGAGCCACGAATAACCGAAATAATAGAAAATGAGGTTAATTATAATGAAAATTTTCTTCATTTCCAACAAGATGGTGCACCACCGCACTATGTAGCTCCAGTACGACAGTTTTTGGACACCCATTTCCCAAATCAGTGGATCGGACGGCGCGGCCCCATTGAGTGGCCACCAAGGTCTCCGGACTTGAGTCCTTTAGATTACTTTCTTTGGGGACATATAAAAAGTAAGGTTTTTAGTACGAAGCCAGACTCCATCCAAGATTTTCGGGAGCGGATCACGGCGGAATGCAGACAAATAACTCCAGAAATGTGTGAAAATGTTAGGAATAGATTTGAGCAAAATATTTATTATTGCATGGAGGTAAACGGACACCACATTAAATTTTAATGTGAATGTAAAACTGTAAATGGTTTAGTGTTCCTGATTCCGGCGAATATTAGATACAGATCTAGTTGCTTCAAATTTTCTTATTAATTTAGCCACATACTTATGGTTAATATTTTTGACTGAATGTAACGTATTAAACAACCGGGCAGTAGCCCTTGCAATGTTTCCGTTTTGATAATAAAGTTTCGTTATTTTGACCCTTTCTTGAATTTAATTTATCAATACTTGATATTATTCAATTATTCAAATAACTTCAAAATGGTTGAAGATAGGTATAAACTCTATTATACAAAAGTTACTAAAAACTTCCTGGAGAATCCAAAAATAGAAAAAAAATTGGGGGTTTCCATTTAAAAATGTCAAGTGTAATGCGATATCTTATTTTTGGAACACCCTGTATTATACAATCATACATGAAAAGACGTCCCCCTAAAAATCAAAATTGACGTGTCCAAGCGTTTTTCCCAAAATATACCAGGAAAGTCATAAATAAGGGTGGGACCTTTTCGTTGGGCCACCCTGTATATATATATATATATATATATATATACATATATATATATATACATATATATGTATATATATGTATATATATAATATAATATAAATATATATATATATATATATATATATATACATATATATGTATATATATGTATATATATAATATAATATAAATATATATATAAATATATATATATATATATAGATACTAAAAATCGATAAAAATGCGCTCTCACACATCTTTATCAAAAGTTCTTGGCCGGAAAAGATATATGTATAATAGCAGAAATATATAATTTCTGCAGGTGCAAAACGGCCTAAAAGGAGAATTGTTTTCGATTATGTCACAGGGTACCCTCCTGCGATCATGATTTCTGGGCCTCTACCCTCATCAGGCAGGCTTGTACCCAGGGAGATCTGAAATAACAGATTGCTCGATATGACAAAATCGAAAACGAAACGTCTATCATAATGAAACAGTACTACAAGTTAAATATAACATTTAGCACCACCTATCGGGGCTCCGGTGATTTCCGGCTGCAAACCCGTAGGTAATTTAAAAAGCATGCACTAGCACCATCATGCGGAGAGTAGATACTAAAAATCGATAAAAATGCGCTCTCACACATCTTTATCAAAAGTTCTTGGCCGGAAAAGATATATGTATAATAGCAGAAATATATAATTTCTGCAGGTGCAAAACGGCCTAAAAGAAGAATTGTTTTCGATTATGTCACAGGGTACCCTTCTGCGATCATGATTTCTGGGCCTCTACCCTCATCAGGCAGGCTTGTACCCAGGGAGATCTGAAATAACAGATTGCTCGATATGACAAAATCGAAAACGAAACGTCTATCATAATGAAACAGTACTACAAATTAAATATAACATTTAGCACCACCTATCGGGGCTCCGGTGATTTCCGGCTGCAAACCCGCAGGTAATTTAAAAAGCATGCACTAGCACCATTTTAGCCCTTTTAAAGGTGAGACGTCGAAAAGTACACAAAATTAATTTCTAGGATATTATGTTTGAATACCACTGATAAAACAGTCGACTGAAAGTCTCATTTATATATCTCAAGTTATATAAAAACTAGGATTTGTAAAATAAAAGTTTAGAACAAAACCAATTACGATACGTTAAAATGATTATAAAAGCGAACAAATGCATATACATATATATATATATATATATATATATATATATATATATATATATATATATATATATGTGAAACTATTTCTTAAATTGATTTAGTGTTGAAAACAACTAGTAAAGATCTGTCCCGATATTAAAAAATATGGTTTGCAGTAATTTGGAATATGCAGATATGCACTTAGTTCTTGGGGAATGTCGAGGAAACACAGCAAGAGCAGTAAGGTTCTATTCACAAAAATTTCCTGGACGAAATTTACCAAATAGAAGAACTTTCATAGCTGTCGACCATCGCCTTAGAGAAAATGGATCGTTTAAACCTGCTGCACATCTTCGTGGTCGTCGAACCTTTTTAAGGACAGTCAGAAATGAAGAAGCTGTTTTGAATTTGGTAGAAGAGAATCCAGAAATAAGTGTCAGGAAAATTTCAATGTAGACCGGTGTTGCTCCAACATCACCTTGGCGAACATTAAAATCAATGGGTTTGCACCCCTATCACAGGCAAAAGGTACATGAATTATTACCAACCGATTTTGAACCACATGTTGATTTCAGTCATTGGTATTTACAAATGTGCCAGCAAAACAATAACTTTCAATCAACAGTATTATTTACTGATGAAGCGTGTTTCACAAGAACTGAATTTTTAACATCCATTACCCACACGTTTGGCAAAACGAAAATCCTCACGCTATACACGTAATGAATGTTCAAAACCAGTTTAAAAGAAATGTTTGGGCAGGTGTACGTGGAAGTCGTTTTATAGTTCCCTATTATCTACCAGAGCATTTAAACGACAACAGTTATTTGGACTTTCTGAGAAACCATTTGTATGGACTTTTGGACGATGTCCCTATTTTAACGAGGCAACAGATGCGGTTCATGCACGACGGTGCACCACCGCACTTTTCAAGGGAAGTAAGGGTGTGGCTACATCAAACATTTCCCCGAAAATAGATTGGAAATTGGTATTTTAAAAGAAAAAGTGTATTCTACCCCAATTCTCTCTGTTGACCATCTTACTGCTAGAATTGATGCTGCCTGCAACGACTTGTCCCTTGCAAGGCATACACTACAAAACACTTCCTCAAAACTTTTAGCGAATGCTCGAAAATTTATTGACGTAAACGGTAACCATTTTCAGCAATTGTAGAATAGATTAAACTATGTGCTAGAATTTTAGTTAAGTAGCATAGTTATAAAAATTACTTTATATTAATATTTAGTTACTTTTTTACTTTTTCAAACTAATCTACTTATCGTAAATAAACAAAATAATTTGTTATTAGTGCTTTTAGAATTGTTGTTTTTCTCCTTTTATCCAGCATAAATCATCTGTGCTTTTATAACAATGGGTTTCAAAACTAATTAAATAAGAACAATTTTGTCCAATTTTGCAATTGGAATTAATTTAGCTACATTCATGCAAAAAAGTGAAAATATCTCGAAAACTAAACCTCCCTTAGGAAATTTCTAAGTGAACAAATTTTTAACAAATAAACTGGCCAATAAAATAACAATAAAAATAAATCAAATATACCGGGTGGTAAAAAGTTCCGGGCGATAATGTGCTGTGGCGACCCCTGTTCTACGCCACTGGAGTGACCCTGTTAAGTAAAATTTTGTCAAATTATGAGTTCTAACTTATGCATACTGTGGTTAAAATTTCAATTTGCCACCGAACTTATTTACGGAAATAACAAAGAAAATATAGTTTTTAACACCTACATGTAACACCCTTTTTTTTTGAAAGGTGCAACTTAGAGAAAAATTTTACTTAACTTCTTCTCATATTTCATCAAAATCAATAAACAGTTAAATTTAAGGCACTTATTTCTGAAACACCCTGTATATATATATATATATATATATATATATATATATATATATATATATATATATATATGTATATATATGTATATATATATGTGTGTTACTAAATGACTATGTGCGGAACTAAATCGAGCCAGAAGAAATATTCATAGAGAGAGAAGTTCCGGGTAAAGGAAGTTTACCGAGTTCTTTTCTAATATATCTACTGAAAATAATTGCATTAAACTACAATAGGACGTCGACATGTTGCATGATTTTGTATTATATTGTACCGCATATAACCTAACGAGCAGTCGTAAGCTTCTTGGATTTATTTTATGAGCTTCTCGCGACTTTTCATACTAAAATATAATATTTTTCTCTTTAATAAGGTCTAAGTTGAAATATGGGCCAACAATTTGGTATCATTTTTGATACAGTACACATGGAGGTTTTCCTCATGATTAGTTGCTGCAAGGGTTTCCGCTTGTCAGCCTTGTTAGGTACGTTTGTAGTTTTCTGAGCTATTTCCAGACAAAATTATTTATGATATTGTTATTTCGGAAGAATTTTTATTCTTAGGTATATTAGTGTACATGAATAAATAAGTTAAATGCATAAATAACATTTAATTGTGCATTTTTTGCAATGCCAGATTTTTGCGATTTCCAAATTTCTGTTACTCGCATTTTAAATGGGAAACACTATATATGTTCATTATTTTAATATATAATCAATAAGAAACTTCAATAAAAATAGATTTGCATGTCAGAGTGAATAATGTTTTTGAGAGCCGTTTTAAGCTGTCCAATATATATTTTTTAAGATTACCGATTTTCTCAGTCTATTGGCACAGGAATGTCTTTATCTTTACAGTAATTTTTGGTCAGAAATGACAATAAAAAAGAGCGAAATACAAATCTAAGGCTGACGGTGTGGTGGTTTAAAATGTAACATAAAGCTTAAATGAGTATATCTCTCGTCTAAAATTAAAAACGAAAAGAACACTGGAAAAAAGTTATTTTTTGGGATTAAAAAATAACCTCGTATTATTAATTAACCAAATTTAAGTAGTATTATCATATAGGTATATGACACCATTCTAGGGTAATATCGTGATGTCCAAAGTTGTGTCTCCCATTAATTTAGCAAAAAGTGTTTAACACTAATATGAATTTTTATGCGCATTATTTAAATATTGTTATCTTTACATCAAAGAAAGGTAAACATAGATTTAATCAGCCAAACGCAAGAGTTTCTTACAAATTTTTGAGTTGCTGGTAAGTAAACGTGCAGTGTCCGTCTTCGAAGTTTTATTGTTTCCATGATTTACGTAAAGTATGCCTATTTATTAATTTATTTTTGTAAATATCCATCACCAAAATTTCAACCCTTGAAAAAGTATTAATATAGTATGAAATAGTGCACTGAAAAAAATACATTACAATTAATTTAAACAAAAATGTTTCCTGGAACAAATAAAGTTTTGCTTCGTATAAAACGTAACCTAAAAAGGATTGTTTGCTTTAAAATGTTAAATCAAATATATATATATATATATATATATATATATATGTGTGTGTGTAAGAAATAAAAATGCTATATATATATTTTTGTTATTTAGAATATGATTCTTCTACTTTTCAGGAATATGTTATCAACGTGCAAACAAAAGTGGGTAAAAATATAATCTCGGCCCTTTATAACATTTATTTAAAGGTAGAAACAATTTTTTCGACATTAATATGCAAAAGTTTGCAGTAAATATTTGTTTTAACTAATGCAGCGACCCATTCATAGCAAACCCAAACCATCGTCAATCGATATAAACAAGAAAAAAAAATAATAATTAATAATTTTAATAAACTTTAAAGCCTGGACAACTCTATTTTAATTTATCTAAAAGTTCCCTTGCACTATGCATGTAAAAATTGCGTCTTATTGGCTTCTACAAGCGAGACATACAAATCATTTTTTGTTTGTTTAAAACACATATAATTACTCCTAAACATATTTGCATCAAATAATCACTAACATTTCCTAAATAACTATTTGTTTAAAAAAAAAACCAATAGTTATAGTAAATTTCTTCGTCAATCTAACGTCATTTTTACATGCATATTTTAGATAGTGTGAGGGAAAAATTTAAATAAAGCGGTTCAGACCCTAAAGGTTATCAAACTTATTTATAGGTATGTTATTTTCATTTTTTCGACGGTGGTTTGTGTTTGCTATGGTTTTTACTATAAAACCGAAAATGAATGAGTCGCTATGTATTAGTTAACAGAAGTTATTCACTGCAACCTATTATATATTAAGGTCGATAAAAACTTTCCTACCTTCAGGTGTATGCCATAAATGGTCGAAGATATATTTATCCAGCCACTTTTGAAGATACATATCTCATTCTTCAAAACTAGACTATCAACACTCTGCACATTACCGCAGACAAAATGAAACTGCGAGATTAAACACGAAACCTTGAGGACTCCGTGGGGGTCTATAACGAATATTTAAATAAATTTGATTCCTTTAATAAATATATTTACAGTAGAAAAACAAATATGTATTTCAGATTAATATTTTTTGTTTGATTCAACGGCTCAGTGAACCAAACAAATATATAAAAAAAATCTGAAATAATCAAGTTGATTTAATACAAACAATATTTGTATAAACCCAACAAAAATTATATGAGTGAATCATACACACCAAATTTTTATTAAAACTTTTTTTTATTTTTTTTTTAGTGTGTGATTGAAGATATTATAGTGTGAACTATCTGGAAATCGTAATAGATACGAAAAAAAAATTTCGTACAAAAGTTTCTTTAAATTTGAAGTTCTTTTAAAATATAATGTTTTTATGTATACAATTATAAAATGGGACACCCTGTATTTTTGCCCATTATTTGATTCCTTGTCAAAAATAAACATAAGTTACCAATTTAAACTATAGTCGATTTCTACGTAGTTTCCGAGATAATTAAGATTATGTGTGATTTTTTCAAAAACTGGAGCTATTTTTCAAATCATTATAAAAAAATAGCAAACATCTAAAATTGGGAGTTTGGGAGGTAATTTCGAGTTTATAAAGCATCAATGCATATACGGAATACAACATTCTTGTCCACACCTATACAGGGTGGACATACTGCGAAATGAATTTTGCACCTTTTTAAAGAGAAAAACGTCGATTTTTTAAAATTTACTGAAATGATCATAAAAATACCTACTTTTTCATATATATATATATATATATATATATATATATATATATATATATATATATATATATATATATATATATATATATATATATATTGTTAATTATTTTCTTGGGCATAGGTTAACTCATTCAGAAGTAAAACTATAATTCAATCGACATTTCGCTCAATATATTGAGCTTTCTCAAGATATTTATTTTCTTGGAAACATGTATAACATTCGTATAACTGACATGTTTCCAAGAAAATAAATATCTTGAGAAAGCTCAATAGAATGAGTGCAACGTCAATTGAATTATAGTTTTACTTCTCGATATAATAATAATAACATATGCCAAAGAAAATAATAAAATATTTATACATGGTTAAGAAAAAAAAAATATATATATATATATATATATATATATATATATATATATATATATATATATATATATATATATATATACTCAAAAAAAAACTATAGGAGGCCATGGAATGGATAATATTTCTATTTACATAGCAATAGTACTAATTTTATTTCATATTTATTTATTGCTAAATTTTAAAATTAAAACTGTTATTGAAAATTAATATTTGAAACAAACTACTTGAGTAATATAGCTATCAACATAAACAACATATAACAACAGATTACATGGAAATAGAAAAACAGGAAACATTTAAAACAAATGACTATATAATTCATTTTCCACACACACTGTCCGTTTTCTGCTATACACAGTGTATATCATACTTGAATGTTTGCCACAGCGTTTCGGACAACGTCACTATTATTACGACCAATAATTCATGCATTTTTTGTCTAAATTCATGAATTCCCGCAGTGGAAAATATTATCTGTCCAAAGGATTTTATTTAAAATCCCTCTCTCAAAATGCAGGTCCATCATTTGCATCAAAAATCCAGTCTGGTCTGATAATCAGCTTCACTTAAAAATTTAACTGGAAGAAACCTATATGGGGATATTTTGTTTTCTTTAAATACTCGCTGTATGCTGGTCATGGAAAAATTCAAATCCCTTTGTTGTGCATCTTAAAGTGTTGGTAGGAAATTCAATAAAATATAATAAAACCCCGATTTGAAAATCTTCAGACTGAACGTGCTTTTTCACATTTTCTATATTTCAAAAGTCCATGAGTTGATAAATCACCGCAAATTTTGTCAAAAATGTCGTTGTTTGGTATCCTTGCCAAGGGAAATATTCGGCGATACTCTCTTAATGCAAGCTCTTCATTTAATTATTGAATGTTTTAAAATAGAACAAGTAAACACCAATACAAGGAACTCTAATTATTTCAAATTTAAATGATTTCAATAAAACAACAATTACTAAAAATACAAATAAATTGAAAAATTGTGAAATTTAAAAAAATAGTTATATTATCCATTCCATGGCCTCCTATAGCATTTTTTTAGTATGCAGCATCACAATATTCAAAAAATAAGTGAGATTGAAATTATGTATATATATATATATATATAAATATATATATATATTTAGGAATATACGTTTCTGGAACCTTTAACTATATTCTTATGGAATTTTCTTGGGTATTTGGTTCACTGAATTAATTGGCAAGTTTTAGAGATCGGCAAATATTTATTTCATAGCGTGAGTTCAAAACGTTTCAACCATATTTTGGTCTTCATTAGTTGTCTGTAATGAGATATATAGATAAGTCACGGCACAGAAAATTACAATAATTAAAAAAAAATTTTTTTTTACCAAAATCAAAAAGAGGAATTTTTTTAGTTACATATTTATTTATAATATCAGTTTGTCACAAAGGTAATAATCTATTACAACAAAATTTCAGCTCACTAAAATGTAAAATCAATAAAAATAAAAAATCTCATACAATATACGAAATTCCATGTAACAACTGCCCTAGTGTCTACATTGGTCAAACCTCCCAATACTTACAAAATAGATTAAATGGACACAAATACGATAAAAAAAATAAAACAGCCTTAACTAATCACGAACAGCAATTATCATATACATTTAATTTTCATGAGACTACGATACTTAAAACTGAAAAAAACCAACAGAAAAGGGAGTTCTTGGAAATGATATATATTAAAAGAAAACAAAAATAGTATCAACGATAAAACTGACATTAAAAATTTAAGTAAAATATATAACAACTTAATTGGGTAACATAATCATCAAAATAACCAAAAAAAAATCAAATTTACTTGTTTACGGTGTAATACGTTTAAATGTTCTGTGCTATGTGACATATATGTATTATTTTAATTTTAGCATTAATTGTAACGAACTGTGGTGTATGGAAATATGTTAAAATGCCGACATTTAAATCTTAATAATGTTTTAATTTCTAAGTAAGCCGAAAAAAATTCCTCTTTTTGATTTTGGTAATAAAAAAATTTTTTTTTTAATTATTGTAATTTTCTGTGCCGGGACTTATCTATATATCTCATTACAGACAACTGATGAAGACCAAAATATGGTTGAAACGATTTGAACTCACGCTATGAAATAAATATTTGCCGATCTCTAAAACTTGCCAATTAATTCAGTGAACCAAATACCCAAGAAAATTCCATAAGTATATATATATATATATATGTATATATATATATATATATATATATATATATATATATATATATATATATATATATATATATATATATATATATATATATATATATATATATACGTATATATATATATATATATATACGTATATATATATATATATATATATATATATATATATATATATATATATATATATATATATATATATATATATATATATATATATATATATATATATATATATATATATATATATATATATATATATATATATATATATATATATATATATATAAATTGATTGATTTCGTAGTATGTCTACCCCGTATAGGTGTGGACAAAAATTTACCTACTTTTATGTGGAACATGGTGTACCTTTAAGAAGTACATTTAATGTTAGACCACTATGACCACTGTGTATATCCATCCTATCATAACTCTTTTGCATCATCGTTTTTACCTACATTAATCAGGACTGTAAAAATATAGACCTTCATGCAGTAGTCGACTGGGAAGAAGTACAGTAAAATAAAAGTAAAACTCAACTCAGAGAATCAAAAAGTACTTTTTTTTTAAACAAGAAATATTTGTTATAATCCGGCACCAATTAAAAATCACTAAACCGTCTCGAGTTATAGTAATAAAATATTGGGATCATACTTTATTAACACCGAACTTAATTTATTCATATTTTGAACATCAGGTATAGTTGATAGATTTTTTTATATACAAAAATGTCATAATCGATCACAATCAAACTAAAATTGAATTGTAAAATTGCGTGCCCATGAGCGTGCTAAATAGTTTGTTATTGAAAAAATTCATATTTTAGGGCCTTAATGGAAAAAATTACTAAAACGTATGTATCTACTAACCCAAGCTTCAAAACTCGCTTATTAAGGAATTGTGTAAGTGATTTTAAACAATTTCAGTTTTTGCATCACTTTTTTATCACCCGTATAATTCCCAAATATCTAAAACTAACCAACATAGTATTCTGATTTAAAAAGCTCAAACGACGAGCTCTCAAATTTTTAAAAGCTCATTGGAATCGGTTGTAGTAAATTTGGGTATATAAAGTTGATTCTGCATCGCAGTTTATTTTAAATAAGTATAAATAGAAATTTTGTAGGAAATGAATGGTATATAAATGCTACTTACCTAAAAACAGTTCTATAAAATGTAGCAGGTAGTGGGGTTGGTGTGCCCCCACCACGGTAATTATGTCGAAAGTCATCATCGATATCCAGGACGTTTGCGAGAAGACTTTTCGATGACCTCTCTTTTAATTCAACATCCGGGAAATTTATTGTCTTTCTGTCTGCTTGGACAGACGATGGTCGTGGAGGAGGAGAATAAGTACCGCTGCCGTTACTTTGACCAGGCCTGTGCATCAACAGAATTTTTGGAAGCCATGTGAGGAACACTAATCTAACCTGCAAATAAATTAAACATATTTCATTAGTTTTTCAAATTTTGCTGCTTTTTGTTTTTGCGGTTTATTTTCATTAAAAAAGTTATCTTGTCTTCGCTGGGATTTGTATCCTACAGGACTTTGTAGGTGATCGCTTTGACCGCTAAGCTACGAAGATCAAGAGTTCAACAACCAACTACGGCAATTTAACATATTTGCTTGTAACCTACGAGTGTACAATCGCAGATAATCAAACTAGGTTATCCTTATAATCAAGGGCCTAG
The DNA here is from genome assembly GCA_030620095.1 of Kuschelorhynchus macadamiae. NCBI lineage: Eukaryota > Metazoa > Arthropoda > Insecta > Coleoptera > Curculionidae > Kuschelorhynchus > Kuschelorhynchus macadamiae. The sequence continues at coordinate 574,053 of JAUTXW010000450.1, forward strand.
GCACGACAGCTCTTTTGGCGACTCTGGCATGAGTTTAGAGGCGGTTTTTTTTTTAATTAGTTATTTATTTGTTCTTTCCTTCTCGATAATTGATAAAGTCCTTTCAGAAGACACGCCTCACAACTCAGAGTTACAGTAAGTTTTTATAAGAACGCCATACGCAACATAAAAACTAACGACTATGCTGCCGTGTTATGAGTCGGACTTTGTGGACAACCCTGCTCCTGAAATTACTCGAAGATCTTGTCGATTTGAAATTTAAAAAGAAAACTTCACGGATCCAAATTTATCAGAAAAAGTTAAAATTAGTAATTATAAATGTTCTAGTTATTAAAAATGGGTCGTCAAGAAAAATTAAAAACATTTAATATATAAAGAATGCAAATTTAAAATTATTTGCATTTTTCGGTACTAATAATTAAGTACCCTAATTGAACAATAATGATTACAGTACAACGATACTCTATTATTCAGTTTACGTCTAACTAAAGTTACATCAAATTTTAAATAATAAGAAAAATTGAAAATTCCTCACCATATCAACAATGCTCTAGTGCGAGAATCAGGAATTATGAAACCTAAAGCACCCTGGTTTACTGCTAACTAAAAATATTTATGAAGCACAGGGATATTGCACTTCAAAAATTTAAGAAAACTAAACTTAATGATGATTGACTAATCTATAAATATTGCATTGGCTGTGGTGAGAAGAGAAAGAAAATCAATTATGGTTTTCACTACGAAATCTAAACATATGGGCTAACCGAAACACAATAATACCGAAAACATTGTCAGATCCAAAAACAATTAATAGTTTTTTACATACTTTTTTTTTAAATGTGATTGACTGTTCTGACCAAAAAAAATATTATAAAAGTAATAAAGAAATTAAATAATAATATTTAATCAAAATGTTATATTAAAGTTTCAGTTTGCTCAAGAATCTGAGGTAAATAAATGTTTACATATCAAATCTAATACAACTGGAGTAGATGAAATAACCCCATTAATGCTTAAATACTGTAGTCCCTTTATTGAAAATATATAACTCATATTATTAACTGCTGCACTGAAATTTACAATTTACCTGATTTGTGGAAAATATCTGTTGGAAAACCTTTACTTAAAGTTGACAACCCTCAAAGTTTAAACGATATGCGCATAATAAGTATACATATGATGATTGCATGGTCAATCGAATTATTCACCTAACTCAATGTGGTTTCAGAAATTGTTTCAGAAATTGTTTCAGGCTTTAACAATTAATGTCAGTGATGATATTTTTCTTGCCCCAGATAAAAAGAAATGCATACTATTTTAATACTCTTGGATTTTTCAAAAGCGTTTGACATGATACGTTGAAATATTATGGTTATTATGGTATTATTCCAGACCATTAATTCTGATTACAGGTACTCGAATAGGGCGGAAATACTATCTGGTGTCCGCAGGGTTCTATATTACGTCCATTATTAGTTTTTCTGACATTTTAAAAACTTTAACCAACTGTAAAGTACAAGCATTTGCAGATGTATTTTTGTTTTAATTCCTAGGACTACGCCAAGGCAGAGAAGTACGTAAATCATGATCCTAGAGTATTAATTGAACTTTTTAAAGCGCATAATTTACATTTAAATTCTTCTCTATCTTGTATGTTAGTATTTGGGGCAAAATTAAAGCTAACTTTCTAAAAGAAAATCTTCATATAGCTATAAATAATTCCAATCTGACTGCAGTTAACCTAGCAAAAACATTTGGGTATACTGATCTCCGCTTCAAAGAATACCTATTTAAAAAAACTTCTGCAAAAGGCATATCTACCTTTAAAATTGTTATGTAATAATAGACACGTGTTAATATTAATTTAAGAAAAAATCTTTGTGAATCGCTAGTGTAGTCTCATTTTAATTGTTGTGATACTGTTTATAAATTTTGCCTTGACAAGGAGACTAAAGCTAGGATTCAAAAAGTGCAAAATTCTTGCATACGTTTTGTATATGGTATTAGGAAGTTTAGACACACTTCCCATTTATATAATGATATATACTGTATAAAAAGCGATGCTCGTAGGAATCTACACTTTTGTAACCTTTTAACTAAAATGGTCAATGGATACATTGACTATTCCGAATCATCAGACTGCTATGTTTCCGCGGTCTTTCTCTTATAACGCTGTCCAGTATTATAATTCGTTGCTATCTGATTTTTTAAATCTAAGCCCTGATATGTTAAATTAAACATCTTTTGAGTATGCAGAAAGTGTAGACAAATTAAAATTTGGCTCTGTATTGAAATGATCAAGAGATTTATAATGATCTAGTTAAAAAAGTTAAACTATGACACTATTCGCATTTTTTTGTAGAGCAGCTATTATAGCTAGGCTGCGTCAGAATTCGAGTGTACTATAAGTTGCGATTTTGTAATTCTGTTTGTATATACATATTTAATAAAAGGCATTTATTATTATTATTATTATCGAAATTGACAATCGCTCAACAAATATTGGATTCCAAGCCTATCCCGGATGCATGCATCAAAAGGAGTGGGCTGGTGTCTATTAGTTCTATGTGTTGTCTTGTAAGAATCTATTATTTCTTCTTTAATGAAAGTATATACACTTTGGTATAAAATTATGCTGGACCCAATGGCGTGTTCTACATTGCTGCCAAGTTTACCGTTTTTCTGTTATAAAAGGAATATTTCTTTTAATGGAACACCAGAAGAGCACTGAAAGTCGACAGATTTTGCGAAATTAACGGTCTAATATCCATAATTTAATGTATTACCTTTTATTAAAATAACTGCACACAAAAGGTAATTTAATATTTTTGTCAGTTTTGTTGATTTACCAAAATGGGTCGTTTAACTGAAACCTAAAGAATTGAAATTTTATTTATACTGGGTTATGGGGATAGAATGTGAAATCTGCAAAACGTTTGTAACATTTTTAATGACAAATATCCTAACAGAAATCTATAAACTAAAGTACAATTAGAAAAAAATTTCGCCAAACTGGAAAGGAAAAGATGCTGTACGTTTTGGTAGACCTAAAAGCGCAACAGATGATGATAAGGCTCTGAATGTTTTTATTAGTTTAGAAGAAAATCCGCACGTTTCTACCAAAACATAAGGAAGAGAAAATGACGTCTCATACATGTCCGTAGACCGATTCCTAAAAACCGAAAAGTTTCATCCATACAAAATAACTTTCGTGCAAGAACTATTTGAGGATGGTCACGATAGGCGCTTGGAATTTTGTGGAATCATGATCGAACGTTGCAATACCAATCTAAATTTCGTTTTTTTGTTTTGTTATCAGGCATCATTGTCGATATTGGACTATGAAAAACGCACATTGGATATAAATGTTTCTTGTGATACTATTTTGGAATAACCGTGAGATCTTTAGTTTACCTGCAGTTTTAAGTATACAAACTGAACTTTTTTAGGTACTGGTGCACCAAATGATGAACTATGGTTTCAGCAGAATGGTGCTTCACCGCATTTTGTTCGGAATGTTCGGGAATATTTAGACAATATTTTTTTTGGAAGACAGATTAGAAGTAGAGGTACAATAGAGTGGCCACCTCGGTCTCCGGACTTGACGGCCCTCTACTACTTTTTGTGGGGACATCTTTAAAATGCGGTATATAAAATTAAGCCCAATAACCAATGGAATTAATAGAAATCGAATGTTGACGAATCCAGGAGGCTGGCATTCTTTTTAATGTATTAAATATTTTCACACATTTTAAACACCTTACTTAGCTTCATTAATTTATTGTTTGTCGTATTGGGTATTTCTTTCCTGTATTGTATTGTTTCCGTTGTTTTTTTACAACCTACTTTTAAATTTGAGAGGCTGTCTTCTATGCTAGTGTTTCGGTAACAAGATGAGGAAATGTTGTGCTTTCCGATCTACCAGAACGTACAGCATCTTTTATCTTTACAGTTTCACGAAATTTTTTTATTAAATTTTACTGACGGTAGATTTAGTTATTGGATTTGTGTTAGGATATTTGTCATTAAAAATATTCCAAAACTGACATTGTCAACATAGCAGGCAACCTGTTGTGTGCAGGTATTTTAATAAAAGGTAATACATAAAATTATGTGTACTAGTTTCCTTACTTTTGTTACACGCTGTGTATCATATCAGCTACATACTTCAGATACAGTTTAAACCTTTATATTGTATTTATTTAGTAATTGTGTACTTTATATCATTAACGTAATGGTAAATTTTCTATAAAAGTGTAAGATTTAACGTGTCAAAAGAAAAAAAAATGTTAACACCAGTCTCTACATTATTAAATTTTAACCGGTAAGTTCGGCACAAACACCTGTCACTGTATTAATCAAATCTAGTCACAATTGATCTTGGGTATCAAGGCATGTAAGCGTTGTTAGCAAGAGAAATCCCAATTTCAGTCAATCTTCCATGTAGCCCTGTAAATGATTTAAAGCATGGCATTACGATGTTTGGATAACGTCCCTGATAAATCGGCCAAGATTCTTCGTAATTTAAAGTGCATTTCATCTATTTCACCGTTAGTAAAGCTCAGCATTCTTGACTCTAATCTTTTTAGAGTTTTATTTGACATATATCGGTTGTCCAAATAAGAATGCCCTCCTGTGATATCTGAGAAACAGTTAACCGTACAGCATTGAAATAAAAATGCTTATAGTAAATTTTTTTTGAGATATTTAAGGACATTATTTTGAATATCTAAATGTGCTACTAGAGGGCGTAATCGGAACTACAAAAGGCGCACTTTTGTTAATAAAACACTAAACCAATGAGTTACAATTATGTTTTTTTTAACACTAGAGGAAATAGTCGTCTAGGTGATATGAAATAGGTGGGAGAGGAGTAAATATTAGGACTATCTAACTTAAAATCTATTTAACATAAATTTATCGAAACGTGTCTTTTTTATTTATAATATTGAATGATTTATTTTTGTTGGGGGTGGATGTTTCAAAAATTTGTTTTTTTTTGCTACTTTGTTAAATTTTTAATAAAATCATCAGAAAAAAACATTACACCTAACCTAGGTTAACAAAATGATTTTTGACATAAAAAAAATCTTATAGCATGTCGCCAAAAGTAATGATTAAGAAGGGAGAGAAAAATCTTTAAAAATCCCTTTGCTTCAGGTAAATCAAATTTAATACATTTGGTCTCATTGGGACGATTTTGTGTAATAGATTTCATTACAACTTCAACTGTTTTATTTTTTTTAGGTTGATCAGTTTTGTTTATATTGAAAAGTAAATTAATATGTATTAACTTAATAAATTATATAATTTAAAAATATTTTAAACTTTGCATTAAGTTGGACACATTTTTACTTCTCTCGTAAAAAGGAAATATGTAATCGTGATTTCACGGTCCCTGGATGTCTGACTGTCTGTCTGTTCGCGGCATAGCTAAAAAACTACTTGCCTCATTGACTTCAAATATTGGTCAAAAATTAAGGGTCATATGGGGACGTCCTGGTAACATTTTGGTAAAAATCCAATATGGCAAAACAAAATGGCGGCTTAGTGAAATGTTAAAAGAATTATTATTAAAAAACTACTTATCCAATTTTTCTTAAATTTCGCACAAACATCAAGTATTATGTTGAAATTAACTGGTAACATTTTGACACGAATGCAAGATGGCGGAACAAAATCGCGGATTAATAAAATATTTAAAAATTCAGCCTGAAAAAACTGCTTAATGGATTGATTTCAAATTGAATGTCATAAGAAATTGTGGTATAGGGATCAACAAGTAAAACCGTGGTACTAATTTAAGATGACTGACCAAAATGGCGGTCAAATAAAATGTTTATAATCCTGAAAAAATCACAAAGTTCTACATATCTTCACGTTTTAGCACCCCTAGATACCAACAAATATATATTTTATCACTTCTGTTGCTCTTTCTGTCTGTCTGTTAGTCGGTCTGTCAGTTCGCGGCGTAGCTTAAAAACTATTTACGCGCTTGACTCTTTGGTCAAATATTAAGGATCATATGGGAATGACCTGGTGATATTTTGGTGAAAATCTAATTTGGCGGCCTACTGATATGTTAAAGAAAATATTACTAAAAAACTAATTATCCAATTTACCTCAAATTTTGCGCAAAAATCAAATGTTATAGAGGAATGAACTGGTAAGATTTTGGTACGAATCCAAGAGAGCAAGAAAAAATAGCGGCCAAAAAAATATTTAATAAATCAACCTGAGAAACTATTTATTAGATTGATTTTAAACATTGTGCAAGCATTAAGTGGGATATAGAGACAAACTCTTGCGGTTGAAATTGAAGATGGCAAAACAAAGTGGCGGCCAAATGAAATGTTTAAAAAATCAACGTAAAAAACTTCTTATTCAATTGACTTGCAATTTTTGGAAGAAACTGGTAAAATATTGATTAGGAATTCAATATGGGTTACTAAATGACTTTGTTTCAAACTAAATTAGGCCACATTTCACATTCCTAATATAAGGAAAGATTCAAAACGAAGTAAAATCCGGATAAATGAAATCAACCGCTTTTTTTGTATATATATATATATATATATATATATATATATATATATATATATATATATATATTAGATAGTCCTAATATTTACTCTTCTGCCACCTCTTTCGACTATTTCCTCTAGATTAAAAAAACATAATTTTAACGTATTGGTTTAGCATTTCATTAAAAAAAGTGCGGCTTTTTAATTTTTGTAGTTTCGATTATGCCCTTTATGAGTCATTATGCAGTAAAAATACACCTGAGGCAAGATGCTTTACTCGCGCCAATAATGATTGATATAAATCTACGAGAAAAAAGAGAGCCGAGAATCGGGTGTTAGTATTACGATAAATCAAACAAAGAGCACGCATAACATCTGTATAGTCCACCAAATTGTTAACAATTTTAAACAAGAAGACCGCTCCACTAACCAACCTATGTGAACTTAGCTTTAACAATTTATGTTGTTTTAAACTTTACTCATAACCACTATTTAGCATTTCTACACTAAATCTATAGTTCGTATGAAAAATAAACCTTTCTTGAATATTTTCAATCCTTTCGATATATTGATATATACGATATTGGGGATTCCATACAATATTTGCGAACTCGAGATGAGATCTTACAGACTCGCTATAGAGTAACAATAGCGAAGAAGGATTTTTAAAGGCCTCTGTAAAAGATCCTTAATAAAATTTACTTGCTAAACTGAAACACCATCTATGCAATATCTATAGAAAATATCATTCTTTAACCTAGAAAAGTTAATAAAGAAGGATTTACTTATATTTAGGACAAGTCTATTACGCTCGCAATATTTGGAGAGGTTGTCGATATCAGATTGAAACTTTACACAGCCTTCCATCAAACAATAATCGCTTTAAGTCATCCGCGTATAATGAGTAATTCACAGTGCTAAAACAGGTATGAATGTCAGATATAAAAAAAGAAAATAGAAGTGGACCTAAATGAGATCATTGTGAAATGCCCGATGTCTCAGTAACGCAGTTCGTTCAAAAACTGATTAACTTAATACATTGACTTCCATCAGATAGGTATTTCGCGCAATAACAATGCATTCTCCAAAGTTGGATGATGAACCTTATTAAATGCATTTGAAAAGTCGGTGTACACGGCATCCACCTGCTTTCTATCGTCCATGAACTCAGCTATGTATTGCACAAAAGGTATTAAATTAGTCACCACAAATCGTCTACGATAGAAGCCATGCTGTTAATCGCCAATGCTTTGTTTAACATTAAAAAATAACTTTTTGTAATAATAGATTCAAACATTTTTCCTGGTACTGATAAAATATAAATAGGGCGATAATTCGTACGTTAGTTCTGTCACCGCTCTTATAAACAGGTGTGATTTGTGCAGTTTTCCATAAAGAAAGAAATGTCGCCTTGCTTCGAGCTTTGTTGTATATAATAAAAAGAGGTAGCGACATTGAGACACAGCTCGATCTAAAAAAACAGGGTGTAGTATGCCATCAGGGCCAGCAGCCGTGTTAATGTTTAAGTTCTTTAGTTCGTTTTGGACTTGATCTATAGTAACATTATTAATATCTACAATATTGCAGTTTACGCTACCTGCATGAACCAACGAAGGCGGGGCGGAAGATACAAAGACGCTAGCAATAAAGGAGATACGATGTTTGTTTTAACTACATGCATTTTGAGAACATCGTTCTTCACATTTATTCTTCAGTGCGACACTACCACTATGCTACCTGGTGCGTAAAAGTAAATAGTGGGCTATGACTGTCGCTCTGGCGTTCATGAAAAAGTCGCAGTGACAGGTCAGGTTAAAAAAAATAAAGCAGCTGACAGTTAAGTACCTAGTTGTATCAAATCTGCGTGTTTTAATATTACGTTGTACACAATACAGCAATTCGTATAACCCTGGGGGCATTTAGGACTAGTCCCATCGAAAACTTGTTGTGTGAAGCTGAAGAACCACCTCTAGAGTTTAGAAGAAGGTACTGAGGTCTTTCTTATGCAGTCTCCATTGCGACTAATCCAAATCATCCAGTTTATAACAATACTTTCTCTAACAGATAGAGAACACTATTTGACCGCAAGAAAAGATCCGACCCACCATTTTACATACGGATAGCGAGGTATTTAGAAGATTTAAATATGACACTGCCACAGATTTTTAATACACAAAATGACACAACACCACCTTGGATCCTAAAATTACCCAATGTAGATAAATCCTTAATTAAATTCAACAAGAAAGAAACAAACCCGGCCATTATCAAGAATTCATTAAACGAAATATTACAAAACCACCAACAATGTATTCAAATTTACACAGATTCGTCTAAATCTGCAGACGGAGTTGGATCTGCTGTTGTAACACCAAACGGTAAACTGCATTCAATATCTAGCATACTTACAGGCGAACTTTGCGCTATACTGCAAGCTCTAGTTCACATAAATAAAGAACAGGAGAATACAAAATTTATAATAATAACAGACTCTTTAAACTCAATTTATGGCATTCAGCAATTATACTCTAAAAATCCTATTGTAAATATAATAAAAAAAGTGAAACACGATATTGAAAATAATGGGAAAGAAGTCAAGTTCTTGTGGGTGCCCTCTCATATTGGTATTATTGGTAATGAGAAAGCGGACACCGAAGCCCGCAGTTCGTACCATAATCCAAATGCAAAAACAGTTAACAGAGTGACATTAATTGACGCCAAAATTTTAATTAAAAATCATATTCTTAACGCATGGCAATTAGAAAGGCAGCAGTCAAATGCAAAATTACGAAAAATAAAAAACTCAGTGACACCATGGTCTAACATTCCAGTGCGACGAAATGAACAAGTGCTTTTTTTCTCGACTACGAATCGGACATACAAAACTAACCCACAGTTATCTCCTAAGCCGTTCAAATCCACCGCAGTCCGAGCAGTGCAACAATGTCATCACGTTCCACCATATTCTTATAGACTGTCCACGATACAGTGCCGCCGGACGGATATTTAATGTTCCTTTGGACATCTCACAAGCTCTAGGGAAAAATTGTGATTATAATAATATATTGTCTTTTCTGACTTATATTGGACTTACAAAAAATGAACTCTAATACAATACTTCTAGTAATTTATATATGTACACATGTTTTGTAAAGGTCAGCGCTAATAACCCTAAGTGGTTGATGCGCTTAAATAAAATAAATAAAAAAAAATAATTTTACGATATGCCCAGACGACGTTTAAGTCCAGTGGAAATAAGTAGGGCCCTTGGTATGTTAGATGGTGGAACAAAACAGGCTGATGTAGCGAAAACGATTTGTTGCGAAAACTATCTTTGTTATTATCTAGACTTGTTAAAACAAAAAAAAAAGTTATCACCAAGTTCTCTAAATATTATTAAATTTTAATGTAAGTTCGGCACAAAAGTCTGTCACTGTAGTAATCGAATTTAGTCAAAACTCAAAATCTTGGGTATCAAGGCATGTAAGCGTTGTTAGCAACAGAAATCTCAATTTCTGTCAGTCTTCTATGTAGTCCTGTAAATGATTTAAAGTATGGTATTACGATGTTTGGATAACGTCCCTGATAAATCGGCCAAGAGTGCATTTCATCTATTTCACCGTTAGTAAAGCTCTGCATTCTTGACTCAAATCTCTTTCGATTTTTAATTGACATGTATCGGTCGTCCAAAAAGAATGCTCTCCTGTGATACCTGAGAAACAGTTAACCTACAGCGTTGAAATAAAAATGTTTATAGTAAAATATTTCACGAGAAAATTGAGGGCAATATTTTAAATGTCTTAAGGTGCTGCTACAGGGCCTAATCTAAACTACAAGAATTAAAAAGATGCACTTTTCTTAATGAAATACTAAACCAATACGTTTACTTCTGAATGAGTTAACCTATGCCCAAGAAAATAATTAACAAAATATATAAATATATATATATATATATATATATATATATATATATATATATATATATATATATATATATATATATATATATATATATATATATATATATATATATATATATATATATATATATATATATATATATATATATATATATATATATATATATATATATATATATATATATATATATATATATATATATATATATATATATATATATATATATATATATATATATATATATATATATATATATATATATATATATATATATATATATATATATATATATATATATATATATATATATATATATATATATATATATATATATATATATATATATATATATATATATATATATATATATATATATATATATATATATATATATATATATATATATATATATATATATATATATATATATATATATATATATATATATATATATATATATATATATATATATATATATATATATATATATATATATATATATATATATATATATATATATATATATATATATATATATATATATATATATATATATATATATATATATATATATATATATATATATATATATATATATATATATATATATATATATATATATATATATATATATATATATATATATATATATATATATATATATATATATATATATATATATATATATATATATATATATATATATATATATGTATATATATATATATATATATATATATATATATATATATATATATATATATATATATATATATATATATATATATATATATATATATATATATATATATATATATATATATATATATATATATATATATATATATATATATATATATATTCATATAACGTGCTAAATCTAGTGGGGCTGTAGTCAAAGAGAGGAGACCTTAGATTAAAACACTTTGTTGCTTTGCCAAGCTTTCGGCAACTGTTTATTGCCTTCCTCAAGACAGCCTAAAAATTGTTATTATTTTGTATTAACATTTATTTTAAAGAAAAAGTTGTTGTGGACTTACTACTTGGTTTTACTCTTGAAGAAACAACACTGAAAAATTCTCAACATTGCTAAAGACCTATATACATATTATTTACACCTTTTTATCACTAGTTTTGACTTGGATGTTGTTATATTAACACATTTTAAAATTCTTAAAGATTTGGTTTATTCCAACGTGCAGACACTGTATATATGTATATATATATATATATATATATATATATATATATATATATATATATATATATATATATATATATATATATATATATATATATATATATATATATATATATATATATATATATATATATATATATATATATTAGATAGTCCTAATATTCACTCTTTCCCCATCTCTTGTGACTATTTCCTCTAGATTAAAAAAAACATATATTATTACATACATATATATTCTTATTTGGACGATCGGTACATGTCAATTAAAAATCTAAAGAGATTTGAGTCAAGAATACAGAGCTTTACTAACGGTGAAATAGATGAAATGCACTCTGAAATTGGGATTTCTGTTGCTAACAACGCTTACATGCCTTGATACCCAAGATTTTCAGTTGTGACTAAATTCGATTACTACAGTGACAGACTTTTGTACCGAACTTACCTTAAAATTTAATAATATTTAGAGAACTTGGTGATAACTTTTTTTTCTTTATACACGTCAAATCTAGATAACAATAAAGATAGTTTTCGCAACAAATCATTTTCGCTACATCAGCCTGTTCCATTCCACCAGCTATCATACCAAGAGATCTACTTATTTCTACTGGACTTAAATGTCGTCTGGGCATATCGTAAAATTAAAACACGCAGATCTGATATAACTAGGTATTTAAATGTCAGCTGCTTTATTTTTTTAACCTGACCTGTCACTGCGACTTTGTCATAAACGCTAGAACGACAGTCATAGCCCACTATATTTACTTTTATGCACCAGGTAGCATATTGGTAGTGTCGCACTGGGGAATAATCGCAATATTGTAGATAATAATAATGTTACCATAGATCAAGTCGAAAACGAACTAAAGAACTTGAAAATTAACAAGGGTGCTGGCTCTGAAGGCATACCATCCTGTTTTTTTAGATCGAGCTGTGTCTCAATGTGGCTACCTCTTTTTATTATATACAACAAAGCGCTAAGCGAGAGGACATTTCGTTCGTGGAAAAACGCACAAATCACACCTGTTTATGAGAGCGGTGACGGAACTATCAGTGCCAAGAAAAATTTTTGAATCTATTATTACAAAAGAATTATTTTTTAATGTTAAACAAAGCATTGGCGATGACCAGCATGGCTTCTATCGAGGACGATCTGTGGTAACCAACTTAGTGCCTTTTTTGCAATACCATTATACGCGGATGACTTAAAGCTTTACAAAACGGTTAGTTCGATGGAAGAGTGTAAAGTTTCAATCTGATATTGATAACCTCTTCAAATATTGTGAGCGTAGTACACTTCTCCTAAATATAAGTAACTCCTTCTTTATTAACTTTTCTAGGTTAAAGAATAATATTTTCTATAGTTATTGCATAGATGGTGTTTCAGTTCAGCAGGTAAATTTTATGAAGGATCCTTTACAGAGGCCTTTAAAAATCTTCTCGTTTAAAATTGTTAACAATTTGGTAGATTGCACTGATGCTATATGTGCTCTTTGTTTGAACTGTCGTTATATTAACACCTCATGCTCGGCTCTCTTTTATTATCCCACTTATCGCACAAATCCGACCAGTCACTCTCCTATAAATTTGTTCCAAAAAAATTATAATCGCTATTTCTCCCACATAGATTTATATCAGTCATTATTGGCGCAAGTAAAGCATCTTGCCTCAGGTGTATTTTTACCTCATAATGATTCATAGAAACTAGTAATATAATTTTTTTTCTAGACACTTAACCATAGTATTAGAATAAGTTTTTTTTGGGAATAATTATGGCATTATAATTGTTAAATCTTTGGTGCACCTTTGTAAACTGTAATGTCAATCACTATGTTAAGGTGCCTAATAAATAAATAAACAAATAAATAAATAAATTAATTAAAAGGGGTAAAAACAAATTTCGCGAAGAGAAATCTAAGTCAGGTAATTCGCTGTTGGTACTTTCTATACAGAGGTTTAAAGAAAGTATAAATAACAGTTTTTATAAAAAATATTCGGAAATCGGATAAATATTATTCATTTTTTTTTCAAGTATGAATTTACGCATCAAATTATCATATTCTTTAAATATGGTCAGCAGCGTATTTAGTAACTAAATAATATTATTTATAAATCATAGTGGTAATGTCAAATTAAAATTAATTTATTTCTGATTCATAGGAAGTGACCAATGTTAAATAGTACCTCTTTTAATATCTCAACTGAAGTCGTAAATAAATACAATTAAACCTTCAACTGCAATTAATCTATTATCAACAAATATATCAAGCCTTCTAGCTTCTAAATGAAATTATTTGCATTGTAGCCAATTATGACTCGTAAATAAAGAGTACTTCAACATGCAAATTTATCAGATAGAACTTTATTACTACTATAACTTTTAAATCATTTCTAAAAAAACATATTTGTGAACTTGGAGAGCCTCTATTCACTCCACTATTCGCTAGAAAAATTGAAGAAAAATATATCTGTACTGTAATTTAAATTAAGTTTGATATACAAAAGAAAAACTCAATCATACTCTGTCTGGCGCATGTAATTTAATAGTCATTATTGCCTTACCGAAGCACAGGTCACCTGAATGGCCCTTCAGGAATTAATTTAGTACATTTTGCTAAAAGTGCAATTTGCCAATTCCAGTTGTTAAATAGTATTTTTCGCCATATATTGAAATAAACTAATGTCCGTAACAGCACTGAAGAGTCATGTATTAACGCATTGACCGATTGTAATGCATTCAATAAATGTAGATTTTATATATTTATTTACGACAATATAATATTATTATGTCATATAAAATTTCTCTTATAAACTTTTCACAATTTTTGATATACAATATAAATGGTACGTTCTTCTAACACTTTGCTTCTTTTAAATTTGTGCTCTTCTGTCAGAAATGTGAAAGTATTTTAAAAATAAAAAATATTGTAGAAAATATAATTGGAAGCTCTCACGACTCTGACCAAATAAAAAATGATAGACCTTGGGATTAGACCGTTCCAAAACGGAGTCACTTACCGACATTTCACCTTCGATTGCCCGAGGCATCTTCAGCGACCTCAACTCCGTGTCATCGAAATACTCGTAAAAGTGACAGTCGACATAACAATCAAAAGAATATCAACGGAGTAAGCTGACGTAATCAGATATGAGACAGTGAAGATCATTACACGCTCTAGAATAGCTGGTTAAAACTCTCAGATTCTGAGAAAATTGTCACAAAAATTTAAATGACAATGGAGAAATGTGAAAGTCACCGCTGGTATATTATATTATATATTATATATATTAAAGTCAAAATGTTGGTTTAGATATGTAGATGACACTTTCGCCCTATGGTCTCATGCTCCATAACATATTTATATCTTTCTTTATCATCTATATTAGCAACACTTGATTAGAACATTTACAATGAAAATTGACTCAAAATGCACGATTTCCTTGCTAGATGTTCTTGTACATTTGGTACACAGAAAATTAACACATAGGAATAAGTACGCGGTGATCATTTATAATGTCCCCCCCCTCTAACTTTTTTATTTGACGTTTGGTAGAAAAACGTCAAATATAAAAGTTTCACAAAAAAACAATAAGCTATTTGCAGCATACATTTTTATATATACAGGGTGTTGCCGAAATCACCCACAGATTAAAGTTATATTTTTTTAAATGGAACACCCTGTATATTATACGCTAAATTAAATCCTATGAAAATTCTGCATATTTTTTGTATAACATGTCCTATACCCAAATACAATAGTTTTCGAAATATCTGCGATTTATTCTAAAGCTTATAATTTAGCTTAGGTGGCTGTGAAGTAGATCGATACCAACAAACAAAATGTTTGTTTATAACTGACAGTGACAGTTACACATTTAGCAACATTATACGTTCTTTTTATTGTAAAATGCCCTATTCGGAAAGAGAAAAAGGATTAATTTTGGAAACTTTTATCAAAGCAAATAAGAGTGCTAAATTGGTTCAAAGAGAATTACGTGTAATTAACCCCCGGATGCACATTCCGGACAAAAAAACCTTTCATCGAATTTATGAAAAATTTCAACAAACATCCAGCCTAACGAGAAAGAAGAGAACAATGGAAATTGATGAAGGTAGTGATTTAAACATTTTACTAAAAGTGGAAGAAAATCCCAATATTTCCATAAGAAAAATATCGGGAAGCCTGAGAGAAGAGCTTATTGATCCAAAAAATACATCTTATGGGAGGATTCAAACCACTCTCAAAAATGCAGGATACAAGGCATTCAAAATTAGGCCTACCACAAAATTAACGCCCAGGCAGGCATCGAGAAAAAAGGGTTGAATTTTGCCATGCAATGTTGGAAAAAGTTAATGAAAATGAAGATTATTTAAAAAATGTTTTTTGGACCGACGAGTCATCGTTTTCTACTAGTGGAATGATAAATCGAAAAAATAGCAGACAGTGGGCCACAGTAAGTCCCCATTGCTACAGGGAATTTCAATTTCAAGGACGTCAAACTGTTAATGTGTGGTGTGCTATTTTAAACAATAAAATAATAGGCCCTCATTTTTTCGAAGATACTTTAAACGGTAATGGTTATATGAATTTTCTCCGGAACGAATTAGAAAACTACATGGATGAGCTCCCATTGGAGCAACTGAGAAACCTCGTCTTCCAACAAGATGGTGCTCCTCCTCATTGTGTCGTATTGGTTAAAGACTATTTAAACCAACAGTTCACGGAATGGATTGGAAAAAATGCTACGATAAACTGGCCACCTAACAGTCCTGACTTGACGCCGATGGATGCATTTTTATGGGGAACTCTAAAAGATCGTGTGAACTCAAATAACATCGAAAATAGAGAACACCTAAAAGTCTTGATTAGAACGGAAATTCAAATTCTAAATCAAGAATATTCCCAGTCTATCACTGCCGCTTTGGATCGATTACGAAGAACATACATCAAATGTATTGAAGAAAACGGGGGACCAGTTGAACAATTCCATTTGTAAGAATAAATGTATTATATTATTATCTAAATTATTAATTAAGTTTTAGAAGTTTTTTTTGTTTTTGAAGCTTTCAGGCTTCCCTTTTCTTATGGAAATATTGGGCTTTTCTTCCACTTTTAGTAAAATGTTAAAATCACTGCCTTCATCAGTTTCCAATGTTTTCTTTTTTCTCGCTAGTCTGGATTTTTGTTGTAATAAAAATTTCCAAAATTAATTGTTTTTCTCTTTCCGAATAAGGCATTTTACAATAAAAAGAACGTATAATGTTGCTAAATGTGTAACTGTCACTGTCACTTATAAACAAATATTTTGTTTGTTGGTATCGATCTACTTCACAGCCACCTAAGCTAAATTATAAGCTTTAGAATAATGTTTTTATTTCTGAATGATAAAATCGCAGATATTTCGAAAACTATTGTATTTGGGTATAGGAAATATTATACAAAAAATATGCAGAATTTTCATAGGATTTAATTTAGCGTATAATATACAGGGTATTCCATTTAAAAAAATATAACTTTTATCTGTGGGTGATTTCGGCAACACCCTGTATAAATAAAAATGTATGCTGCAAATAGCTTATTGTTTTTTGTGAAACTTTTATATTTGACGTTTTTCTACCAAACGTCAAATAAAAAAGTTTGAGGGGGGGGACATTATAAATGATCACCCTGTACATAAATGCAAATTCTCACCAGATTCCACAGAGAAGCCTTTTATTCGAAAATAGAGAAACTAACTGAAAATTTAAGAAGAACGCATTTTGCACTAAATATATTACATGATCATTTAAAAATATAATAATCCTAATCCGTGAGAGGGAAACAAGGAAGGAGTTACCAATATCAAGCGGTTCAATTTTTAAACTGAACACTTGATCGATGAGTATATAGAAGATACTGGACAATCAATATCCAGTGTTCTAATACATTGTTCATATTACGTAAGTGTAGTATACAGAATATGGATTGTCCAGAAACAAATTGTATAATCTGCTGTAGCTAAAATTAGCATTACATTGGACATGTAATTTCAATAGAAGAGCGGGCTACAGTCTACACCAATACCTTACACTGGGTTGCAATTCCTTGAGCAATATATATATATATATATATATATATATATATATATATATATATATATATATATATATATATATATATATATATATATATATATATATATATATATATATATATATATATATATATATATATATATATATATATATATATATATATATATATATATATATATATATATATATATATATATATATATATATATATATATATATATATATATATATATATATATATATATATATATATATATATATATATATATATATATATATATATATATATATATATATATATATATATATATATATATATATATATATATATATATATATATATATATATATATATATATATATATATATATATATATATATATATATATATATATATATATATATATATATATATATGTATATATGTACATATATATATATATATATATATATATATATATATATGTATGTATATATATATATATGTATATACGTACATATATATATATATATATATATATATATATATATGTATATATATATGTATATATATATGTATATATGTATATATGAAATAATAGCCGCTAGAGTCTGAGTTAATAATTTGATTTGAAATTAAGGCTCCAGGCACATATGTTGCCATTCTTGACAATTAGATAGCTATCTGTTCTGAATATAAAAACATGTATGTCAAAAATACAATGGAGTACGCATAACCCTAAATAGATACCGTTTGTAAATACAATTTAAATGTTGAACTAAAGGGTAGGTTTGATAACTGTCAAATATTTCTATCGAAAAGATCGGAGATTCTATCTACCATTTTTTTTAATTAATAGTTTCCAAAAAAAAGAAGTATCTTCATTTTTAAAAAGTTGCTCCCCTAAAATCACCCTGTGTAGTATAAAAAAAAGTATATATAAAATACAGATTTGGCGCCATCGAACCATTAAAAACCTAAAATTTAATTTTGTTTTTAGGGAGTAGTTTCACCCCCTTAGAGTAACCCTATATACAATAAATTGTTTTTTTATGCAAAAAAAGGGAAATAAATCTGTCCTGGTTTACCATTTTATAAAAAACCGAAGCGTTATGGATAAAATAATTTTTGTATTTTTAGGGGATTCTTGTATTCCCAAAGGCTACCCTCCATAGTGCAAAAAATATTTAATGTAGAAAGAGAAAAGAAATTTGACATGTTTCAACGTTTTTTTTTCAACTCACCGCTGTTCAATAAGGAAAAAATATTATGGACAAAAATTGAAGAAATTTGACGTATTTCATCATTTTTTAGGCAAGTTTCATGGTTCTGGAATATATTTTTTTTATCTCCAGGTAGTTTCCTAGAGCTACACTGTATAGTTGAAAAAATGTTTTATATAGAAAAATAAGTAAATTTAACGTATTTCATCTTCTTTTGATATTTTTTTCGTTTCCAGGGGGATGCCTCATCATTTTAGCGCTACAATGTATACTGAAACAAACGTATAAAAAATAAATAAATTTCGAAATATTATTTATCTTTTTAAAATACATTTCCACAATTTTTCCATGTAAAGGCAGTTACCTACACTATATCTGCTTTCAATACGCTTTAAAATATCTACACCCATGACAAATTCTAATTCCCGGGAGACACTGACCCACACTATTTTTTATGTAAATTTGAAATGATTTCGTTCAACTGTTCTTCGTTTTATATTCGAGTGGCATTTGGGTTCACATACACACTCGTCCAAACAAGCATTATATATTTTTTTAACAAATATGTTAAATATTTCGCGAATTTAATACTACTCAAATATATCTATTAGTATATTTAATAATACAATATATGGGCTCTTATATAGAAAAGTAAAAATATGATAAATTAATGGTCTTAATGGAAAATCTCAAATCTATATTTTTAACCGTTTAAAATTTACACTAAGAAAACATTTTGCAGCTCTCAATTCAGAATGCATTAAATAACTAAAAACCTCTTTATACCTACTATCCAAGTTTTGACCAAAATATTTTTCTAATCTTACCAGTATAAATAAAATCCATATGAAATGCTATTTTAACCCATATATAATACATCTGAAACCCTTAATGATCAGTGAGGATTATTATCAGGTTGTATAAGCATAGTAGTCCGCAACAAATTCAGAAATTATAAAGAATGCGAATTTAAATACCCAGCACTCAATACACAATATTAAATTAAAGCTGCTGTTGAATCCCCCGATTAATTAAAAAATGCTACTTCTCAGGACCGAATTGCTTACCACCCTACAGTCAACGATACTTTACATACCGCATGTAAAGCAAAAATAAGAATAAAACTACTTCTGAGTCCTGCGTACATTAAAGAAAGCAACTATTCCGAAACAAAGTACTTCAACAGCCCATCTTAAACATATTCAAACAAGTAAATATTACCTAATAATACCTGAAATGGAAAATAACGACCTGCATTTTGAATCGAAAAGTGACCCTAATTTAAAAAATGCAGAGTCGAGAAAAAGAAAAGCGCGTACGGCTATAATAACTTAGTCCATCAAAAAATACTGCATTAACAGTAGTTAGTTTTAGTAAAAGTCAAAAGGTATACAGGGTTGGCAAAAAAATGTGAGCACTGATCAAGAGTAAACTACCCTTAATTTTAAAGAAAGAAAAGTTGTTTAGGATCAGAAGAGAAAACTTTGTTTCGAATCAAAACCCGTGTTCAGATTTGAAATCGTAGACTCTTATTTAAAGAAAAAAAAATCCGTACATTTTAAATATCCCCGTATTTTTTGCCGAATAAACGAAAACAGGCATTAAATCTAAGCAAGAGAAAGTAACCTGTCCCTAAATTTTCAGATAATAGTTTTGATTATTGTAATTAATTTAGACTTAATATTTTTAATAATAATAAATGTATTTGTCTGTTACAAGGGAATTTACTTAATCTTCAGAATGTTGAATGCAATTTTTATAGTGAGCTAAATGTCTAATCAATTTAGCATGCATACACAAAAACTTGAATCTCAATTCAAATGTTAGTTTTTTTATAGTTTTATTTCAGTGTTCAAAATAACTCTAATAACGTACTGTATAAAATTATTCTTATTATTACGTTTTGGTGGTAGTAGGGTGAGAAAAAACAGAACGCTATAATTTTATATCTGAACACAGGTTTTGACTTTTTTCAATATCATTTAGCCATATTTTTAAAATTAGGGCTACTTTGCTCTTGATCAGTTTCACATTTTTCCGACTTTTCCTAAGACTAAATACTGCTAAATGCAGTATGCACCAACTTTTTTCAAGAATAAAACTTTCTGAGAAATCGAAAATAAAAAAGTTTCCCATATGTTGCACACTTTTTGAACCACACTATATATAATCAAAAAAATCAAGTAATATATTCCACTGAGTTCCACAATTTTTCAATATCAGTACATTTCGCCTAAAAAGTTTTTAATGTAACTGCTATCAATTTGTGCGCTCTAAATAGGAATATTTTTACGATTTCGTAGCCCTAAAATAAATCGAAAATGTACTACCATGACATCCAAAATCTAATCCTCGCGGAATATTGACGTAGACCATTTTTAGTAAAAAATATGAAAGCCTTAATGGAAAATCTCAAATATATATGTTTGGCCGTCTAAAATTTAAACTGAAAAAATTTTGCTCAAATCAGAATGTTTAGTATCCATGTATAACACATAAGCTTTGATCAAAACACTTTTCTAATCAGCCCAGTATAACAAAAAATGGTTATTATTAGTCAATATAACCATAAAAGCCCGCCAGATTTTGGAAGAGAACAAAATTAGCGACTTTGTATACATATAATATTTTTATTAAAACTACTATTGATCACTATGAATCACTTTATTACTGGAATAATGCGACTAGTTCGGACCAATTTGCTTAAGCACTCCTGGACAGTGCAAAATTACAAAACAGAATAAAGTCGGCGACATTTTATTTTATTGACCGAATATAAAGCAAATATAAATAACACTGCTACTGAATTTATACCGGAAAAGCAACTATTCCAGAAAGAAGTATTTTAACAGGCCGTATATTGAATATATTGCAAGCATCCCTCATTATTATCTGAAAGGGAAAAAACCCTCAATAATTAAAACACCTACCTATTAATATAATTTGTACATATCGTTAAATCTCCAAACCATACACGTGTTTGTTTTTTTGTATTATAATTACATTGGTTTCGTTTACAAGTTTAGGCATGAAATACTTGTTAGAACTTTATTTGGACAGGACCTGATATTTCTATACTTTTTGGCAAGTACATTTATGTTTAACGCTACTTAAAGCAACCAAGGAAATAATTACACATTTCTGGAGATACTGCGAGTTAAAGAGATCGCGTACCTGTCAAACTTAATCTGACAACACCAGGCCTCCTTTTAAAAAGTGGTTATATTCGAAACTCGATTTTGTCCATTTTTTGGACTTGGATTAAAAAAATTGGTAAATTTCTTTACCCGGAACTTCCCTCGTTATGATTTTTTTTCATTTGTTAGGAATAGTGAAGTGTAACCAAATTTAGTTCAGTACATAGTCACAGTATATATGTGACACATACTGTCTTTTCATTTTTGTTTGTTCCATCATATTGGATTCCTACCAATATTTTACCATTTTCTTTCTACCTATACCACACTTGACTTTTGGGCATAATAAAATAAATTTAATAAGTAGTTTTTACATTGACACATACCACTGCTTCGTCATATTGAATTTGTACCATTTTATGTCATTTTCACATCTAATTTTTCTGCAAAATCAATGGACTAAGATTTTTTTACCTTGATATTTTAAAAATTTTATTTAGCCGCCATTTTGTTTCGCCACCTAAAATTGAAACCCATATTAATGTGCGGGACACGAAAGAAAACCGGGAGGTCCTTAAAATAAAGGTTCATAGTCTTAAGCAAGCGGAAAAATAAAATTTGTGTACGCAAATAAATTTTATGTTATTTTATTTTTTGTCATAGTTTACCGCTTCACCTATAAAGTCAGCCAGCTAAGCGGTAAGGAAAATTAATCGAGGATTTACTAAATTTCGCACTGGTCCACTTGTAATTGGGATGTGTCTAGAGTCTCCATGCACTTGCCGCTAGAAGGTTCTAGCTATTTCCAGTGGCGCTTATACATTTCGAGCATTTGTTTTCATTTCTATATAAATACGTTGCGTTGAATTTGAATTATTATTTCGAAGTAACGATGGAGAGTAAAAGAGAAAAAACAATTCGAAGCGGTGCACGTGAAGTTATTGCGAGCGTTATAGAAGAGGCCTGTACTAGAGAAGCTGAAAATAATAGTTTGACTATTCCAATACAAAATCGGACAGAACGCGCTGCATTTTACACTGGTGTTTCGGAAAGTAGCGTAAGAAAAATTCAAAGAGAACGTAACGTTCGATCATGTTCTACTTCACCTTTAAAATCTCCTGGTAAAAAAGACCCCGATTATCATACAAAGATAAAATTGACGATGGTGATTTTCAAGTAATTCGACGAACAATAGAAGATTTTTATATAGACTTGAAGAAGGTTGTGACCTGCAAACCCCTACTTCATGCTGCAAAGAACAAAATAGATTTTCCGTACGGGTATAAAACCTTAAATCGGCTTTTACGATCAAATGGTTTTGTTTGGCGCAAGTGCCAGAATAAACGAAAATTGCTCATTGAGAGACCAAATATTTTTCACTGGTGGGTGAAATATCTATCAACTGTAAGGCAATATAGGCAAGAAGGACGCAATATTGTGTATCTAGACGGAACCTGGGTAGATAATGATATGACAGTGAACAAATGCTGGCAAAGTGAAAGTTTTACAGGTGTTGTTCAGGGAATCCGCTCTAGTAGTCGCTTTATTATAGTTCATGCTGGTTCAGAAGCCGGATTTGTTCCAGGTGCTGCTTTAGTTTCGCTCGAGACTAATAAATGGAGACTATCATGGACAGATGAATAGGGATAATTTTGAAAAGTGGTTGCTCGAGAAGCTTCTACCTAACATTCCTCCCAAATCAGTCGTGGTATTGGATAATGCGTCTTATCATTCTCACGTAGAAGATAAAGTGCCAACTAAATATTCTACAAAAGCTCATATGATATCGTGGCTTAAATCGAACAATCTTGTATGTGATCCACCATGGAGAAAATATCAATTATATGAAGTAATATCAGACAACAAGCCTAGAGAAAAAAGTATAAAATTGACAGTCTTTTACGTAACTTCGGTCATACACCTTTAAGGCTGCCTCCATACATGTGCGACCTCAACTCTATTGAACTTGCATGGGCAGGAGTATAAAAATATATTCGAAAGCGCAACACCGGTAAACTTTCAATTAAAGATTTAAATAAAATAACATTAGAAGCGATTGACTCGGAAATCGTATGTTAAACGTGTTCGTTCTATTGAAGATAAATACTGGGAAGTAGATGGCAAAATTGAGACGGTTATTGACGATTTAGTTATCACACTGGGATCTTCAAGTAGTGACGACGAAACCTCATCATTTTCAGAGGAAGACAACGATTTAGAAGGAATCGAACCATTAGAATCACAGCCGTCAACCTCAAAAATGGCTTAGTTTTTTTTCATATATTTTGTAAAATTGTTCATAAAGTAGCTGTCAATAAACTGCTTCAAAATAATTAATTTTCTGCTCAATACCGGGTGTCAAAAATATCTAATATTGCAATTAATATTTGAAAAACTACAAAATTAACACATCAATGTAGTTATAGTAGGGGAGCCAGCACTGATTCCAGTGAACAAGATTTATCAAAATTTTAACTTATGCAGTTTGACTTTGTGCTATTCGGGTATACCAAAAGTGACCGTTTGTCTCCGTCTGTCATATTACTTTGCACAGGGGGCGTCATTGTGAGGTACTATACAGGGCGTTTCCTAATTGCGTGCTAATGTTAAAGGGGGTGATTCTTGGACCTTTTTAAGAAAAAGTTTAATATGATCCTAAAAGTCTTAACTTTGGAGATACGGGGTTTTAAAAAAACATTTTTTTTAAATCCTAGTGCTGATGCTATTATAGGTAAATAACTGTGTAAAATTTGATACACGTCTTTTATGCATAAAAGGGCATTTTTTATTAACAATCAATTTTTGAAATTTCTACCAGTGGCGTGCAAATGTAATTAACCTGGGTAAATCCGTATGCTCCTTAATGCATAGAAGACGTGTATCAAATTTCATGCAGTTATCTACAATAGCATTCATGGGATGAAAAAAAAATGTTTTCTTTTTAAACTTTACCATCCTGTATCTCAAAAGTTAAGACTTTTAGGACATAAAAACACCTTCTTTAACATAGGCACGCAATTAGGAAACGCCCTGTATAGTACTTCACAATGACTGCCCCTGTATAAAGTAATATGACAAACGGAGCAAGACGGCCACTTTTGGCATACCCGAGTAGCCCAAAGTCGAACTGCATAAATTAAAATTTTGACAAATCTCGTTCACTGGATCTGATGGTGGCTGCCCTTGTAAAATCTGGACTTGTAAATCGTGTATCACTACACTGGGTGGTCCAATAATAGTGGAGGTAGGCAGTAGTCTGGGAACAGTTAATGAGAGAACTCAAGAAAAAATATATTTATAGGTAAATCGATCAAGAAAAATCAAAATTAAATCATTTTAAAATTCGAAAGTTCGCCGTTTTTGCAACACAAAAGAGATATAGAAGTGCGGTACACGAAAGAAAACATACAAATATAGATAAAGGTTTATTAAGCATAGTTAATTTTTTTTAATTATCTGAAGTGCGTATAGACAAAAAGGAGTGCCATATTATTTAAAGAACGACGGGACACCACTCGTTTAAAGAGATTTCTTGGCCGACCTTCCTAAATCGATTGACTCCGCCCGGTGTTCTTTCGTGTCCCTCACTTTACCAGTCTTTACCTACTCCGCTGATCCGCAGATACTGCATAGATGTTAAGTTTCTAACTCGTTTTCGTTATCGATCCTCTTGTTGTTATGTTAAAGTGATATATTATTTGGGGTTAGGATCCAGTAAAAAAATAAAAGCCTTTTTAAATGTCTACGTTTCGCAAGTTTATAGTTGCGTCCTCAAGAAACAGATTTAATATCCTACATGAAACCCATATTATCAGACTTTACCTACTTCGTTGGTCTGCAGATATTTCCTAACTCCAAAAAATACACCACTCTATCAACAAGAAAATCGTTAGCGCAAACCATTTAAAAACTTAATATGTGCGAAATATTTGCAACGGAGTAGGTAAAGACTGATAATATGAGTTTCATGCAGGATATAAAATCTACGTGTCGTGAGAATGCAACAATAGAGTTGCGAAACGTCGATAATTTAAAAAAAGACTTTTGTTGTTAATACTGGATCCTAACCCCAAATAATACACCACTCTAACATAAGAACAAGGGGAACAAGAGGATCGTTTACGAAAACCATTTGGAAACTTAATATCTGGAAAATATCTGCGGATCAACGTAGTAGGTAAAAACTGATAATATGGCAGAACATAGAATCTATATATGTGTCCTGAGAATGCAACAATAAAGTTGAGAAACGTCGACAATTTAAAAAAGCATTTTGTTTCTTTACTGGATCCTAACCTCAAATAATACACCACTGTAACATAACAACAAGAGGTTTGTTAACAAAAACCATTTAGAAACTTAATATCTAGGAAATATCTGCGTATTTATGGAGTAGGTAAAGACTGATAATATGGGTTTCTTGCAGGATATAGGATCTATATATGTGTCCTGAGGATGCACAAATTAACATTGTTCAACCATATTGGATTTTTAGCAAAATATTACCAGGTCATCCTCATATGACCCTTAATTTTTGGTCAAAATTTGAAGTCAATCGGGTAAGTAGTATTTAAGCTACGTCCCGAACTGAACAGTAGACGGACCGACGGATTTGCTAAAACATGTTTTTTGGAATCTAGGAACGTTAAAACGTGAATATAAGTAAAATCTAGAGAGTGAATTTTTAACGATTACAAAATTTTATTCAGCCGCAATTTTGTTCCATCTTGAATTAGTAACTAGTTTTACTAGTTAAGCACTATACCACAATTAGTTATGGCACACAATTTGCAATCATTAAGTAGTTTCTA
Source organism: Kuschelorhynchus macadamiae (assembly GCA_030620095.1). NCBI lineage: Eukaryota > Metazoa > Arthropoda > Insecta > Coleoptera > Curculionidae > Kuschelorhynchus > Kuschelorhynchus macadamiae. Next base: position 600,923 of record JAUTXW010000450.1, read on the forward strand.
GTTTTTTATTTTGTGCCGCCATCTTGCATTCGTACCAAAATTTTACCAGTTGATTCCAACATAATAATTGATGTTTATGCAAAATTTGAAATAAATTCGACAAGTAGCTTTTTCATTATGTTTTTTCTTAATATTTCACTATGCCGCCATTTTGTTCCGCCATCTTGGATTCGTACTAAAATGTTATCACTTGATTCCAACAAAATACTTGATGTTTTTGCAAAATTTGAGATACATTGGATGAGGTGTTTTTTAATAATAATTTTTTTAACATTTCACTAAGTCGCCATTTTGTTTCGCGATATTGGATTTTTACCAAAATCTTACCGGGTCATCCCTATATGAACCTTAATTTTTGACCAAAATTTCAAGTGAATCGGGTAAGTAGTTTTTGGAGCTATGCCGCGAACAGGCAGACAGACAGACAGACGGACAGACGGACAGACAGACAGACCGACGAAATTGAGAAAACATGTTTTCCGTCATCTAGGCCCCTGAAGCGTAAAGATCTGAAAATATCTCGGAGAGTGATTTTTTCACGATTACAATACTCCCTTTTACGAGGGAAGTAAAAATGTGAATTTATGTCTTGTAGCAAAGAGGTGGAATTTCTGTCATGTGTAATCATTTTTATCCCAGGAGGTAGCGATACGAAGCAACGTAGGGTTAAAGAGCGGCAAGCTGATTTCATCCTTAATACACACGGAAGTGAACTATACACCGGTTTATAGAGGAAGTAAGTTAGAATCAACCGTTCAGTTGTTACAGGGCCAAATGTAAAATACTAGTGAAGAACATGGGACAAAATTGTAAGTGTATTTCTAAAAGGCTCACCCTGTATAATAGGGTCCTGGTTTTTCAATCCTTGGGGAAACTTTAGAGCTTCAAAAACTATTCCCGCCCCTCATTACTCTTTTCGAAAAAAAAAATTGTGAAATGTGTGTAAATTGAAATGGCCAAAACAGTTGTTTTTTTTTTTCGCATTCTAACTACTTTCCTGCTATTTGCGTTATAGGCATCCCAGTTTGATTTGCTTGCTTGGTAAAGCAAGTCGGGTTTCCACTCGGCAAAATACCTCCAAAATTACCCTATTTAACGATTGTACTCCGAGATTTTTGGGCGAGAAAACAGAGAAAACAAATGTCTCACTTCGAAAAATTAACCATAGTGACATGGGACTCCACTCTTAAGTTATAGGCGAGAAAGAGACATTTTATTGTCTGTTTATTCTACACTAATATAAAGGACAGGGAACTGGAAAATAGTATATAGAGATAGTTACATTTATGGTTGTAACTTTTATTTGTTTACTCCAACTTTCAATTGCTTACTTACAAAAAAAATTAAAGAGGAGAATAGACCAGTACACTGTACCGTCTAATGAGATTCATATATGATATCGCGATATCGATAGAGGCATTATTTAAGATTCTAAAAATTTTCTTTTCGGGAGTTGAGTGTTGACTCTATTCTTTGATGTACACTAAAATATATCCTATATGCTACTTAAGATAACCTATCTTAGTTAGAAGGAGTATTACGATTAAAAAAATTGCAGCGTTTTTTTCATAATCTGATAGATTCCGAAAGCCAGGAACGTGCCGTATAATTTAACGTTAGAAATGTGTGCTCTAGTTATCTTAATAACCCTACATTGTTCTCCACACCAATTACTACCTTGCTTAAAACGCAATCTTTGACTGCCATGGTCAGTTAGGAATCGTAGTTATTGAAAGAAGAGGGTGTTTCAACAAAATTAATTTCCAACCCCTCCCATTTTGTTGTACAAAACTCCGTCAAAAATTGGTACTTCATTAGATCAGAACACTGTATGAGCGTTAAGGTATAGAAGTCATTTTTTTATACAGGATCTATCCTACAGAACCGTTTCCCAATGTTACGATAGGTTTCGACTAATTCACCTGTACGTTGTACGACTATACACCGTACGTTGAAATCAATCTGAAAACTGGGTAACGTTTAGTTGAGCACAAGTAAGATGTTAAAAGCATGCTAAGATCTTTCTGATCTGATCTTGAAAAGTAGAGATCTCTTAAATGCCTCGTATAATCGAACACAAAATGTCAGAAACTATTTCCATTTTGACATGGTTTAATCCCAACAACCTCGATTGATATAAGGAAATAAAGTGTGTCCCAAATTCGCTTCTCTATATAGGGATCTCGGCTCCTATTATACCTACAGCAAAGGTTAAATAGAAAATGTTTTAGAGCACACTTAGCGCATTCGATATCCGGATTCAGATTAACGATCGGTCAATTGGTTTTGGAAATATTCGCGAAACTTTAATTTTTCTTATGGGCAGCCATATTGGATTTTTCGATTTTTGGAAAGAGCGTAAAATTTCTAGTCTAGTGATGTCTCACAAGTGCATAAAAGACTTTAGTATCATCGAAATATCACACTTCGTAAAGTTAGGTCTCAATTTTTTCTAAGGAGGCCATGATTTATATGTAATAAAAGTGGACTTTCAACTTGACGTTACATAATTCAATATTAATAATTCAAAGTATCAAAGTCTTGTTTTAATAAGTAGTACGCTTTTATCTCAATAAAATCATAAATCTGACACACAAATTGTCGATATCTGTTGAAAATGGCCGGTATTACCTATTCAAATGAAGAAAAGTTTGACATGTTAGCGCTGTACTTGCAGTCACACAAATACGCTGACATTACCTCAGAAAGGTATTTGGAGATGTATCCCGAACGACTGGAACCTCATAAAACTCAATTTAGAAAAATCGTAGTTAATTTAATTAACCCATGGATCCTTCGAACAAACTAGAAGCGGATACAATATTGACAATTGCAAATCGCGACAGAAACATTTTACAAGCTGTCAACGATAATGTAATGTAATAGTTCAAGGAGACTGATTTTCCAAGACGACTACGCTTCTGTGAGTGGTATACTAGGAAGTGTAATGAAAATCCCAATTTTGTAAATCATGTCTTGTGGTCCGATGAGAGTAGGTTTATGAATTGTGGAGTTTTTAATAGGCACAACAGTCATCATTGGGTTGTGCAAAACCCTCACGAAGTGGCAGAGAGACGTCTACAGACCAGATTTGGAAGTAACGTTTGGTGTGGGGTCATTGGTAATTGAACCTAACTTACCTTTTTAATTGGGTACCTATTTATAAATTATTAATTATTTCAGGAAATCGACTTATAGGACCATTTTTTTAATACAACCTAAACGGGCAGAGATACCTAGAGCTTTTGGTTGTACCGGCTATACGAGCTACTCTAACGGAAGGTGAGTTTAGAAAAACCTGGTTTCAACAGGATGGATGTCCGGCTCATAACACCATTCAAGTCAGGAACTTCTTAAGAGAGCAGTTTGACGAAAGAATTATTTCCTTAAATGGCCCAATATCCCTCCTAGATCTTCTGACATTTCGCCGTTGAATTTGATTCCCCTGTGACAATAGAAATCCTGAGACAAAGAGTTCTGGACACATTTAGAAATATTAACGGAAATACACTTGCCAGCGTTGTATGAAACACGGTCACTAATTGTCACAAGTGTCTCGATGCGACTGAATGCCATTTGGCAAATCTGTAAATTAATATAACCCAGGTACGACGTAGTTAAGAACTTATTTAGATTTTTTTGGCCCTTATTTATGATTAATGTAATTTTGTGACAAATAAATCATGGCCTCCTTAGAAAAAATTGAGACTTAACTTTAGGAAGTGTGATATTTCGATGATAGTCAAATCTTTTATGTCAGACGTATGAAAAATGAAAGTTGAGGCGGGTTGCAGGATAACAAAAGACGATGTAGACATGCCGTACACGGCATCTTATTCGTCTTAAAAAAGTGTCCCAATAATGTCACATTTTGAAAGCTGTCAAGTTTACCGTTTTGGATTTACTGGCGAAAAACGAAATTCGCCATTTTCGGTTTTTCGCTGATATTTCCAAAACCAATTGACCGATCGTAAATCTGAAGCCGGATATCGAATGCGCTAAGTTTGCTGTAAAATTTTAATATATATATATATATATATATATATATATATATATATATATATAATAAAAGGTATAATAGAAGCCGAGATCCCTAATAGAGAAACGAATCCGGGAAACACTGTATACCGTACTGTAAACACTGTTATTAGAACTAGCTCGTATTATGCGTGGTAAATGGTTTGGTTTGGTAATGGAGAGTTACGGCGATGGTACCTTCTAAAAATTATTTCCAGATCTAAATGCCATGCCAGTTGAAAGTTTTAGTTCCCCAATTATATTTTATTTTCGTCAATATCATATTATGTAATTGGGAAATTCAGAACAAAAGAATTGTTGTTGAAAATGTCATTTTAAACATGTAACTGCTAAGTTTAGATATAAATATTTTTAATACGGCTGTAAATGTTACTTTATATATTTTCTGAATGTAATATTTCTTAAACCCTATTTTTTGCATAAAATCAATTTTTCTTCAATAATCACCCTATAATATACTAGATATTACCCAGGACGATTTTGTCGACGTCCCATTAAATTAATACCACCTGCATCAGACTGAATAAACATGAAAACACGTTAGTAAAGTTTATATAAGCTAAGCAAATTCAATTGATTCAGTTGGAATTACGTTGCTAAGTTAGGTCATTTTGTTCTCTCTTCATCACCTCCATATTTAAAATTATTCTAATTCGAATCGTTAGTTAAACACCCATTGAGTAAAATGTAATCAAAGTTTACTTTTTTTGAGTATTTGAAATTTTGTTCCGAACACTTTAAATCCTTTTTTTTCTATATAATCTAACTTCTGATTGTGTTTCTTCTTTTTACTAGTCTCATAAAAGGAAAGTATTGTAATCATGAAAAATCACCCTCCGAGAATTTATCAGATCTTTACGTTTAAGGTACCTAAGTGCCGAAAAATATGTTTTCTGAATTCTGTCGGTTTGTCTATTCGCGGCATAGCTAAAAAACTACTTACCCGATTAACTTCAAATTTTGTTCAAAAATACAGGGTCATATGGGAATGATCTGGTAACATTTTGGTAAAAATACAATATGGCAAAACAAAATGGCGGATTAGTGAAATGTTAAAAAAAGTTACTAAAAAAACTACTTATCCAATTTATCTCGAAAACCAAGTATTATCAACTGGTAAAATTTTGGAATGAAACAAAATGGCGACTTAATAAAAATATTTCAAATTTCAGCTTGAAAATACGCACAATAGACACATTCAAATTGCGTGCCATAAGTAATTGTGGTATAAAGATAAACTACTAAAACTGTGGTACTAGTTCAAGATGGCGGAACAAAATATCAGCCAAATAAAATATTGGTAATCGTGAAAAAAATCACCCTCTCATAGCTTAAAACTACTTATCAGATTGACTTTAAATTTTGGTCAATAATTAAGGATCATATGGAGATGACCTGGTAATAGTTCCGTAAAAATCCAATATGCCGGAGCAAGGCGACCTAGTGGAACGTTACAAAAATTATTTCTAAAAAAACTAATCATCCACTTTCGTCAAATTTTGTACAAAAACCAAGTGTTAAATATGAATGAACTGATAACATTTTGGTATGAAGATAGCAAAAAAAAAATGGCGGCCTAATAAACTATTTTAAAAATCGCCCTGAAAAAAAACTACTTATTAGATTAATTTCAAATTTTCGGCAAACATTAAGTGTGATATAAAGATAAACTGGTAAAGTTGTGGTACTAATTCAACATAGCGGAACAAGATGGCGGCCAAAATATTTTTACTTCCCACGTATAATTGTAATCTTGGAAAAAATCACCCTCCGAGAACACTTACGTTTCAGGGTCCCTAGATGCCGAAAAATATGTTTTTCTCGATTCCGTCAGTCTGTCTTTTCGCAGCATAGGTAAAAACTACTTACCCGATTGACTTCAAATTGTTGCTAAAAGTGAGAATGGGGATGGCCTGGTAACAATTTGGTAAAAGTTCAATGTGGCAAAGAAAAAATAGCGGCCTAGTGAAATGTTACAAAAATATTACTAAAAAGCTGCTTATCCAATTTATCTCAAATTTTACAAAAAAATCAATTATTATGTAGGAGTCAAGTGGTAAAATTTTGGTACGATTCCAAGACGGCAGGACATAATGGCGGTTTGATGGAATATTTAAAAATAATTCAGCCTGAAAAACTACTTAATGGGCCGATTTCAAATTGTAAGCAAAAACTATTTGGTATAGAAATGAACTAGTAAAACTGTGGTATTAACTAAAGATGGCGAAACAAAATGGCGGCCAAACAAAATATTTGTAATTGTGAAAAAATCACCCTTTCAGATTTTACATATTTTAAGGTTTTAGCGTCTCTAGATAAATATTCAAGTCTGTCTGTCAATTCGCGGCATAGCTTAAAAACTACTCATCAGAGTGATTTCAAATTTTGGTTAAAAATTAAGGGTTATATGGAGACGACCTTGTAATATTTTGGTAAAAATCCATTATGTCGGAACAAAATGACGGCCTAGTGAAACGTTACAAAATAATTACTAAAAAAATAATTATCAGATTTCTTCATATTTTGCACATAAATCAAGTGTTACATAGAAATGAACTGGTAACCCTTTGGTATGGATATAAGATAGCAAAACCAAATGAACCTAATAAATAGGCTACTCATTTGATTAATTTCAAATTTTATGCAAGCAATAAGTGTGATATAGAGATGAATTGGTAAAGTTGTGCTACGAATTCAAGATGACCGCACAAAATGACGGCCAAATAATCTTTAAACAAAAAATCAACGCAAAAAAATCTTATTTAATTGACTTTTAAATTTCGCAAAACAATTAAATAAACTAGTATGAATTCAACATGACGTAACAAAAATAGCGGTGTGTCAATGTAAAAAAACTACTTATGGAATTTATTTTAAATTATGCCCAGAAATCAAGTGTCATAGATAGGAACTGTTAAAATATTGGTAGGAATGCAATATGAATGTTTGAAAAGATAGTATATATGTGTTAAAGTCTATCTAAAGTCAATTGAGACAACATAAAAACTAAATATCCGTCAACAGTCCGCGATTTCATTCTGAAGCATGGGTGTCGTGATAGAAATTTATACTAATTTTTGTAAAACAGATTAATTATTAGTACCTTTTTTTGTTATTTATTCGCATTTAACAATTTTTTTCAATTAGTTTTTTACTTCTTCTGGTCAGGGGATAGGGGCGAAATAGGGGGCTAAATAGCAAAAAAAATTATTCTTCGTAAATAAATCACATATAACGTATTTTTATGGGTTTATGGCTATAGAGATTATTCCAGTTGTAACCTATTTGATAATAAATTTACTTTGCAAATACACAGAGAGAAAAAGAAAGTTTCGTTAAAGATCGAGTAGGTAATATGTCATTTGGGAGTCAGTCTCTAAAAATCAACATATATATATATATATATATATATATATATATATATATATATATATATATATATATATATATATATATATATATATATATATATATATATATTGCAATATTAAAATTTATTTCATTTTGAGAGGTTGAGGTAAATAGGGAAGTGGCTAAAAGTCAAATACTTCGTAAAAAATTGAATCGTTCAGAGAGGTTTTTGAATTATTTCAGTTTTAAACTTTGTTTGAATCGCAAAAAAATCTTAATTTTTGACTAAAATTTCACATCATTCTGATGAGTTTTTTTTTAAGCATTGCTGCGAACTGAGAGACAGACAGACGGATCGACGGAATTGATAAAACATTTTTTTTGACATCTAGGGAAGCTAAAACCTTAAAATTTATAAAATTTGCCAGACTGATTTTTTCATGGTTACAAATATTTTATTTGGCCTCTAGTTTGTTCCGCGCGCCATCTTTAATTCAAACCACAGTTTCAGTAACTTATGTCGATGCCACTAAGTAGTTTTTTCAGGCTGGATTTTTAAATATTTTATTAAGCCGCCATTTTGTTCCGCCATCTTGGATTTGTACAAGAAATTACCAATTGATTTATACAAAACAATCGATTTTTGTACAAAATTTGAGATACGTTGGATAAGTGGTTTTTAAATAATTTTTTTAACATTTTACTAGGATGCAATTTTGCTTAGCCATATTGGAATTTTACCAAAATATTACCAGGTCATTCCCATATGATCCTTGACTTTTGACTAAAATTTGAGGTCGATCTGATGAGTAGTTTTCAAGCTATGCCGCGAACTGACAGACGGACAAACCGACGGAATTGATAAAACATATTTTTTTATCATCTAGGAGCGCTAAAACCTGAAAATATGTAAAACCTGAGAGATTGTTTTTTCACGATTACAGTTTTACTAGTTCATCTCTATACCACAATTAGTTATGGTACACAATTTGAAATCCGTCCATAAAGTTGATTTTCAAGCTGAATTTTTAAATATTGTATTAAGCCACCAATTTGTTCTGCCATCTTGGATTCATACCAAAACTTTACCAGTTGATTTCTACATAACACTTGATTTTTGTACTAAATTTGAGACAAGTTGGATAAATGGTTTTTTAGAAATAATTTTTTTAACATTTCACTAGGCCGCCATTTTGTTTCGCCATACTGGATATTTACCAAAATATTACCACACGAACCGACATAGGGACCGACGATTACAAATATTTTATTTGGCTTCCATTTTGTTCCACCATTTTGAATTAATACCACAGTTTTACTGGTTCTTCTCTATACCACCATTAGTTATAGCACACAATTTGAAAAGTATTTCTTTCATGCTGAATTTTTAAATATTTTATTAAGCCGCCATTTTGTTCCGCCATCTAGAATTAGTACTAAAATTTTATCAGTTGTTTTCTATATAATACTTGATTTTTGTGCAAAATTTTAGACAAATTGGGTAAGTAGTTTTTTAATAACACTTTTTTTTAACATTTCACTAGGCAGCCATTTTATTTTGCCATATTCGATTTTTACCAAAATGTTACCAAGTCAATCGGTTAAGTACTTTTTTAGCTATGCCTCGAACAGACAGTCCGACAGACAGACCGACGCAATTGAGAAAGAATGTTTTTCGGTATCTAGGGAACCTGAAACGTAAAGATCTGAAAAAACCTCGAGGGGTAATTTTTTCACGATTACAATACTTCTCTTTTAGAAGGTAAGTAAAAACATTCACTAGAATAAAAAGAAATTTTTATTCTACGGCATTGGCATTGACCCGAGATCTCTGAAAAAGTGCAGGCGATGCAAATATTTTAAAATATATCTTTTTTGTGCATTTTTTGTTAAATCAACGTCTCCAAAAATCTAACCAATTGAATTACAGATATAACCAATAAATGTGCTTAATTCTAATACTCCGCCCACAAATTTTATAATGAGTCCACGTTGACTGTGTCGCGAAGGTCCGCTGTTTGTATGGGGACCTGTAAACTGAATAAAAATAAATTTATTTGATATAAGTGGTGTAGTAAATTGAGCGTACCCCAAATTTTCCGCTGTCTCAATTGACTTTAGATACACTATTACTAAATGACTATGTACTGAACTAAATTGGGCCACACTTCACTATTCCTAATAAGAGGAAAGACTCATAACAAGGGAAGTTTTTACGGATTTTTAATATTACATTTAAAAAAAAAGTCGACGCAGTTTCTTTTTTCTCGTCTTACTTTGCAAAAATAACTAATACGTTTTTCAGCAATGTTTTATGTAATATCGAAACATTTCGAAAGTTTCACTAAACTCATATAAAATGTCCAGAAGAAAATATTAATAGTTAGAAAAAGCTTATAAATAATTATTAAGGATCAAACACATCAACCTGGCAATTTATCTTTCAGTGATTGTGGAGTGTAATGAAGGAGATAAACAACATCTGATACAATTCATCTCATAGAAAGTATATCAAAATTAGTATTTAAATATATTAGTATTGAAATATTGAAGTATATACCATCTCTGACAAATATCTAGAAAAAAAAAACCAAGATTAAAACATCAGTCTAGAAAATGCAACTCTATTTAAAGGGATCCATCATTGTTTGCATAGGCGGAAATGCAGGCTAAAGAATCTGAAATATGAAATAATCAAAATGGATAAAAATGACTTTTCTATACGTGTTAAAGTAACAGTAAAGTCTAAAAAGATTAGTGTGCATTTCAAATTTCAATCTTAACCTTCCTTAAAAAAAATAAAGGAATATAATATATTGCCTGTTTACCACACATTCTTCATTTAGTTCTGCTTAAAAAATAGAATTTAATAGACTAATTTGTACATAATATTGATTAATTAATTAACTATAAAACCATTAATCCCACTTTTCGTTTTAAAATCAATAAGTAGAATTAAAAATCGTTTATATTCGTCTGTTAGCTATTCGGTGTTTTCACAAATGGAACTTTGTGCATTAATAACTAATTTGTCAATAAAACAAACAATCTTTGCTTTTATTATAGGACAGTCTATTATCTAAGAAGACATGTTACGTTGATTTTTTAAATTTTTTATTTGGCCACCATTTTATTCCGTCAATTTTGTAGTATTTTTTTTAACATTTAACTAGGTTCTCATTTTGTTTCGCCATACTAGATTTTTACCAAAATGTTACTAGGTCATCCCCACATGACTCTAATTTTTTATTAAAATTTGAAGTCAACGGAAAACTACTGTTTTTTAGCTATGCCGCGAACAGACAGACAAACAGAAAGACAGAATTAAGAAAACATGCTTTTTGAAATATAAGGTCCCTAGAACGTGAAGATCTGTAAAAACCTGGGAGAGTGATTTTTTCACGATTAAAGTATTTTGATTAAAAAGGCTCTGGTAACAAAAAATCAGTTGCGTAAAAAATTAGACCATGTTTAAGCAATCCAATTCGACTCTTTATTCTTATTGAAGTCGCTTTCCTCGCGAAGTGATTTATGTTAACTGAGTGGTTTAGAGCGCTCGCCCATTTGAATTGAGAAAGCGAGAAAAATTAACTGGTCGTCCTTAAGTGCAGCAAAAAGTATTTAACATCTTTCCTTTTGAAACGGTTAGGTAAGATTTTAGTAGATATACATTTTTTATATAAAACAAGCTAGATATCAAAAGTATTTATCTCGAAATAATTTGTTGGTAAATTTAAATAAGTGGGAAAGCTTGTATAAAAACAAAAATATAAGATAAAAACAATTGCTAATTTATTTGCCATCCGGATAACGGAATTTGCCTGAACACTACTAAAATTACAACCAACGGTTGAGTCTGTTATTAAATTATCGGTCAATTTGGGAAGACAGAATGACATGTAATCAGAATTTTTAGCAACTGCTAATTCATCGATCTACTTGTATAACATTTGTAATCTTAAGAGGATATTAGACTAACTCTAAAAAGCGTTGATTTTTCAACGTCTTATTAACCGACAAAGAAAAAAAAATACCCTGAGTTAAAATATGATCTTCTTTTGTTAAGGTGGAACTGCACGCAGTATTATGGATCCTTTGCAAGCCTTCCGCCACTGCAATATTATGTTAAAGCTGTAAGAGATATTTATTAGCTTCAATGTGATTTAAAAAGAGAAATACGTATAGTCGGACGCTACGTTCGAGTTTTTATGAAAAAATCAAACCTAGAATGATAAAATAGAAGTAGATTTGTCCATTTTCGACATTTTTGGACCACTTTTTGACGCAAATACCATCGTATATAATTGTTTTATTTTACTCATGTGTCTTTTTATTTCTGCAGCGCGTGGACGCTTTTAAACCCATTTTAAACCGAGATGTATGCCGAATGAATGCTATTCTACTCAACCAGAAATGCAACTGTTCTGCATAAACCTTTAAAACTTTATACACTTTCACAATATGGAAGCATACTAGTTTATAATAAGGTGGCACAGGCATTATGTAAATGTATTAAGTTTTGGCGGTGCAAAGGTGCAAAGAGAAAGGTAAAAAACAGGTCCACTATTCCCAGTACTAAAGACCCTGTAAGCATCTTTCTTAGATAGAAATTAAGTATATATCGATTTGTAAATACAATCTTTAATTTAAAAAACGTTTTTCGTCTTAACGCACTCATATAATCAAAGGCAACTGAAACCCACCTGAATTTCCTTGAGCTCATGTAGTGGACAGATACCTTGTCTCCTCGGTGTGAGCTCCCTATGGTTTCGTCTTGGCTTAGCTCAGCGTTTATGACGGAAACATGACTCTCTTGGTCGAAGATTTTCTTCGGGGGTTGTGTAAACTCCCCAGTAGTACTCAGCCAGTAGCCATCATATGTACTTGGGGATGGTTTACTGATCACGTTTCGACTATTATTACTGATTGGACTATCTTTAGGTAGGTATCCTTCGATTTGTGTAACGTTTCTGCCAGCTGTTTGACGTCGTTACCTCAGCTTCTTTTGATTGAATCCCTCAGGACCCGTCATGAACCCTTCCTGAGGGTGGGCAGTCATTTCTAGTGACGGCCTGGACGTTTACATGATAACTTCGTGATCTGATATATTATTTCTCATTTTCAACATTTCTTACTTCTATAAATTGTTAGGACCTTGATGAAGACCACTTGGTTTAGAAAGGTTCCCATTCCTTGTTTTATTCTTCCGTCGACTATTGATTTTTGGCTTTCTTCGTCCCGTAAGTCCAATTTACTCCTATCCTTCTTCCTATTCCCGTCTGCCACCTAGTTTTGGTTATCTGCCAACGTCGTATCTCCTTATTCCAGTAGCCTCTCCTCCTTTTTCACGGGTAGTGGACCGACTTTAAGGGGTGGCTTTCCTCTCTTAAGTGTTCTGTTGTCCCTGATGGCCAGTTGACTATCTTGTTTTGACTTAATTCCGTTTGTTACCTAGTTTTGATTATCGGCCATGGCCTGATCTTCTCCATTAGTCTTTCAAATATTCTCCATCCTTTCGAGGTATGGTGGACCAGTTGGTCAATCATCATCAAGTCATCATGACAACCCTTAAAGTTTTAAGGGTTGTCGTGATGGCCTTTCCTCTCTTAAGTATTCTGACGTGACTGAGAACCATCGGTCATGACCGTTATTTCTTCCTAATCTGTCCCGGCACTCTGTTTTACTTCCTGATGGATCGCCGACTACTTCCCAGGGCTGGCACCTTTATCCCATTAGAAGTACTTGATACCTCTTCCTAACACTTTTCTTTCTGTATCTGCCGAGGCCAACTTCTTTATTGATTGGCCACCTTCCAAAACTCTTCCAATCTTTCGGGAATTATGTCGGGTGGTCGACCGAGTTAGTTTAAACAGGGCCGAACTGTCTGCCTCTTCTTTCATGCGGCCCGTTCGGCTCCTAACATGCTATTTACTTGTCTACTCCTTAACTTCTGACAGGTGTGCAGATCGCCCATTCTGACGATCGGACCCTACTTATAGCGTCCCGACGTGTAAAGTCGATCATCTGGGAGAATACAGGGATCAAACACATGGGACACTTAATGACCACCGTCCTTTAAGTCTGAATTTCCTTGTCCATATACAAACAGGTCTTCGCATTAAATGTCCAGGAGACTATTTCCCCCAGGTCTTCGACTCGAGTGGTTGCTTCTACTACTGCTAGTCGAGAAACCAGTTGCTAATATAATAAAGAATTTTTTGGGTAAATTAGACTTTTTCTTCATCTGTGCCTACTACTTGAAAATCTCAACCCAAATATAGACATTCACTTACAAGAAAGTAAAATAATAGTAGTGGTGCTAAGGATGAAGGGACTGAAGCCCCGCTGTCCTTGTTTCAGACAATAGTTTTTGCGAGTGTGAAGCTTATTTACGTATAAGGTTCAATATTAGTACATCAGTTATTTTAAGTATTTTAATTGTTCTCAATTAATTCTATCGGTACAACTAACGATGTTTCGAATTATATGCTCATCAGTGCAATATAGTCATGCTCTAGAGCAGGGGTGCTCAAACAGTCGATCGCCAGTGCTTTTTGAGTAGATCTCGAGAAAAAATTTTTTTTTAATAAGTAGGTACTTAACTAAACTACAAAAATTTATTACGTAATAAAATAACACTCTGCTAGCGGCAAAAGGCGGCTTTATCAAAGGAACGCGCGGTACTTGTGAAAGAAAAGCGGCGTTTTCTTGCCGCTTTTCTAGAAATTTCGGGTGGCGCGTTTGACGGGAACATTCGACACTTTCGTTTACGCCGATATAAATGTTGCGTCTGCAGGAATTGGAGTCATTCTGAATTGCAACTTGAAGGCAATACTACGTCGATACAAAGTTTATTATTAAATAGTACTAAATGAGTGCAGCAAAGAAATCTAAAACGTATCCTTTTAATAACGATTGGGAGGAAGAATTTTTGTTTTGTATGGTTAAGGATAAGTGCATTTGTCTTATTTGTCGTGCGTCAGTTGCGATACCTAAGCGTGGTAACTTAGAGAGGCATCATAAAACGGTTCATAAAAACTATGAAAAGGATTTTCCGCCACAGAGTGAAATAAGAAAACGAAAAGTACGTGATTTTATATCTTGTTTGAAAAAAGAACAAACCATGTTCACAAGACCAGCCAAACCATCAAAAGCTGCTACGATCGCGTTATTTAAAATATCTCATATATTGGCGAAACACAAGAAACCATTCGAAGATGGATCGGTTGTGAAGGAAGCATTTATTGAAGCGGGTGAGACTTTATTTGGAGATTTTAAAAATAAAACAGAAATCATGTCTGCTATTAGGGAACTTCAGTTATCTCGTCCGACTGTCACAAGGCGTATTGAAGTCATGAACTCATAAACTAAAAAATATCATGGAATGTACATACTTTTCTTTACAGTTCGACGAATCCACCGATATGACAGACACTGCCCAGCTGTGTATTTTTATTCGGATGGTATTCAATGACATGTTGGCTAAGGAAGAATTTTTGACAATCATTCCTCTGAAGGGGAAGACCCGTGGCGAAGATATATATGAAGTTTTCTTCAATTTTGTAAAAAACTACAAGCTACCAATATATAAATTAGTGTGCATTACAACCGATGGAGCACCAGCAATGACTGGAAACAAAAACGGTTTTGTGGCATTGTGTCGAGCTAATCAAGATTTCCCTTCATTGTTTTCAATCCATTGCATTATACATCAACAAGTTTTGTGTTCAAAAGTTTTAAACACGGAAGAAATTATGGGCATTGCAACAAAAATTGTGAATTCCATCCGTGCACGTAGCTTGCAACGGCGGCTCTTTAAGTTGCAGTTGGAAGATAGGGAGTCAGCTGAACTTGTGCGAGTCTGCATTTTCTGAAATGAAGATAATTAAGTCAAAATATCGCAATCGACTAACTGACGATCATATGTCATCACGCTTGCGATTAGCACTCAGTGGTTACGTACCATCTTAAGAAAAGTATGCTGAGGACATGCAGTGCCACGTTTCAACATCCAAAGTCACTCCTTAGTTAAGTTTAACACCATATGTAACTCTTTTGTTTTGTAACAACCAATAAACTCGCAATTTTGAATAACTATGAGTTTTTCATTGATATTGTAGAGAAGAACCTAACTAAACCTAACCCAAACCTTGACTAAAATAATGTATATTGTGCGGAAAGCTAATATCTATATATGCTACGGTACACCCTACCTAGGTAGGTAGGTAGGTACGTAGGGTGTATGTATCGTGTATGTACGACAACCCTGCATCACACATACTTGCAGCCTCTCAGAGTCGATCGTAAGTAGTCTAAAAATATTGAGGTAGATCGCCAGCAGTTCAAGTTTGATCACCCCTGCTCTAGAGACTATCAACTTTGCTTGTTCCTACAGTTTGTTTGTCAGTAAGACAAAATTCTCTAAATATTAACAAACCATTGAACTTACAGTAACTAAAAAAATTCCCTTTTACCTTGACCATATTTGAACATCTAGAATAATATGTGTGGGAACAAAATTACTAAGTACTCAAAGACATAGGGTTGGGTTGTGCTGACGCATTGACATATTCTTTCCCTTAGGAAGCTGTTGAAAATATTTTTAAATGCATACCTCAGTAATTATTGCAGGTGTCCTCTCAAAGAGACCTGGCGTTGAATCAAGACCCAGGCATTGTGATTTTTTTCATTGCTAACTAGGCTATACGACAATATGCGAGAGAAAATATGAGCAGGGCCTTCGCGAGACCGAAATTAAACTATTATGGGTAACAAAACAGCTGAGGATCTTGCAACGCAAGGGTTCAGATCCTTATACTGAACCTAAATTGGCTCCAGGATTGTCGAACAGCACTGCACGTCAAGCTACGAAGTGGAAAATAAAGTTTTGCGGAATAGTAAACAGGCTGGCCTACAGAAAAAAATCTTATAGACGACCCTGTTCTTGAACTCACTTCAAAGAAGACAGCAGTTTAGTAACACACTGTATATGTTCCAAGTATTAGACATTATGTCAGGTTCATACCGTTAAGAATATGCTAAAATAAAATTATTCAAAAACTACAGTTTACCTTCTTGTTTATTAAATAGGTAATTAGATTATGTTGTAATAATAGAATAACTGTCTTCCTTTTAACCACATCTGTAAGAACCACAGAACACTTCAGTTTAGAATAATAATTGCTAGAATCCTTACGGGAAACGTGGCTATAAAGGACAACTTTAGTAAAATGAGATTGTTTTCTGGACTGCACGCTCTATGGAAAAGCTGAAGAGAGTTTAGCATATAAATTATCACTGCGAGGTTCTTCATCGATCCAACAAATAGAAAATAAAAGACCTC
Source organism: Kuschelorhynchus macadamiae (assembly GCA_030620095.1). Lineage (NCBI taxonomy): Eukaryota > Metazoa > Arthropoda > Insecta > Coleoptera > Curculionidae > Kuschelorhynchus > Kuschelorhynchus macadamiae. The sequence continues at coordinate 617,655 of JAUTXW010000450.1, forward strand.
CTAAATGAATTCAGTATAATTAAGATCCATTAAGAGATTTCGGCTTAATTCAACGGCCTGAGTTGCCAGTCCGCCACGCTAGTCCCCGATTTGCTGGTTAAATTCGTTTATATATCGGTTTTACTCTATTTTCAGGCAATCCTATTTGTATATTTAAAGCCTAATTTTGTATCGCATTTCAATATAATAATAAGTAGACCAATAGGTCAATGCAGCTATGCAATAGATCGAATAAGACACGCAACGTTCAGCCCCCCATCCGAGAAATTAACGCGCAATGTTGCCAAGTGTGTTGAGAAAGCCGGCAGACGAAAGTAGCAACCGCAGACTTTTTCTAAAGATAATTGGCGGCTATACCCCGATGTATATATTTTCTATGGCAGCTATATTAAACTTTATTTTAAGCTAACCTGTATCAAATTTCAACCCCAAAGATTAACAGCCAAATTCAATATTCCTCTTTTAGCTAAAAAATCTCTTCTAATATTTAGTGATTGGAAACGCCGCGCCTGGTTCCCGTTCGCGAGTCGAGGGTTACCGCACAAAATAATGTAGTTTCAGAGAGCATTGATATCTCCGGACCGATTCAAGGCGTCCCATTTAAATTATTTATCTATATCGTAAGCTATAATGGATCTTTGGTAGACCTAAATCACTCTACTGGCTACAACGCACCAAATAATGCGTTGCGTGCTTACTAATATTACAATTAGATTGCGACATAAACGGTTGAAGTGGCGAATTTATAAATCTGCCTAATGGACTGTCTATTCGAAGTATAATGCGCTTTTATCGTAACATATATCAAATTTTCGTAAATGCCAAATTATTATTAAACTACCCACCCAGTAGTAAACTTTCCTCGACCTGGTATAAGGAGCTAGGCTAACAAGGTAGCTACTATGTGTTTGCATGGTACGTCAGTCTTTGGTGGGGTACTGTAGAGCAAAATGATAAAACACCTTTTCCAGACTACAATGGATATATTTCTGATATTGTTTTACTGGGCAAATTAAAATAAAATATTGACCTCGAAGAACCAACCTAAAAAATTTGAAAATATTTGTCTATAGCTATATTATAAACACCTCCCAGATATGGGTAGTAGGACGGACCAACGAGCAAACTAGCACCGTCTGACTTAGACTGGGAGGCAGCAAGCAGCGACGGTTCCTCAGGTTAGAGGCGGCTGAACCCTTCACTCACTACGACGATTGGCCAACGCGGTGTTTTATGGCAAAACTCCTCTCATGTTAAAATGAAGAACACTCAATGCCCCTCAGTCCCCAGCGGTTCGACCAACCCCGACCAAGGCAGCGGTCAGACCAGTTATAGAGCAGGGGTGCTAAGAATCCCTGGGTGAAATCAGGCTGCCAACTCTTTGTTACAACTTACAATGAAATGTTAATTGAGCTACAATACAAATTAGACATAATGAACTGGGACGTTTTAGGAATTTTGGAAATGAGAAGAAAGAGAGAGGGATATGTTAAATTAAGATCGGGACATGTTTTGTTTTACAAAGGAAGCCAAGACAATAGTGTCGGAGGGGTTCAACTCCTGATAAATACAAGGCTGACCCCAAAGTATTACATATATTACTAAAAATTAACTCCAACATAGTTGATGCGGTAACGCATGTAAACAGTGGACTGTATGATAGGTGTGAAAAAGTGGTAAATGAGTAAAAGAAAGAACGCACAAAAGAGGTAAAAGGCACTCTTACCTTAAACAGCACAGTTCGTCGGCTTCGAAGGGCCCTTCTCTTGTGGTGCTGGGATTTTTCTTTGTTCACTTGTCACTTCGATGTACTGGAGTATTGGAGAGAAGGAAAGTGTTTTCCTGTCGGAAATATAGACCGAACTCACGAAACTGTTAGAAGTTTTGTAAGCAAGTACCGTACATATTTTCGCACTATCTCAATGCCGGTCGGAGTAGTTCTTCTTTTTCGTCGAGCATATAGAATCAGATGCACGACTTCTAGAGTGCTTAAGAGGGTTAATACCAAATTTGTGCGTTATGAATAGTTATAAAATTAAATATACCTGTAAATGATGTGATAATAAAATAACTAAGATACGCATCATTTATGCCCAAAATAAGTAATAATTAATTTGACAATTAAAATAAATTGTAGATAATAAAGAAATAAATAAGAAATTAGGAGTTTCCTTAACATTCCACCCACCAAAACGAATGTTTTAAAGTAAATTGACGATACAACATATAATAGCTTAAAGCGAACGCGCAAGCGAATTTAATTGCCAGGTAAAGGGCAAACCTTTACCACAGGTCGTTGCATTAGACCATGAGACGTTTTTATAGTTACGACTCGAATAACGCCATCCTTCCCAGGATGAGTCTCTGTAACTCTACCTAATTCCCACTGTAAAGGGGGTTTCGAGTCGTGCTTAATTAAAACTAGCGAGTTAAGTTTAATTTGAGGGACAGCGTCAGTCCATTTATGCCTTTCTTGAAGAGAGTGGACATATTCTTGGGACCACCTCTTCCAGAAGTCTGCATGCAATCGTTGAACCAACTGCCACCGATTTAGTCTATTTATATTTAAGTGACTAAGGTCAGGCTCACAGATACCACTAGCAAGTGGCTCCAGTGTTAAAAAATGACCAGGGGTCAGAGGCTGTAGGTCATTGGGATCTGCACTTATTGGACACAGGGGTCGCGAGTTTAGCACAGACTCGATTTGAGTCACAAGAGTGTGAAACTCTTCAAAGGATAAAATTTGTGAACCTGTAGTTCGGTATAAATGCGCTTTCATAGACTTCACGCCGGCTTCGGCCAAACCGTTAAAATGAGGACTTCCTGGTGGATTGAAACTCCAATTAATCGACAATTGTTCAGCTGCATTGGCAGCGTATTCCAGGACCTGCCGACTGGCACCCTTGAAATTAGTGCCTTGGTCACTGCTAATGAATGAACATCTGCCACGGCGGGCTACAAAACGCTTAAAGGCCCCTAAAAATCCGTCAGAAGTTAAATCTGAAGTAACTTCCAGATGACTTGCTTTAGTGGCAGTACATACAAAGATACATACATATCCCTTGAAAGTTTTAGCATTTCGATGACGATACATCAAAAGAGAGAAAGGACCTGCAAAGTCAATGCAGACTGAAGAGAATGCCTTTATCTGAGAGACACGTAAAGAAGGTAAATCCGCCATATAAGGATTGTATGATTTTGGTTTGCATCGAAAACATCGTATGCATCGAGAAAGGCAACGATATATTGCGCTTCTGGGGGATAATATCCAAAAGTGCTGAAGAATTAAATAATGCATAGTTTTCAAACCAGGATGAAGGTTAGAATTGTGGATCCACTCAATAATTAAATCAGTAAGTCTATGTGATTTGGGTAGTAGAATAGGATGTTTAGTATCATAAGCTAAATTGCTATTTCTAAGCCTACCACCCACCCTGATTAAACCATCTGAATCGATGAAAAGGGCAAGCTTTCGAAAAGATTTGGGCAAGAGGGTATTACTTAGAATTTTATCAAAGATATCTGAGAATATTTCACGTTGTACGTGACGAATGATACATAAACGAGTCCTATTCATTTCAAGAGGTGTGATATACTGAGAATGTTTTATAGATTTGGATGAAAATCGAAAAACATACGCAAGAATCCTCTGAATTTTTAGTAGAGCTGAGAAGTCATGAAGCAAATTATTTATAATACTTTCATTTATGGAAGTAATTAAGACCGTTTGTTTTTCTTCATCACCAGTGGATTCATAAGAAGCCAAAGTAGGCTGCGGAGGCCAGAATGCTTTAGGCTGAGAAAGAAATGCTGGGCCACACCACCACAGAGAATGTTGAAGAAGTTGAGCAGGAGTTAACCCTCGTGAGACACAGTCACTAGGATTTTCCGACGACGGAATATAATGCCAGGAAGATTTATCAATTAGGTCTTGAACATGACTTACCCTGTTCGCAACAAAGGTTTTCCACATATGAGGACTGGCGTTTAACCAGGCTAAAGTGACAGATGAGTCAGACCAAGCATAGATTGCATCAAAGGAGATGAACTCTGAATAGACTTCTTTAACAAATGAGATTAGATCCGCCAACAGAACAGCTGCGCAGAGTTCTAGACGAGGAATCGAAATGGTTTTTAGAGGGGCGACTTTACATTTGGCAGTGACAAGAAAAGTTTTAACGACTCCAGATATGCTCTCGGTACGAAAATATATAACCCCTGCATAGCCTATTTGTGAGGCGTCGCAGAAACCATGCAATTCGATACGCTGAAGATCATCAACTATTACACGTCTAGGAATTTTTATTTCTGTAAGACGATATAATTCAGACTTATATGTATTCCAAGTTAGGACAATTTCATCCGAGGGAGTATCGTCCCACGATATCTTCGAGGCCCATAATTTTTGCAAAAGACATTTTGCGAATAAAATAATGGGAGAAATAAATCCTACGGGATCAAATATTCTACTAATTTCTGATAGAATACTTCTCTTAGTACATTGTAGCTCTAATGGGTTAAAAGTGTATGAGAATATGTCATCTTGTGGACACCATCTTAATTCAAGGACCTTAATAAATAAAGGTTCTTCCTGATTACTAGCCCATTTTCTGAGCTCGAAACCTCCTAATTTCATTAATTGAATTAGCTCTTCTTGGAGCTGTAAAGTTGTTTCAAGGTCATTATTTCCACTGAGCGCATCGTCAACATAGATATCTCTTCTCACCGTGGCAGCTGCCAGAGGAAACCGAAGTGCCTCCTGATTGGCAAGCTCTTGTATAGTTCTCAGAGCCAAATAGGGAGCGGATGACACACCATATGTCACAGTCAATAGATGATACTCACTAATTGGATCCTCGGAAGAAAAGCGCCAAAGAATTCTTTGAAAATCTCGAAATTGAGATTGAATGCGAATTTGCCTGTACATTTGTTTTATATCACAAGTAAAAACAAAAGCATAATATCGAAAACCTAACAGAATAGTTGAAATATCACGTTGCAGTTTAGGTCCAACTAATAAGGTTTCATTAAGAGAAATGCCACAAGATCCTCGAAAACTAGCATTGAATACTACTCTAAACTTAGAGTTCGGGTTCTCATTATTTGTGACACAATGATGAGGCATGTAATATGCTTTAGGTGATTTGAAGTCGGACTTTGCGACAAGAGTCATGTGTCCGCTATCCAAGTAATCCTGCATGAAATCCGAGTAGGATTGTCTAAGTTCAGGATTTTTAGATAATCGCTTTTCCAGTGTGCAGAAGAAACGATAGGCTTGGGAATATGTATCGCCAAATGTGGGTTCATTGGTCTTAAATGGCAAGGGCACACAAAACCGACCAGAAATGTCTCTGTAAGTAAGAGATTTGTAAATCTGTTCACATTTTTTGTCATCAGAGGACAAAGAAGAGATTTTAGGGATATGTTCAATCTCCCAAAATTTTTTAAGTAGCAAGTCAAGATTCATATCTACAGATGTATGACAATTGACTAAGACTGTATGAGATTTAGATAATTCAGCACTATTTGAACGTCCTTGAAGAATGTAGCCAAATATGGTCTCTAGAGCAGTAGGTTGACCAGGCTGACCAAAAACACGACCAGAACCTAAAACTAAAGGAACCAATTCCGCACCAATTAGCATATCGATCGGTCCGGGAATATGGAAAGAGTTATCTGCCAATTTTAAGTGGTGAATATGTGACCACTGTGAAGGGTCGACATTAATTTTCGGCTGATCCGAACATATTTTTGGTAAAATAATAGCATTAAAAGAAAACCTAGGATCTAGCTGGCCACAAGGTTTTATAGTACAATGGGTTATCCCGCTATTGGATTGAGCTGACATATCGTTTAATCCTTCAATTGGAATTGAAGATCGAATACGAGATAGTCCAAGTCTATTCACACATTTTTCAGAAATAAAGTTGGCCATACTAGCAGTATCGAAAAGGATTCGAATTTTTTGAAAATTGTCTCGACTATCCTTGACTTCTACAACAGCTGTGGAGAGAAGGACGGTAGATTGATGAGTAGTTACTGTACTCGTCATAGCATTAATGGCAAGATTAATATTTGGTTCCGAATTTTTCGGACATTGTGAAGAACTTGGCAACGTTGGATCTGTAAAAGACTGTTGTTCGACAGGTGAAACGGTCTCCGCATTTTTGTCTACATGTAATAATGTATGATGAGATAATCCACAAACCCTGCATTTAGATGAGGAAATGCATTTCCGAACAGAATGTTGGGAAGCAAGACAATTCGTACATAAATTATGTTGTTTTGCAAAAGAAAATCTTTCTTTGGGAGTTTTAGAAATAAATGCGAAACACCTATATAATGCATGTGATGAAGAACACATGATGCATTTTAAATTACTATGATTAAGGGTGTTATTGTGGTTAGATGTATTATTTTGATTAGCCGAAGTTGAAGTCATGAATGCTGGAAGCGAATTTTTATTTTGAAAGGTTTTAGTGTTTCTAGAACTTAAATGAGAATTATTCTGTTTATTGTTTACTTTAAACCCTGAATTATTGTTGTTTGGAACAGCCAACTGAACTGACTCTAATGCCTTACATTTATTCTCCAAAAAATATTTTAATTCAAAGTAAGTCGGAAAGTCTGAAGTATTTTGTATTTCAAAATCAGTTCTGGTAGCTATGTCCAATTTCTGAAGAAGCATATTCAATAAAAGAAAATCCCACTGATCGACAGGGAATTGCATAACACGAAGGGCGGCTAAATTTTCCGAAAAAATATTTAAAATATTTCTAAGTTCTTTAGAAGTTCCCCTTTGAACAGAAAAGACTTGAGAAATTTCATTATAATGGTAAGTAGCTAATAATCTTTTATTTTGATATCTTTTTTCAATTATTTCATAAGCTACTATGTAATTATTGTCAGTTACTGGAAGACCCTTAATTAAAGATAATGGTTCTTTATCCAATGACGTAAGGAGATATTGAAATTTTTCTACTTGGGAAAGTTCAGTGTTTTGGTGTATAAGACTATTAAAGAGATCAAAAAAACCTGACCATTTCTTAAATTCCCCATCAAATATGGGTAAAACTATTTTTGGCAACCTAGCTGTGAATTTAGATGTAGTACCTATGAGAGAATTATTTAAAGAGACATTTGCATTTGAATCACTTATTAAAATTTCATGTTTTATCGCTTTTGCGCCATAGAACACCTTATCAGCAGCAACTCGTAATGAGTCGTATGTACTAAACTCATCTTCAGATATTAAAGAAACAATTTGATTATGAACTGTTTGAAAATCGTCGTACACTTTATCAATTCCTTCGACCCTTGCAAGAAAGGTAGATTTTTTGGAACTATCTTCTGAGACCTCAAGTCCCACGTCATATGTCTCCTTTAATCTATTATATGCTGTAGTTCGTTTTAGTTTAAGTTTTGCCAGTTTATCCGACATGATAAATTTAAATTATTGACAATTTTGGCGAAAGAAATTGATGTATATTAAATTAATTTATAATATAATATTCTTGTTTAAAACAATTGAAAAACTGTGTGAAATGCAACTATAAATATGTAAACTTTAAGTCTTTACCAGAAAATATAGGTTGCATTCAAACGCTTTAATTAGCTACATGAACGTATTATTAACCTTATTAAAACGATGAGTTGGGCTCTTAAATCCCTGAAATATCTATTTTATAAAAATACGTAGAGAGAAGTACCGGCTGGAACTTCGCGCACGAGTTTTGAGCGATAAACGTATGCGCAAGGATTATCGATCGCCTCGGCCGGACTGCCGGACGAAATTAAATGAAAAAATTAATATTTTTAATGGCGTTTAAAGATTTAGAATTAATTAATTTAAATACTAATTCAAATCCGCGGAGAAGGTACCAAAATGATGCGGTAACGCATGTAAACAGTGGACTGTATGATAGGTGTGAAAAAGTGGTAAATGAGTAAAAGAAAGAACGCACAAAAGAGGTAAAAGGCACTCTTACCTTAAACAGCACAGTTCGTCGGCTTCGAAGGGCCCTTCTCTTGTGGTGCTGGGATTTTTCTTTGGTCACTTGTCACTTCGATGTACTGGAGTATTGGAGAGAAGGAAAGTGTTTTCCTGTCGGAAATATAGACCGAACTCACGAAACTGTTAGAAGTTTTGTAAGCAAGTACCGTACATATTTTCGCACTATCTCAATGCCGGTCGGAGTAGTTCTTCTTTCTCGTCGAGCATATAGAATCAGATGCACGACTTCTAGAGTGCTTAAGAGGGTTAATACCAAATTTGTGCGTTATGAATAGTTATAAAATTAAATATACCTGTAAATGATGTGATAATAAAATAACTAAGATACGCATCATTTATGCCCAAAATAGGTAATAATTAATTTGACAATTAAAATAAATTGTAGATAATAAAGAAATAAATAAGAAATTAGGAGTTTCCTTAACAATAGTAAAAGTCATCCAAATCTATGCACCAACAAGTAATCACGAAGATGAAGAAGTCAAAACATTATATGAAGAAATAACACAAAGCCTAACAGAAAACAAAACAAACTACACGCTGATAATAGAAGACGAAAATAGGAAAAAATGCATTCACTCAAACTACGTCGGACCATTCGGTCTAAGATCGAGGAATGAAAGAGGCACAATGCTTGCACACTATCTTGAATAAGAACAATTTTACATAATAAACACATATTTCAAAAACGGACCAAATAAAAAATAGACGTGGATTAGTCCAGACGGAAGAACAAAAATCGAAATAGATTATGTGCTGACACACCACAAGCACATCATTCAAGATGTTGACGTTCTGGCCTCCTTTGCTACTGGCTATAGATTGGTTCGGTGTAAGATCACCATAAACACAAAACTAAAAGAAAGAAAAATGTTCAAAAACACCCAAAAACGGGCCACGGGCAACAAAGGACAACATAATAGAATACAGAGGATGCAAACAATAGATTGGCAAAAATAATGAGAGAGACGGCAACAAATTTCGTACTAGCAAAAACTTAAAAGGAAGAAAAACTAACAACAAAAACCAAACAGTTACTAGAAAAAAAAAAAAGAGAGCTAATCAAGAATGGTAAAAGAAACAGTAAGACAAATGGCAAAACAAGATATAAAGCTGTACCAGGAAAGACAAATTGAGGAATTAATAGAGCAAAACAGGGGCTTAAATATCTTTAAAAAGGAAAATAAACACAAAAAGAAATTAACAAGCTAAGGGATAGTCAGGGAGACGTGGTAAAAGATAAAAAAGACATTTTGCAGGTAACAGAGGCATTCTATTCGGACTTTTACGAGTCCAAAATTGATAACGAAGACGTCAGAAGAGCAAACAAAGATGAAAAGAACAAAATATGCAAAGTTGGCTCAGAAAACTGCCCGATATTGAGGAGAAAGAAATCAAAAGGCACTGAATCTAATAAAAAATGGAAACGCTGCAGGAGAGGAAGGCATCCTACCTGAAATGCTGAAGGAAGAAGGAGACCTACTGATAAAAGAGATGAAATCTTTATTCAACAAATGCTTAGTTGAAGCAAGAGTACCACAAGACTGGAACACCGCGTTAATCATACCGATATACGAAAAAGGCGATTCCAGTAATCTTGAAAACTATACGCCAACACGCTTATTGTCACAGATCTATAAACTATTTATGAGAATAATAACAAACCCCTCAGGACCTAAATTCAAAGCATACCAGCTTCAAGAGGACAGGGTTCCGAAAAAGCTTCAGTATAATTTAGTACCTCCACACAGTCAAAGTACTGATCGAAAAATCAACAGAATATAATATCCCTATGTGGGCAGCTTTCACAGACTTAAGGAAGGCATTTGACGCGGTAGAATTTTGGGCAATTATAACGTCAATGAAAAACTCAAGGATATATCACCGTTACATTAACATGATTCAAAGATTGAACGAGCGATCAAAGATGAAGATAAGGTTACATGAAGACAGCAAAGAATCCGAAATAAAAACAGGCGTTAGACAGGGAGATTTACCTATCACCTAAATTATTTACTTTGGTTCTAGAGCATATATTCAAAAACCTACACTGGGAAGACAAGGGCAGGAACATATCGGGGGAAAGACTTACAACCTAAGATTCGCAGACGACATAGTCTTCATCGTTCAAGACCACACAAAACTAAAGAACATGCTCAAAAAAATAGAGCTAGAAGCAAGGAAAGTAGGCTTAGAAATGAGCATCACAAAAACAAAATTCGTGACAAACCAGCAGACCAACATAGAATCGATAACTATAGGAGGACATGTGGAGAAAGTTAATTCATATGTTTACCTATGCCCAGAAATTACATTTTACTAGTGTAATTTCTTGGCCTAGATAAACACATGAACAACCAAGAAATGGAAGTTAACCGTAGAATACGCCTCGGTTGGGCCGCCTATTGTTTAATGCGACATGTATTTAACTCCAAACTTCCCCTGAAAGTAAAAACTAAAGTATACACGGAATGCATCCTTCCAGTAGCAACACATGGCAGCGAAACATGGATTCTGACAACAAAAATCTCAACAAACTAAAAGTACACCAGAGATCCAAGAACGAAAAATGCTAGGAATAACAATGAAAGATCGTTAAACTAAAACATGGATAAGAAACAAAACCAAAGTTGAGGAGATAGCAAGAAGAATATGTACTTTAAAATGGAATTAGGCTGGACATGTTGCCAGAAATATTACCAACTGTAGCGGGAAGGTGACGAGATGAAGACCATGGGGGGAGAGAAGAAGCATCGGTAGACCACAACAACGATGGCATGATGATACCAAGCGAACAGCGGGACTAAACTGGTATCAGGTGAAAAGGTCAAAGAAATGCCTTTACGTTAGACCAGAATAATACGAGAAGCCAAAGAAATTGAAAAATAAGGTTATTTAAACAAAACGGGTGAAACATTAAAACTACCAACTGTATGGAAAACAAGCATCGATAAACCAAAAGTCAAGCGGACTTGGTTCGACAACAGCAATATCCAGAAAATATTAATAATGACGAATGACCGCTGAGATACACCTAATAACCTTTAGCCTCGGGTGGGGGTATAAAAAGAGAAGAACAGGTGCTGCACTAGTTGTCCACCCAGCTCTTATCGCGTTGAATTCATTATAAACTTCTATAACGTAATAAATAAACTCTTGTCAAGTTGAAACTCTTTAATTTTTTTATATTGTAGTGAATAAAATAAGTGTCTTAAAATGTGGGTTTATTTTCAAAAAAACCAAGTGGCCCTGGAGGGAGACACGCTGAAGGGGTCACTGTTTGACGGCAGATCTGGTCGGCCGAGAAGCTACCGAAGGAGTTCCTACAGAGTCAGTATAAAATCGTAATGCTAATCTTAGCAACGGACCCTGGTCTGGCTTGAATTTAGGGTATTATATAAATAAACAAAGGGCACACGGAGTATTAAGAGGAAAACCACGCGCTCTCCTGAACTAAAGAGTCTTAAACATACGGAATCACCTGCCGGCGCTTGTAAAAGGCGTGGGAAAGCCGGGAACTTCCTCGGAAATTGTTACAAGCATACAAACCTCGAAACAAGTGACAAATTACAGGATAATAAAGACAGACTTATTCCCGACTGCCATAAGAAACAATAGCTGACACAAACCTCTCCCCGCCCCTCCGCGGCCCTCTAAAAGAGTATCCCTACTGCTCTACTCCCTGGAAGGAAGGCATTGGTAACGGACCTAAAGGAAGACTTGGAAATTACTGGAAACCAGACAGGCATCCTAGGGGCCTTCGAAGGGTTACAACCTTTTTCGCTAAAAACCAAAAGGGGGGCGCCGGTTCTTGCTGTCTCGTATTCGTTTGAGTATATCTTTATTGCGTTAAATGTATTCGCGTATACAGAAGAACAACTGAGCAATATGCTCAGTCCAGTTTTATTTACCGTAAACTATACAGTGATGGGCCGATAATGGTATGAGCGGAATTTCTCTAACGGGCACTGGCTATTTTGAATAGAACTCATAACTTTAAACGGTTTTAGCAGACATTATTGACGAACACGTTATAGCATATGCACTATTTGTGGCCAGCTTTTTGCTGCTTCACAATTATATAGTAAGAAATTACCTCCCAAAAGTTTGAAGTTATTATAGGTAGAGCCAAGGGGCAAATAGCTTACCCCATCGGGTACAAAAGGTTTAAGATTTTGGCGTGTACTTAATATATGTAGTAAAAACGGACGGCAGAGGAACGCTTAGCGGTCAACTTTATTCCGTGACATCTTGTCAAAAGAACAAAAAGATCGATTAAGTTGCCTTATAAATTACATGCTTGAAATTCTGGCAGTAGATGGGGAAATGTGTCAAAATTCTGATTTCGTGAGGCAGACGCCAATTTTTTAACGCATTCATGTGGCAAACGCCCGTCGCGATATCTAAAAATCCGGCGCAACTTACCTTATCAGGTGCATGGATGAATTTAGACTCAAATGAGATGTCTTTTTGTGTAGATTAACGATATATTGCGACAATTTTGTGAGACTGTCAAGAGCAAATTAGAGCGAAAATCATAAAAATGATTTTTTTTTCAGTTTTGCAACCATAAAGTCTCTATATTTATAACAAATATGCAAAACGTACTTTATTTACGACGTATTGTGACTTTTAAATCTACCACTGTAAAAATTCATATAATTATATTCGATTTGCGATTTGATGCTGTCGAAACGACTTTTACTTCCCTCGTAAAAGGAGAGTATTGTAATCGTGAAAAAATCACCCTCCGAGATTTCTTCAGATTTTGACGTTTCAAAGTCCCTAGATGCCGAAAAACATGTTTTCTCAATTCCGTCGGTCTATGTGTCTCTGTCGGTCTCTCTGTTCGCGGCATACCTACAAAACTACTTACCCGATTGTCTTCAAATTTTGGTCAAAAATTAAGAGTAATATGGGGATGACCTGGTAACATTTTAGTAGAAATTCAATACGGGGAAACAAAATGGCGGCCTAATGAAATCTTAAAAAAAATATTACTAAAGAAGTACTTATTCAAATAAATGCCAAATATTATGTTTTTTCAATTCTGTCTGTCTGTCTGTCTGTCAGTTCACGGCATCTCTTAAAAATTACTTACCCGATCGACTTCGAATTTTGGTCAAAAATTAAATTGTCATGTGGGGTTGAGCTGGTAATATTTTGGTAAAAATCCAATATGGCGTCACAAGATGGCAGGCTAGTGAAACGTTAGCAAATTATTACTGAAATACTAATTATCCTTAATTTTTGCACAATAATCAAGTGTCATATAGGAATCAACTGGTTACGTTTTGGCAAGATGCAAAACCAAGTCAAGGCCTGATACAATATTTAAAAAATCGGCCTGAAAAAACTACTTATTTGATTAATTTCAAATTTTGTGCAAGCCTTAAGTGTGATATAGAGATAATCTGGCAAATTTGTGGTACGAATTCAAGATGGCAAAACAAAATGGCGGCCAAATAAAATGTTTCAAAAATCAACGTAAAAAGACCTTCTTATTCACTCGACTTCAAATTTGGTATGAATTCAACATGACGGAACAAAATGGCGATGTGTGTCACTGTAAAAATTACTTTTTAATGATTTTAAATTACGCCAAAAACCAAGTATGGTACACGTAGAAACTTATAAAATTTTGGTAGAAGTGGGACAAAATAAACATATTTAAAAAGACAGTATATTGTATTACTAAATTACCATGTACCGAACTAAATTGGAACACAATTCTCTATCTCTAATGAAAGGTAAGATTCATAACAAGGGAAGTTCCGGATAAAGGAAATTTACCAATTTTTTTTATTCAAAAAACTTTATTTATGGTTATAAAAAACAAAATATTAAATTAAAATTAGAACAAACACTTTTTTGAACTTTACAAAACTACGTCTTTTCAATTCTGGTAAAATTTTATTCGACTATCAAGATTCCGAATTACTGTGGATTCCGAATACGCAAAATCCCCACGTAGACTCTACGTACATTTTTGTGAATAATAAAATAATTAATGATCTTAAAAAATATTTTCAAAGTGAATGTGGTTTTATAAGGTCAATACAAACGTTTATAGAATTTTAAAAATTGTTTCCCTCTAATTAAAATCCAGCGTGTGCCCTCGGCGTGTATGAAATTACTTAGCTGTTTCTAATTTCGGTATAAAATTAAAAACAGAGGTTAATTTCTATTTGCAGATATTTTTTCCACTAATAAAAATGTTATTCCTTAAATCAAAGCTAAGAAGCTATTGGAATGAATATAGATTCTTGATTCTGCTGCTACAAATAGGTCTAATCTATTTTGCAAATAGATTAGATGGTATCTAAGGTGCCACAAGTCGGTGTGGGTCAGAAACAGAAACCTCATTTGTTCAGCGAGCTAGATTTTAACCTTGAAAAGCGTGTCACTGTTTACCAATAAAAAACGTGGTACTTTTCAAAAAGAAATTAAAATAAAATGTATCTAAATTTTATAACATAATATAGAAAAGTATTCAGTTTTTCAATAAACAAAAAGACATTTTTTGAAGAGAAAAAACAAAACTCTTTAATTCGGGACATTTTTGCTTCGTACGCTACCAAAACGTTAAAAAGTCGTTACGGGTTTAATGTATAAAGGGGTTCAAATTTCGAGGTAAAAACAACATTATCATTACACATTTGTATACAGGTATACTACATTTAATTCGATTAAACCATCCGTTTTCGAAATATCTGCATTTTAATGTCTTTGCAAGTGACTAAAACTGAAATAACATACTTTAATAACGAATAATGAATTAATCATGAACAAATAATGAAAAACGTCTCTTCAACAATTGGGCAAAATGTCCACCATTTACTTCTATGCATTTTCTTAATCCCTTTTCTAAATAGCGCTTTACTTCTCTGTTTATTTATGGTGGCATCTTGATTTTTTGCAATAGTTGCTTCTGTGTACGGATTTCTTCTGTATACACTAAAGACCCCAAAAGAATGGCTCCAAAAGATTAAGAGAAGTGAATTTCCATGGCCGCCGCGCCAGGCAACGCGGCGGCTATGAAATTTCACTGCCACGACCAAACCAACTATGAGGTAACCATAAAAAATTGCGAACCGCAACTGGATAATGCAGTGGAGTACCGTCGGGCATTTACTATATGTCTTGTCACAAAGGAACATCATCGAGTAGATTCGGCAAATCATTTTGTATAACTACGAGTACTATACACCAAATATTGATCAAAAAGTCATGCTGAAAATGCCGTTCTTTGGTTAAGTATGGATATTCCGGTTCCCAAATATAGTTATGTAGCCAATTAAATACGCCTCATCTGGTGAAAGTCGCCTCGCCCGTGAAAAGGATTCTATTGATAAACGTTGGATCTTGATTGTGATGATGAAGCATGAGCAAAAAGAAATTGACAAAACTTGTGACTCGCTGGTAAGTCGGCTGATAGTAGGTGTTGAACGGGATTGAAATAATATGGGTGTAGTTTTTCAGTGTGCAAAACTTGTAAAACCGATGTGCTTTTCACATGATTAGCATTCGCCAAAAGTCTTGAACTTATACCTGGATTTTCACCTACTCCCACTAAAATCTCATTTTCCTGTTCTACAGATATAGCTTTAGGACGTCCAACATGACTCTGAGGACGAAAAGACTCTGTTCGGTCTAGTTGACCGTATAATTTTTGATAAATGTGTCGATCCGCCTGCCTTCTATGTGGACGTTTTCTAATTTAGTTGTCGGTAGCGTCTTGCTGCCGCACGTCTATTAAAATTTACTTGAGCATAAATACAAATCATATCTCTCATTTCGCTATTGGAATATTTATTATCCCTAGACATAATAATTACTAGAAGTTTACGACGATTTAAATTAACGTTAACAACCTTTTATTCAAATTAATGAATGTCAACACTAATGTATATAAAGTATTCATGACTACGTTCATTTCTTAACCATAGCCTACTCCATTCGTAATGAATTGCTTGTGAGCCCGCGATTTGACTTGCAATAAAATATTAAAATGCAAATATTTCGAAAACGGTTTGTTTAATCGAATTTAATGTAGTAAACCTTTGTTCTTAGAAATCATCACTCTATCACAATTTTCAACAAAAAAATAATGAAACATGTATAGCATGAAATAGCGAGTGTATATGGTGTAACAAGCATCCTCTACATATTACAAAAAAAATTAGAATTTAGTCGTATTTCCCATCCCCGTTTTAATGTCGATATCTCAAAAATAGCTTGAGCTATAGAAAAATAACAATTTCGAGATTTAAACTTCAACACCCTGTATCTCATTAATGAGCGACATTTTACTAAGATATATTTGGCTCAATATCATCATTACCGACCACCTTTTATTAAGGAACACTATTTTTATAGACAATGCTGGTTCTTTAGATTTTGAAAGAATAACTTACAACTCAAAAAATTGAAAAAATGATTTAAAATCGAATTGATACCCTGAGGGCAACCAAACACGAAAGTAGGGTTGCATTTTAAGTTGTGCGTTATTAATGTTGAGAAATATATACAATATTCTTAGATACTTCCGATAATACGGAATTTATACAATTAAAAGATAATTTAAAGTTATTAATGATAACAGCAGTACTTACCCATGGGGACATTATGTGAGTGTCAGCGTTTCGGTGGTGATAATTTAAAATAAGTATAGTGGACACCACAGATGAAGCAACCATAAACATAATGCAATTAAAATAAGTCCCTAGGAGAGGTACTGCCTCGGATGTAGCGGGCATTGTTTCGGCCACCATATTTAAAAATACTGTCAGCGACAGCAATATGGTAACTCCTAGAGACAGCTTCTCTCCAGAGTCCGGAGGCAATGTGAACCCCAAAACGGCCATGGATGCTATCAAGACGCACGGCACGATGAGATTAAAAAAGTAATATAGGGTCCGCCTTCGGATTATTATGACGAATGTAATATCGATGTAGGGCTCGGGGCAACAGTTGTAATAAAGTTCGTTCCTTTTCCCTGGGACGCCTGCAGAAAACAGAAATTACTATATTAGCTTCATTATTTAAAACGCCTTCTGAAAATTTGGTAAAGTAAATATTGATAAATGAACCCGGGTAAAAAAGGGCTCTAATATTAATAAAAACGATTTTTTCGTACACCAATTCTTTAAATTAGGCTATATACAGTATGTTCGCGGATTGAGTAAAAAAGATGAGAAATGTTTTTCCAATTCATTTTTCTGGTAAAGTGCCTGCTTCATAAATTATTTGGTAAATAATACCTTTTATAAAAAAAAAACACCAAAAAGTAAAAAAAAATATATTTTATTCCATCTTGAAACTTTGGCTTTATGAAGTCGGCGTCCAACTAAGACCTAGATAACGGCTAATATCTCAAACAGAACGTGTATTTAGATTAGATAGACTATCATTAGTTTATACAGTAAATAAATATATATAATGTGCTTGTAGGTAACGGCCGTATACTACCAATAGCATCAAGAAATAATGGAGTTTCGGCCAAAAAGTCTAAAGTAGATTTATTTTCTAATAGCCAAGCTTCCAAAATAATTCATTTCTTCTTCAGGGTCTATAATAATATAATTATCAGAATATTTAGGACCTTTTTTACAAATAAAAAGTACTTACACTAATTAAAATTCAAAGATAATTTGAGGGAACTTTCAGAAAATATAAAATTGGATAGATTTTAACTAGTAAAATTTTGACATTATTTGGCAAGAAATAAACAATTTAGAACCTATTGGTTTTCTTTTAAATAAAAAACAAATTTATAATATAAAAAAGGGGTATGTTCAAAAATGTTTTAAAACTAGATAATACGTTACAGAGTATATTGAACAAAATATTGGAGGTAATTAGAAAAAGAATTATTTATGATTTTTAAGGAATTATTCGTCGTTTGAATTTAAAATATAAGAGTATGTAAGTTTTCAAAATCGGTTTGTTTGTTCATTGTGAACTTTCCTTTATGTATTTCTGCCATTTTGAAAATAAAAGCTTTGTGCTAATGTTATGTTTAGTGTGTAAAATTTTTGTTTGGTTAAAATTGCATGTGTGTCCCGTATCTATATGTTCTGAAAGAGCACAAGATCGTTTATTAAGTTGCATCACTTTTATGCAAAGCAATTTCTTTTCTTTGTTTTCTTTGATCAATATATTTTTATCCCAATTTGAGAAAGGAAAGGAATAAACGCAATTATAGTGGTTTAAAACATAATCTTTCTCTTTTAATTTATTATACAAAACGGGCAATTGAACCAAAAAGCATGATTATTTTCGTTCAGGATATTATTGTTTCTAGTGTTGTATAATACGTTTTTAATAAGTTTAATTGGGTATGAGTAATATAGTAAAGTTTGTAGGAGGATTCTGAAATTTTTTTGCTTTAACGTTGGGTGTACTAATTTTTCAATTCTATTTTTTAAAGTTAATATTAATTTAATTTTCATTTTGTTACTATGATATGACTTATAATTAATATACCTACTGGAACTTGTAGGTTTGTTGTACCAATCTGTAATTAATTTATTATTTTCAACTTTTATGACATTTGTATCTAAAAAGAGAAGACTTTGGGTAGTCTATTTCTCTAATGTAAATTGTAAGTTTGGATTATAATTATTAAAAATTTCATACAACAAAAAATGTCATCAACAATTTTTTATATTTTCATTGATTCCATATAATAAATTTTCAATATCAGATAAGAATTTTGGAATCGAGATGTCCTTTATATTTGGAGGAAGACCGAATTTGAATCCCAAGGCTAAAAGATGGTTAATTTGTGTTGCAATTTCTACGTTAGATACATTTTTAATCCAGTTATCTTTTGTTTTAAGTGTTGCTTTAGATTTAGGTTTTAAATTTTCTAACTTGTTTAAATTCAATCTTTTGGTTTTATTAAACAATATATTACAAGAAACATGTATTTATTAATACCTGATAATATATGACAAGAGAATAAACATAGACAAATGCTTTCTTACAATAAATTTATTTAAAAAAAACAAAATATTGAATTTAAACAAATTAGAGAATTTAAAACCTGAATTTAAAGAAACACTTAAAAACTGGATTAAAAATTTATCTAACGTAGAAATTCCGATAGAAATTAAACATTTTTTAGCCTTAAGCTTCAAATTCGGTCTTCCTCCAAATATAAAGGACATCTCGATTCCAAAATTCTTAGCTAATACCTATTGAAAATTTATTATATAGATTCAATGAAAATAAGAGAAACTTACTTAGAGCTAAATTAACGAATTTAATAACTAACTTTATTCAAAAACCAAATTTTTTTATAACAACTATTTTGATCAACTAAAAAAAGGTAAAGGTAAGGTAATGTTAAGTTATTATAAATAAACATAATTACGTTGAACAACATTATATGTGATGACGAATCTTACAAAAAATTAAATAGTAATATAACAATTGAAAAGAATTCAAATGATTTTATAAATAAAGTTAAAAATGTACATATGATAATATCCTGAACGAAAGTAATCATGAATGGAACAATATAAATCCTAATAATGGCTTACTTTTTAGTTCAATTCCCTATATTCAAAATTTGAGTCCTAAGATTAATAAAATGTTAAAACAGAAAATATATAGATCGCACAACGTAATGTTAAAACCATTGGTATTTTGTATAGCAAATTAAAAGATAAAGACCATGTATTAAACCACTATAATTGCGTTTATACCATTCCTTGTTCAAATTGCGATACAAAATACATTGGTCAAACAAAATTCATCACATCACATAAAAGTGATGCAAGATTTAATAAACGATCTTGTGCTCTTTTAAAACGTATTATAGATACGGGGCACACATGTAATTTTAACGAAATAAAAATTTTACAGATTGAACATAACACTAGCAAAGGGCTTCTCTTAGAAATGACCGAAATACATAAAGAAAAGTTCAACGTTCAAAGTTGAACAAAAAAAAACGATATTGAAAAGTTAAGTTCCATTTATTCTTATATTTTAAATTTAAACAATAAGTAATTCTAGTTATGTCCAATATTTTGTTTAGTTGTAGTTTTCTATTATTTATATATTTACCATAAATTTATATTTAAAAAAATAGAACGACCGAACAAGCAATAAACTATTTTGAAAGCTTTTATTAAGAAAATATATTTTACTTTTCATGACATGGGCTAAAACTAATAAATTAAACAATATGTTAACTGCTTTTATTCTTAGGTATTTTTGTTTTTAATATACCACTAGATAGTAAGTTATACTTATCGTAACATACTTTTATGTTATGTTTTTCAAAAATATGTTGGAATTGTTGTGAAAGGCCATTTATAAAGAGTAACGATTTAAATTTCTTTGATCTATTTCTGAGTGGTTTGTGCTGTTTTGTATTTGAGTTATATAATATATGCATTCTTTCCTTAAATATTTTATTGACACGTTTTAGCGAATAACTGTTTTCTAAAAGGGCTTTTTGTGCTTTATTAATGGCCTCTGCACGGTATTCAGGATTAGAGAGTTGTACCCCCCGATCTGCCAAGCCAATAATAGCAGATTTTTTTGAGAAATTGGATGGTTGGAGTTAAGTTATCTATAATATCTAAATATCTATCTTTACCTATTAAGATTTAGATTTGATAAATTAGTAAAACAGTTAAAAGAAACCGGTTCAGCGTTTATCAGAAAGAAATTTAGAAAGGCTTATGATGAAACTTATGCCAGTACACGATCAGCGTTTCAATCTTCCGGGAAAATCGATGAAGTTCTTTCAGAAATAGATCATTTTCGGTTAGAGAATACAGGAAATAAATCACACATTTAGAAATTCAAAAAAAATCTTTATAAGCTCATTTTATATCACATCCTCAAGGATGGTGACAGAGCCAACCGTCTAGCATTTTGTTTATGGGTTTAAAGTATATTTTTTGAGAAAATGTATGTCCATAAAATTATCATATTTTTTTGGTAAAACCAGATATACTGTAAAATATATGATACTGGAATAATATCAACACTAAATTTAGAATTCAGGGTAGATGCGAGTATTATGTTCTGTGTGTATGGGATATTAGAGCCAAATTTTTTTGAAAATACCTGCGACCAGAATTATTATTTGAATAGGTTGCAAACCCTTTTAATGGCAAAAAAAAATTTCTTTGAAATTTTAAAACTTACATTGTCAACATGATGGTTGTTCCGTCCATTGTTATGGATATGTAGTAAATTAGTTGAATAATAGATTTCACCGACACTGGATACAATCAAACGGTCCATATTTTTGTGACCCTCCAAAAGTTCTGACTTCAATTTTAGATTTTGTATTAATGGGATGTATGAGTACAAACAATTTTACACCATTAATGCAGATATCTTTAAAAAAATATCAGGAAGAATTTATAACCGTAGAAAAGGTAAAAAAAAAAATACGGGAGTTCTCAGAATTGCGTTAAACGTAGCTAAGGGATATTGAAATAATTTGTTATGTAAGTAATAAATTTCTTTAAATAGTTTCCCGTAATTATTTAATTTATTTCCAAACCGAAACATTGAAATAAATAAATCGAATGGATGTAAATTTAATGTAAATCTCAAAAACCAAAGTAGTTAGAAAACATTGGACTTGTCACTGGATTCTACGAGAAAAATTCTATTAGAATCCGTCTTTAAATTTATGATATTATACATAGTCACCGTGCTGCAGCATGTGGAAAAAAATGCAAACTCAATTTTCCCCTAGATATTTATAACTGAGGTGGCTATGGAATTTTTGTAAACAGAATCTTGCTTTACACACAAAATAGCATAATGATGTAGAAACTGCATCTTTCTATTTCTACTGATAACCAATTTACACTGAAAATTGGACATCCTGATAATCATAATATATTATATTACAGCAGGTCAATATTGTTTATTTTTCAAACACAAATGCTAAATTTCGCAAAAATTATTGTTTGACCTTTACTTACCAGATGGTTACAAAATTTGGTTAACTTTTCTTTAATTCTAAATCTTATGTTTATTTTAGTCAGTATTTTCCAGCTATACTTTTTATTTGATTGGTTTTCCCTAAATTATATGGATATATTTCGTATTATTACCGATAATTAAATAAAAAATATCATAAACTTAAACATTTGCATGTACATTTAGTTTCCATCCAGTTTTTTTTGAAAATCTTTTATAATCACAGGATGAACGAACGAGGTCAATATACAGAGATACTTCTGTAGTAATACAAAATATACCAGTATCTTATATTTATTACTTAGCTACATATTTTGAAAATCTGTCAGATATGTTGCGATGTTAGGTATTCAATCATTATCAGTTAATCCATAGTTCTACAAAGTTTAAATTAATACGAAAGCTTAAATATAATCTCAGAATATCTTTGGTATAAAGAAATTAGAATACAATCTTTTAAGAGACAAAAACTTTAGGTTTGTCATGATTCAATTTTTCTTATTGGATAAAAATTTGAAACAATAAAAAGCTAAAGAACTAAGAATATTAAATTTAAACAAAACGCTTGTTAAGTGAACCAATATTTGCATATTTGGCGAATCCAAAAAAAGCCTCATAATATACTAACCCAGTTTTTCGATACTTTAAACATGCGTGAATTTTAGCTAATCATATACTGCTAAAATATTACTACAAACCAAAGACGAGGCTTGAAACGACGATAAATGCAACCATGAAATTTGATACACGTCTTCTATGCATTAAGGAGTATACGGATTTACCCAGGTTAATTACATATTCACGCCACTGGTAGAAATTTCAAAAATGTATTGTTAATAAAAAATGCCCTTTTATGCATAAAAGACGTGTATCAAGTTATTTATCTATAATAGCATCAGAATTAGGATTTTAAAAAAATGCTTTTTTAAAACCTTGTATCTCCAAAGTTACGACTTTTAGGTTCATATTAAACTTTTTTCTTAAAAAGGTCCAAGAATCACCCTCCTTTAACATTAGCACGCAATTAAGAAACGCCCTGTATAGTACTTCACAATGACGCCCCCTGTGCAAAGTAATATGACAGACGGAGACAAACGGTCACTTTTGGCATACCCGAATAGCCCAAAGTCGAACTGCATAAGTTAAAATTTTGATAAATCTTGTTCACTGGAATCAGTGCTGGCTCTCCTAACATAACTACATTGATGTGTTAATTTTGGAAAAATATGAGTTCTGTAATTTTTCAAATATTAATTGCAATATTAGACACCCGGTATTGAACATAAAATAAATTATTTTGAAGCAGTTTATTGACAGCTACTTTATGAACAATTTTACAAAATATATGAAAAAAACTAAGCCATTTTTGAGGTTGACGGCTATGATTCTAATAGTTCGATTCCTTCTAAATCGTTGTCTTCCTCTGAAAATGATGAGGTTTCGTCGTCACTACTTGAAGATCCCAGTGTGATAACTAAATCATCAATAACCGTTTCAATTTTGCCATCTACTTCCCATCTTCCTTCCTACTTCAATTGAACGACCATGTTTAACATACGATTTCCAATTTTCAGCCGATATTGAGTCAATCGCTTCTAATGTTATTTTATTTAAATCTTTAATTGAAAGTTCACCGGTATTGCGCTCTCGAATATATTTTTTTACTTCTGCCCATGCAAGTTCAATAAAGTTGAGGTCGCACTTGTATGGAGGCAGCCATAAAGGTGTATGACCGAGGTTACGTAAAAGACCGTCAATTTTATACTTTTTTTCTCTAGGCTTGTTGGCTGATATTACTTCATATAATTGATATTTTCTCCATGTTGGCTCACATACAAGATTTAAGCCACGATATCATATGAGCTTTTGTAGAGTATTTTTGCAAAATTTTGGCACTTTATCTTCTACGTGAGAATGATAAGACGCATTATCCATTACCACGACTGATTTGGGAGGAATATTAGGTAGAAGCTTCTCGAGCAACCCCTTTTCAAAATTATCTCTTATCATTTGTCCATGATAGTCTCCAGTTGTTAGTCCCGAGCAAAAATAAAGCAGCACCTGGAACAAATCCGGCTTCTGAAACAGCATGAACTATAATAAAGCGACTACTAGAGTGGATTCCCTGAACAACACCTGTAACACTTTCACTTTGCCAGCATTTGTTCACTGTCATATCATTATCTACCCAGGTTTCGTCTAGGTACACAATATTGCGCCCTTCTTGCCTATATTGCCTTACAGTTGATAGATATTTCACCCGCCAGTGAAAAATATTTGGTCTCTCAATGAGCAATTTTCGTTTATTTTGGCACTTGCGCCAAACAAAACTATTTGATCGTAAAATCCGATTTAACGGAAAATCTATTTTGTTCTTTACAGCACGAAGTAGGGGTTTGCAGGTCGAAACCTTCTTCAAGTTTATGTAAACATCCTCTATTGTTCGTCGAATTACTTGAAAATCACCATCGTCAATTTTATCTTTGTTTGATAATCGGGGTATTTTTTTACCAGGAGATTTTAAAGGTGAAGTAGAACATGAGCGACCATTATGTTCTCTTTGAATTTTTCTTACACTACTTTCCGAAACAACAGAGTGAAATGCAGCGCGTCCTGTTCGATTTTGAATTGGAATAGTCAAACTATTATTTTCAGCTTCTCTAGTACAGGCCTCCATAACGCTCGCAATAACTTCACGTGCACCGCTTCGAATTGTTTTTCCTCTTTTGCTCGTCATCGTTATTTCGAAATAATAATTCAAATTCAACGCAAAGCATTTATATAGAAATGAAAACAAATGCTCGAAATGTATAGGCGCCACTGGAAATAGCAATACCTAAACAATTTAGTCTAGATTATAAGCTTGATAGATACCAAGAAGTTGTAGTGAATATTAGAACTATATTCTTGCCATCGAAAACGTCTTAGTAAAATTAAAGGATTTATAAAAGCCACAATCCTCAGATTTTGTTAACACTATGTATTAATCTTATATGGAAATAGTAAAATGACGAAAAAGTTAAAAAACGTTAAGAAAAGTTGGTGGTAAAACATACTTCAGAAAAGTCAAAATGCTTCAATTTGTAAACGTTTTTAGTTAATGGAGATTTTATTAGTTAAAAAAACATATCTTCATTGTGATCTAAAGACAATTTTTTTGGATATTTGTTTAATCTAAAATTACTTTTTTAGTACTTGGCCAGTTAAAGGGTACGTCTAAAATTAAGTAAAGAAAAAGAAATATCGTTAATAGCACTTTTTCTAGAGAAAGTTCCATATTTAGAAAAATTCAAAATTTTGAAAAAAATTACCTAGATATAAAAATTCTACAAATCAGAATTTATCTGTATACAGAGTTTGTCACAAAAAACATGGCCCTTTATAAAATAAGACAGAAATATTTTATTATTTTGTTATTTATACACATCACTCAACAACTTTAGTTATTCGTTCTTAAAATCGGGATCTGGAAAAAAGTTTTCCAAATAATTTTGGTATCGTTTGACATAACTTCATAATATTTGAGTGAATTATGTAATAGCTTAAGTTACTTAAGAAAATGTTAAGAGTCAAAGGTAGCGGAACGGGGGGGGGGTCCAGGAACTATTTTTAAATTTCTTTACTACACAGAGAGAGAGAGCGCATAGTATAGGGCGAATTTAGGAGAGGTCTTGTAGGTGGTGTTTTGATTAGGAATCCATATAACACTTATTGTAGAATTAGAATTTTCTGCTCTAATCATTAAATTGTGAATATCATGTTAAATTGGATGGGAAGATAAAAAGTTTTGTAGGCATTTTAAGGAACTAAGGGAGTCTGTTGCAATAATCCATTTGTCAGGCTGAGAATTAATTATATATTTGAGAAAAAAGCAGCACCTACATAATTTGAGGATTTTGTTCCATCGGTATAGACAATTTTATGATTAAGATAATATGTTGAATGATTTCTAATAATTATGGGATTCGCTATATATTCATCATATTTCATAAGTTCTAGATTAAAGTTGTGGAAGTTTCTAATCCAAGGAGGAAAAATGAGAATAGATGAAGGGTACGTAGAGGGAAGGGTAAGGCCATATTCATTAAAGATTTTATAAAATCTAATGTTGGTGCTATAGTTGGTTTGAGGAGAGCTGAAAGAAGAGGGGGAGATAGAGGGGTTGAAATAGTTTTTATAGACAAGCGATTTGTATTTAAACCAGAGGTTATAAGAATACTTAAGTAATAAAAACAAACGTCTTAAATGTAGTGGTTCAATTTCAGATATACCATTAATACTGCGTATCGGGCTAGTGCAGTAAGCCCCTATTGCAAGTCTAATACTTTGCAAGTATGCTAATGTACGATGCAGAGGAGTGCACTATACTGCCATAGTCTAGTTTAGATCTAATTATACATTTATATAGGGATAATAGAGTAGAGGAATCAGTAGTTTTGGAAAGAAGTTTTATTATTGATATATCTCTAATATAGCTAAAATGGTGCTTACAATTTAATCTGTTATCCAGAATCATATCAAGAAATTTGATTTTTGATTGCATAGGGATAAGGGATTCATTTGTTGCATGTTGTTCATTTTGGAACAACAATTTCTTCTTCTGCAAAAATGAACGACAGATGGTAAATAGCAGAAAAACTAAATCCGAAGCGTACTGACTAATTATATAGAGATTTTAGGGCAAGTTGTAGTTTTCTTTCGCATACTCTGGTGTTTTGAGATGAATAATATATGACTAGGTCATTTGCATATAAAAAAATAGACTTGTGCATATATTCTTTAATGTTGGTTAGATCTATAATAAAAAGCGACGGACTCAATACAGATCCCTGTGGGATGCCGTTTTCAAGTGCATATATGTCTGAGAGGGTGTTTCCGACTCTAATTTGAAAAGTTCTGTTGGAGAGAAAATTTTCTAGGTAAATAGGTAGGTTGCCCTTAATATTCCACTTATGCATAGTTTTTAAAATGTTATGCCTCCAGGTTGTATCAAAGGCGTGTGGTCCAAAAAAATGGCGAGAAGGTGATTTTTTTTATTAAAATTATTCTGAAGGTCCATTTTAAATCCAACCAAATGATCAATCATGGAGAGGCCTTTCCGGAAGCCAAATTGGTTTGAGTCTAAAAGGTTGCTTTTTTTCAAGAAACCATATTAGTCTGAAGTTGACCATTCTTTCCATGATTTTGCTAAGATGATTTGTTAGAGAGATTGGTCTATAATTATCTACATTAGATCGAGGTTTACCTGGTTTGTGTATCGGTATTAAGATTGAGTGTCTCCACGAAGACGGAAATGTACTGGATGAACAAATATGATTGTATAGGCTGAGCATGTAAAGAAGGGCTGATTCTGGGAGCTTGAGAATCATGGGAATAAGTATGATGTCTGGACATGGGGCGCTATGTTTACAGCATGAATGTGCAAATTTTAGTTTATCCAAAGTAAATGGAAGATTATTCCTTGCATCTCCGTCCTTCTATGACAGCTTTTGGTAGGTATCATTTTCCTATCCACGCACAAGTCAGTTCGAAAGAATGTGTAAAATAAACATAAACATCCTCGGGTCGCCCAGACGAGTGATGACTGTTTGAACTCTTATCAGTTCATTTTTCTTGTGCGTCACGTATAGTTGGTTTGAAAGAGTGTTAGACGATGCCGAAAATACGGGAAAAAGGAAAATATTACAATCAATTAAAATTTCTAAAAAAGACTCTCTATCGTTTAGAAAGAAAGTTGGTTAGTGGAAGTGAGGATTTTTCTTCAGAATCATCCGAGTTGAAAGGTAAAAATTATTTATAATATTATATATGTATATACATTTTTTTTAGAGTCAATGCGCCTGCCTGCTTATGTTTCTTAATAATTAGAAAATATGCAATTTTTGTATAGAATGTTCGTTGTCTTGACTGCATTCTGGTTAAGCTAGGTTACATAATGTCTGTGGCCATGATGGCATTCATTTCATATAGGTTTTATGCTTTATAATGATCCAGAATGTTCGTTGTCTTGACTGCATTCTGGTCACTTATACATAGAGGGTATGGTCGTTTGTTTTGACGGCTTTCTGGTTACTTAGACATATATACAGAGTATGTTCGTTGTCTTGGCGGCATTCTATATATATATATATATATATATATATATATATATATATATATATATATATATATATATATATATATATATATATATATATATATATATATATATATATAAATATATTTCTTACTATTATTATAGAGAGTGTTCGTTGTTTTGACTGCATTCTTTATTAATATCGCCTATACATAAGGTTGGTGTTTTTTCTTCCAGATTCAAATTCAGACTTAGCCGAAACCAGGCAAGAATCAGGGGAACTACCACCTTTAGGGCCTCAATCACCCTCTAATTTAGACCAAGAGCAAATTATTATTGATATTGCTGATGATCGTGAAATACAAGGCGATGTACCTAATCAACAAGTATTATCGATGCTTGGGAAGGACCCTGGCAAACAAAATAAATTTGGGCCTAACATTCATGAAGAATTAGGGCTACGTTGGACTGCATATCTACGGGAGGGCTTAACAACAGACAAAAGAAAGGAGCTTTTAGTCAAACATTTAATACCTGAGAACTGTAAAGCGCTCCATCCTCCACAATTAAACGAAGAAATAACATCTCTTTTGCCTGTATATGCATTAAAAAATGATCATTATTTATGTGGTCTACAAGAGCAACTGGTGGCGGGATTGGCTATTCTTGGTTCAATTATATCAAGAAAATTGGAGGAACCGAACAAAGACGTAGAATTGACCAGTGACAATATGGAAAAGTTGGTGGAAGCAGGACAATTGTTTACAAATGCTCACCAGGCGGTTTTTTCAAAAAGAAGATTTGAAATCAATCCACATTTAAGTCCGGATTGTAGAACTGCAGCTATTAAAACATCATTAGATGATTTTTTATTTGGTTCAGAGTTTCTGACCAAGGTGAGAGCCAGCAAAAAGATGAAAAAAGCCGTAGCTCAAATCAAGAAGACTAGCACTTCACTGTCAGGCCCATCCGGGACTCAACATTTAAACTCCAGGCGCCCCCTTTACAAATCCAAAATAAAAGAAGACAGGAAGGAAATGAGACATAAAGGACAGTTTACAAAACATCAGCAGGGAGAAACACGCCAGTACAAGAGGAAACCAACGGAAAGGGGCAGGTTCCCACCGAGGTCATATCGCAAATAGAGGTAAACACATCACAAAAATATGCAGGCAGACTAAAGCTTTTTAAAGTCCAATGGTATAAAATATCTAATAATATACAGGTTCGTAACTGGGTGGAAGGTGTAAAATTGCCATTTTCTTGCAGACCCAGCCAACGTAAAATTCCAAATGTAAATATCTCAAATTCAAAACTGTGCATTTATCAAGCGGAAATTTGAAAATTAATCCAAAAAGGAGCTATAGTGAAGGTTTCTTACAAAAAGAACCAGGATTTTGTCTTCATATTTTTTAATAAAAAAGCCCAATGGAGATCATAGATTTATCCTTAATCTTAAAAAATTAAACAAATACATTACTAATCATCATTTTAAGATGGAAGATTATCGAAGCGCCTTGAAATTAATGACATGTAATTGCTTCATGTCAAAAATTGATTTAAAAGATTCAAGTAATTCAAAGATTGAGACAAGAGGGGCATACTTTAGTCATTTATTTAGATGACATTTTAATTTTTGGTAAAACTCTTAAGGATTGCTCCAAAACGACTAAAAATACCATAAAACTTTTACCTAGCCAAGGTATTATTCTTAACGAACATAAGAGCATTTTAATTCCCACACAAAATATAACATTTTTTACATTCAATGCAGTTACCATGCAACTAGGCCTGCCAATAGAAAAGGTAAAAGATATTAAAAAGCGGCTAATTAAACTCAAAGAAAAACCAAATTGTAGAATAAAAACCTTTGCTACATTAGTAGGCAAATTGGTTTCAAGTTCACCAACTTTTATTTATGGTTGGCTTGATTTAAAATCTCTTGAAATAGTTAAGATAAAAGCATTAACCCAAATAGACATAATTATAACTTAAATATGATTATTCCAAATGATTTGTTATTTGACATTAATTGGTGGATACATAATATAAATAACTATCTCTAAGTAACATCGACATCATACTACCTAGAAATATTTTCCGTCGCTTCAAATACCGGCTGGGAAGCTTGGTGTATTGACCAGGAGGCACAGGGACACAATACTCAAGGTTATATCATATTAACTATCTCGAGTTGTGTGCTGCCTTCTATGCATTAAAATGTTTTGCAAAACTAAGATAATTAACTAAGATAATTGTCATATTTTATTACGAATTGATAATGTTACAGCCATTGCATGTATAAATAGAATGGGCAGCACCCTATATCCAAACCTAAACAGCATAGCCAGAAATATCTGGCTTTGGTGTGAGTCCAGAAACATATATATTTTTGCTTCTTATAAAAACATCAAGCAAAATATCAAAGCAGATTTTCTATCACGTAAAAATCAATCCATATCGAGTTTGAATTAAACGAAAATGCTTTCAAGAAAATTGTAGGAAAATATGGCTGTCCCGAAATTGATCTTTTGGCTTCAAGAATAAATACAAAATGCAAAAAATATGTTTCATGGGGACCAGATCCAGATAGCTTTCGAGTAGATGCATTTACAATTAGCTGGACCAATTATTACTTTTATGCGTTTCCTCCATTTTCTCTATTTACCAGGGTACTCAATAAAATTATTAATGACAAAGCAACAGGTATAGTTATAGTGCCTAACTGGCAAACCCAGCCATGGTATCCACAGTTTATGAGTCTATTTATAGAAGAACCAATAACATTGTTAGCAGGCGATGACCTTATTTTCTTTCCTTTCAGAGACAAACATCCGTTGTTCAACAAAATTTCCCTGGTGGAAGGGAAGCTATCCGGGAATGGTTGAGATTGAGAGCCTTTCCAGAAGAAACCATTCCGATTTTTTTATCCTCAATTTCAGAAAAAACCTTAAAACAATATTCCTACTGTTACAAAAAATGGTGGAGTTTTTGTTTGGATAGGGTCTGGAACCCTTTTAATTACAACTTGAACCTGTTACTGGCTTTCTTAACAGATATTTTTAACAGCGGATTATCTTATTCTTCCCTTAATTGCTATAGATCGGCATTTCATTAGTTTTTATCTATAATCCGGAGGATGAGGCAGTATTGAAAAGATTTTTTAAAGGTCTCTACAATAGACATCCTGCAGCACCTAGATATGAGTCAACATGGGACCCCATCCAGTATTGACTTATATTAACAGTGTTTTTCCCAACGAAACGCTTTCTTTTAAAAACTTGACATTGAAACTTGCTACCCTATTGCTTTTTACTTCGGGTCACAGAGTACAGACCTTTTCAAAAATATCTGTACCCAACATAATTAGACAAGAAAATCAAATCGAAATCAGAATTCCCGATAAAATAAAAACATCAGGCGTTAAAAGAAAACAACCGGTTTTAATTTTTCCATATTTTAGAGATAAACCAGGATTATGCGTTGCATCTACCATAATATATTATTTAGATAAAACCAAATCATACCGTAGCGATACGAATTCACTTCTAATTACATACCAACGTCCCTTTCACGCTGCATCTACTCAAAGTATATTTCGTTGGGTGAAAGAGGTACTACATAGAAGTGGAATTGAATAGAATATTTAAAGGTCATAGCGTCCGCCATGCCACCACGTCAGCTGCTTTTAGATCAGGATTAAACATAGATTTAATTAAAAAAATAGCTGGCTGGACAGAAAGATCTAGATTATTTAATGACTTTTATAATTTACCATTGGCAAGCAATCCTGCGGAATTTGCTAATTTATAATTAATAGAATATAAATAAAAAAAAAACTGTAACAACGCTAATTTTTTTTTCTCTCTTTGCTTTGTTTGGTTATTCTATATAGTATTTTGTTTGTTCTACTGTTATATTATTATTATCAATACATAATATATACGATTTATATTGTTTAGTTTATATTGTAACATTAACATTGTGTGTATATATATATATATATATATATATATATATATATATATATATATATATATATATATATATATATATTTATATATATATATATAAAACGTTATAATAAAATATTGATTATACTAGACATTACTCTATGCGTAGTTTAATTTTCTTGGACATTACTTAGCTTTCTGCACCAATATCGCACCGAATACATTTTTCTACAAACATCTACCAAAAGCTATCATAGAAGGACGGAGATGCGAAGAATATTTATATATATATATATATATATATATATATATATATATATATATATATATATAATTTCAGAATCTCCCCTAGGATTTTTTAAATCTGTTTTTGTAATATGCAATGAACTAATAAAACTACAACTTTTCTTATTCACATTTCAAACTGTACCAAGTTTACATAGTAATACATTATTGTGTCTTATCCCCTTTAGCTATTTTTCCCAACAAAGACTGTAATAAATGTACAGACTAGGAGATATTACGTGAATGCAACATTTCAGAGTTTATTGTCTATATAAAATCCTTATTGAGATGGATCTTACAAATTTTTAAGGAAAATTTTATGTCACAAGTTGTTTATGCGGTGGATTTTAGGCAGTAAAAATGATATGCTCCTGAATTTGATACGTAGGTTAAATTCAGGAAGCACTAAATATTCTAAATTATATGTATAGGGTATCACATTTTCGGCACTTTTGCGGGGTATCTCCCTTATTTTCAAAGATATAAGGTTGTGGTTTTCGCGTGCTGCGTTTGTTAAAATAAAGATAGCACAAGCAGAATTTGTATAGCCCTTTTGATTTTTGAAGATGTTGCAATTTTCAAACAACCCTCGTATACCACTTATCTGACAAATTATCCAAAAGGTAAAAATCTGTTTGTTACATGACTTTTTCCGTAGAACTCGATACTTTCAGAGTAAGTATACGGGGTCAGGTCAAAAAGTTATCGGATCCTATTTTATTCTTTAAATGGGACACCGTCTATATTATATTTTATATTTAGTAGGAATAATTTGGTTTTTTCAAAAATATATACATTTATGCAGTTATTTGGAAAACAAGTTGTGAATTCGTGATTTTCTAAAATTTTCTTTTGTGTCCAATTAGTAGGTAGTAGGCTATGACTAAAATATATTAAAAACAAAATTCATGTAAGTAATTATTATATTAAAGATGTAATCATAATATTTGGAAGAAGCGTCGGAAAAGCCATGTAACCCGTAAGATCAATTGTTACAACCTGATGAAATGCGTCTTGAAACTTCTAACTTTGCAAGAAAAGGTATTTATGTTTTATATTGATTCCAACTACATAATAATATACTCACGAGGAGCCTGATCCCAGAATAAACGAAGTGAGCAGAGTTTTTGTAAAAGAACCTTTGTGTAGAATGCAATTAAAGCGAATACTTAAACAAAGTACGCGTATTTAACTTTATACATGCGATGCTATTCGTTCGTTTGTATTCGCTTTGTTGCGTGAGTAATAGTGTTTAGCAAATGAGTTTGAAATATCTTCATTACCTGTTACCCATATGTTATTATCAAAGATTACAGAGATGACGAACAACATTCCAGCAATAAGAACCTGGATCCATTCTTTATTCCGTGTAAACAAAAAAAATGAAAAAAAAATTATAAACTTTAACAGCACTATCGAATACTCATATAATTATAAGATTGGTTGACTTACCTGGTAAGGAAGATCAATCTTAATTATTCGAGCATCGTAGTCCTTCTATGATAGCTTTTGGTAGGTATCATTTTCCTATCCACGCACAAGTCAGTTCGAAAGAATGTGTAAAATAATCATAAACATCCTCGGGTCGCCCAGCCGAGTGATGACTGTTCGAACTCTTATCAGTTCATTTTTGTGTCATAGTTAACGCACTGAAAACTGGGCAATGTATAGGGGATGGGAGGGCTCTATCATAGAAGGACTACGATGCTCGAATAATTAAGATTGATCTTCCTTAGCAGGTAAGTCAACCAATCTTATAAATATTCTTCGCATCTCCGTCCTTCTATGATAGCTTTTGGTAGATGTTTGTAGAAAAATGTATTCGGTGCGATATTGGTGCAGAAAGCTAAGTAATGTCCAAGAAAATTAAACTACGCATAGAGTAATGTCTAGTATAATCAATATTTTATTATAACGTTTTATATATATATATATATATATATATATATATATATATATATATATATATATATATATATATATATATATATATATATATATATATATATATATATATATATATATATATATATATATATATATATATATATATATATATATATATATATATATATATATATATATATATATATATATATATATATATATATATATATATATATATATATATATATATATATATATATATATATATATATATATATATATATATATATATATATATATATATATATATATATATATATATATATATATATATATATATATATATATATATATATATATATATATATATATATATATATATATATATATATATATATATATATATATATATATATATATATATATATATATATATATATATATATATATATATATATATATATATATATATATATATATATATCGTATATACATATATATATATATATATATATATATATATATATATATATATATATATATATATATATATATATATATATATATATATATATATATATATATATATATATATATATATATATATATATATATATATATATATATATATATATATATATATATATATATATATATATATATATATATATATATATATATATATATATATATATATATATATATATATATATATATATATATATATATATATATATATATATATATATATATATATATATATATATATATATATATATATATATATATATATATATATATATATATATATATATATATATATATATATATATATATATATATATATATATATATATATATATATATATATATATATATATATATATATATATATATATGTATATATATATATATATATATATATATATATATATATATATATATATGTTAATGTTCATCCCGGGTGTACATCCGTTCTGAAAAGAACAGTTTTGCTGACGTTTCGTCAAAATCACATTTGGCATTTTCGAAGCTTTCTTTCTCGCGTCCGAATAGAGACTGAAGTGTTGGTGACTGCAACGCTTCTTTTTATACCCCCACTAGGGGCCGAATGTTATATCTGCACAGGCGTTGGTCGTTATTTATGTTTTCCGGATGGTGCTGTTGTTGTTGCGCTAATTGCGCTTGAGTTTTTGCGATTTTAGATTTGTCGATTATTGCCTTCCATACTGTTGGTAGTTTTAATGATTCGTCCCTTTTATTCAAATCACCTTGTTTTTTAATTTCTATGGCTTCTCGGATTATTCTGGTCTTATAATGTTCTATATTGGCAATCTCCCTACACCCATCGAAATTTATTTTATGGCCGGTTTCCTGATGATGTAGGAATAAAGCTGAGGTTGTTTGTTTATTTCTGATGCTGAGTTTATGCTCTTCCACTCTTGCTGATATTCGCCTGTTCGAATATGTATAGGATTATTCACGCTCAGTGGCATGTCAGAAGTATCTGGAGAACCAATGAATAGATTACTTTGAAAATTTGACTGGCCATAGATGAACATAAAGTTTCTTTTTAAAATATTTTAAATTATCTAGTGTTGCCGCTTGTATCTTAACCGGGGGTAACATCCGTTTTTTAAATGGAAAACCCCATATATTATTGTATTTTTGTAGTGCCCTGAACATTCTAAACACTTTTTGTGTTATATTTTCTACACCTAAATTCACTTGTAAAATTGGCATTTTAAACCCTTTGAAGATCTGCAACTCCCAAGCGACTAGCAACAAAACGGATTTCACTTTCCTATCTTAGTTTTTAGTTATCTGTTTTCCGACACCAATTTCTGGTTTGGTGTCAAAAGTAGACATTTCCTGTTAAAGTAGAAATTGATGGTAGGAGATAGATAACCAAAACCTAAGATAGGCGAGTGCAATCCATTTTGTTGTAATTAAGTCATTTGGGAGGCACAGAGTTTTAAAAGGTCAAAAATGTCAATTTTGACGTGTCGTTTTCTCGAAAACAGTTGAATTTAGATATAGGAATATAACACAAAACGTGTTTAGAATGTTAAGGACAATACAAAAATACAATAATATGTAGGGTATTCCATTTAGAAAACAGAATTTGCCACCGGTTAAAGGTAGAAGCGACAACACCGCATGATTTAAAATATTTTAAAAACAGAATTTATATTCATCTATAGCTAGTGCCAGATTTTCAAAGTAATCTATTCATCGGTTCTTTCATAATGTACCAATTTGTATCATCTTGATTCACATTATTTTCGTTATTATTATTTAATTAATAAATATTTGGAGTAGAAATTTTTTAAATCTTACGAAACTTAAATATTTGTCCTTACGTGATCCTTAATTGAAATATTTTTATGAACTGTTGTATCTTTGCTGTAACTAATAAAATTTAGATTTTTTCTTTTATAAAACACCTTGTAACTAGTAAAATACTACGAGTATATTTAACCCACACACTCTTATAAGACTATTTGAATTAGGGATCACGTGAAGTATAAAGTATTTGAGTTTTGAATGAGTGAAGAATTCATTCCGATGCTTATCCTAGGGTTTTAATATATATTAATATATCCTAGGGTTTTAATAAGGATCTGGTACGTTTACGGTGGGTTGCCATTTTGAATTGGTTAGTTTTATTGTCCCCATTTTCTGATGATAGATTAACGAAAAGACCTTTTAAATGATTTGCAACTCGGTCCGCTTTTCCAGTTCTTTTTTTAAGTCACCGTTTTGAAATTTTCAATCAAGAAATATGCTCAAAAAAGGAGTATTTAGTATTTATTGAAATGTGCCATTTTTCAAATTTTTATCTAAATTGGTTTACAAAATAGAGAGCCGGATTGTCACACAATTTTCGGTACATGTTATTTTGACTGCTGCAAAATCTAAAAAACCTTTCGCCAACAAACAATTTTTTTTTAAAACTCAGGGCCATTTAAATTGAATTAGCGTTCATGTTCCTCAAGTCTAGTTGATATTGAACCTCCTGTTTCTCCCACATACACTTGTGCACAGGAGCAAGGGATTTTATATACCCTGTCTGTTTGAAATGGTACAATTTCTTTCGGGGATCGCAAGCATTATCCAAACTTCTTATGTGTATTGAAGAAGTAATTGTCCTATTTTATCTGTAGTGCCATTTATGTGGGGAAGAACAACACTACCTGGTGGTAGCTCCTTATCATTCTCCTTCCGCGGAGTTGGATTACCATATCTTATAACTGAACGCGTAATATCTTCAGCGCAATAGCCATTCCCTATGAGAGCTTCGGTCAGTTTCGATGTTTCCGATGTTAGAGAATTTTGCTCAGAAATCGAAATAGCTCTAATTACTAGTTAATGGCCGATTTCTTTTGTGCGGATGGTGGTGGGAATTTGCATTTAAGTATATATGTGTATGCGTCGGTGTTCTATATACAGAATGTCCTAATGTACCATTTTCGTTCCTTTGAACACATATATATATATATATATATATATATATATATATATATATATATATATATATATATATATATATATATATATATATATATATATATATATATATATATATATATATATATATATATATATATATATATATATATATATATATATATATATATATATATATATATATATATATATATATATATATATATATATATATATATATATATATATATATATTATATATATATAGGGAATCATATCCATTAGATTCAATTTCCATGGTGAACTTGATACTATGATGTTGTTGATTAAGGTGGTCCAGAAATGTGAGGAGATTATCTTGTACAAGGGGCCAAACAACAAAAGTATCATTTACATATCTAAATGAGTGTTTTGATTTTAGTGGAGCGCATGTTAAAGCAATATCCTTAAAGATATTCGCTACCTCGAGATAGAGGAGATCCCATGGCTGCCTCTGAAGTTTGTTCATAAAAAGTTCCTTGAAAAATGAAGTAAGTAGATGTAAGACAAGCTTCCACTAGGACTATTAAGTTCTTATTAAGAATATTATCGTCGAATATGTCTAGAATAATCGAAATTGAGTCGTTGACAAGAACATTTGTGTATAGTGATTCTACATCGAAACTGACCAAAATATATTCGGTATCAAACTGGATTGTCTTAAGTTAATGTGCAGAGTTTTTTTATAAAAGAATCTGTTTTTTCAGTAAACGGATTAAGAAAATTTGAAAGATATTTATCTACTTTGTATATGGGTGAGTCTATTGCACTGACGATCGGTCGAGGTGGTACATTGTTCTTGTGCACCTTGGGAAGACCGTAAAACCTGTGAATCTTGGTTTTAACGATTTTTTCTCCGCTGGTGGTACGCTGGATGCGGTAATCAGATTAGTGATATGTCTTTCTATTCTACTCGTACTGTCTGCCTGTATAGCTTTTTAGGTGTTGTCCAAAAGTTGAGTTACCTTTTTCACGTATTCCGTTCTGCCCACGACGACTGTAGAGTTGCCTTGATCTGCTGGAAGGACCAAAATGTTTGCGTCTTCCTTGAAGCTCTTTATCGCATTCCTTTCGTCTGTGGAGAGATTCAACCTCGGTGATTTTAATTTATAATGATTTTCGCTGTCTCATACCTGACTTCATCGGTTACTTCATTGGGAATCTTCTGACTGCGGCTTCAACGAAGGATACCATTTCTTCAACGGGAAAGCTGCTTGGTGCTATTACGAAATTTTGGTCCTTGGAAAAGACGGAATGCGGTTAACGGCTTCAATGACAAGTTGATAACTGTATTCTGCAGAGGTATCACTGAATTTTTTTTATGCAGGAGTGCTTCAAACTTCTTTTGTTGCTTAAGTGTAATTTCTTGATGGATTTTTTCTGCCTGTCCATTGGTGATGTCCAAAGTTATATATAAGGTTCTTTCTAGTCTAAAAGCAAATTTCAGATGAATTTGTAGTAGTTTACGAGCATTTGTATCTAAATCACGACATATTGCCTTAACTCTTTCTCTAACTACCGCATTGCAGGCATGCTTATAAATATTCTTAGCAGTTCTAGAAGTAATGTGAGCTCTCACCTATAGTGATTTCGATACTACATTCTCATATCGGCATCTATGGAGAAAGGCCATCTGGCAGAGTAACTTCTTCTTGCTATTTCGGAGATCGCCAGCATTTTTAGCAGTTTTGGCATCCTTCTTTGCATCCTCCCCATAAAGGTTAGCTAACATAGAACGGAAGTTTTCACAACTTTGGTCAATTAAAAATCATGGTTCTTGGAATTAGACCATGTCAAATTGAAACTACTATCCGAGGTTTCGCCTTACTGGAAAAACAGATTCTTTTATATAAAACTCATTCCGTGGAAAAACTTAGGGCAAATCAGTTGGATCCCGAAGATATTTTGGTGAGTTTCGATGTAGAATTACTATACAGAAAAGACATTTTTCCATAATATCAGACATATTGAATCATAATAATTTTGGAAGCTTATCTTACTCTAATTTATTTCATTTTTCAATATATCAACTTTTTATGAACTTCGAGGGCAGCCATGGAATCTCCTCTATCACCTGTGGCAGCGAACATCTTTATGGAAGCTTTTGAGGATATTGCTTTAACATACTCTCCACTAAAACCAAAACACTAGTTCAAATATGTAGACGATACTTTTGTTGTTTGGCCTCAGGGAAAGGATAATCTCTTGACATTTCTGGACCACTTTAATTTAAAACATCATAATATTAAGTTCACAATGGAAATTGAATCTAATAGAATGATTATCAATCTAGACGTATGTGCTCAAAGGAAGGAAAATGGTACATTAGGACATTCTGTGTATAGAAAACCGACACATACAAATAGATACTTAAAAGCAAATTCCCCCCACCATTCAGCACAAAAGAAATAGGTTATTAACTCATTAGTATTTAGAGCTATTTCGATTTCTGATCAAGATTCTTTAACATCAGAAACATAGAAACTGACCCAAGCTCTCAGAGGTATTGGGTATTGCACTGAAGATATTACGCGTTCAGTTAAAATATGTAGTAATCCAACTTCGCCAAAGGAGAATGATGAGGGGCTTCCATTAGGTAGTGTTGTTCTTCCTGCTAGATACGTGACACTGCAGATAAAATAGGACGAAGACTTCGGCGGTCCAACATACGTACAAACTCCCATACACATAAGAAGATTGGACAACGCTTGCACTATTATGTATTATTTAACCTGAAATAATACAAACATGTAAACAATAATCACTTATTTATTTTTACTTTTAATATTAAATCCGAGTAAATCGTACGACGCGATACAGTATACTGTCGAACTATAAATATATCTATTGTGTAACGATAAACAAGCTACATAAAAAAATGATAAATACAATCAGAATTTGCATCATAAAATAATCCTAAAATATATGCCTATATAGAACATCCTCCCCTTTAATCAAACGAATTAACAAAAAAATTCTAATATATTTAAATGCCAAAAAAAATGTCTTCTATACCTAAGTTATGTAATTTGTAAGCGATCTGGTTTTTTAATTAAACTACATCTTCATCAAAATTATTATTGCTAGCACTTTCACTATTGGTAATATTACCTGTTTCTGTTACATTATCACTAAGGGATGAGTCCCTTAAGGTAGACCGTGGAAGGATTGTTTTCTGAAAAACATTTTTTTAACTGACTGAGATGACGTTTCAATTTCTGCCCATGTTCTACCCCAACCACATAAGTCCTTCTGCCTAATACCTTATGTATAAAAGATTTGCACCATTTTTTTGAATTATCCAGATAATCGCGGGCCCAGAAAATTCGCGGTGCCTACCCAATTTTTGTTCAATTTTATTTTGATTGTTTGTAACTCGATTTTGCAGAGAAGGTAGCAATAAATTAAATTTGGTTTGTAGGTTATCACCAAATAACAATTTTGCGGGACATTCCCCAGTTGTTGCCTGGGGAATGTTGCGATACTGAAATAAAAAGGTATCTAGAATTAAATTTATGTCTTTAATTCCATCATAGCGAGCCTTAAGGAGTGCCCTTTTTATGATCTTAACTCCAGATTCGGCCAATCCATTTGTTTCGGGGTGATATGTTGCCCCGGTTTTATGAAATATACCCAGTTGCTTAAGAAATTCTTGAAAGTCGCTGGAGGTAAATGCAGTGCCATTGTCAGTACATATTTCTTTAGGGATGCCAAAATGGGATATTAGTCGCCTAAAAGAGTTTATCACGGTTTGCGAACTCAAATTAGGGCACTAGAAAGCATTCTAGTCACTTCGAAGTTGCGTCTTTAATTACTAAAAAATATTTATTTAGGCAAGGGCCAAAAAAATCTGCGTGCAATCGAGTCCATACCTTATTGGGGTGGTCCCATAATACTGGGTGGTTTGAGAGCAATCGTTGCATACATAACGCAGGCAGTACAATGTCTATCTAATTTTGGCCACCATACATACGAACGGGCAAGTGCTTTCATTTTAACAGCCCCCATGTGGGTGGAATGGAAATTTCATTGCTTTGTATGAAATAAGGTTTAATATCATCAGATGAACACCTTTCTGGCCGTCCCGAGCGAACAAAAAACAAAACCTTACTAAGAATGTGGTCACGGGAAGTTTTGCTTCTTATAATTTAAAAATCTAAAAGAAAATCAGAATTTTGTATAAAATTAATATAGGATATTTAATCATGTTTATCATTTCCTAGCAAAAATGTCTTATATGCATAATTTTGATTTGTTTCTCCACTAAGACGTAATAAATATTTAGCATAATTATTTTTTGAAGTTACGTATTTTATATCGTAATTAAAAGCAGAAAGGATATATGCCCAGCGTTGTAGCCAATTTGCTGCAAATATTGGTAAACCTTTTTTATTTCCAAAAATTGCTAAAAGACGTTTGTGATCTGTACAAAGGACAAATTTAGAACCATATAAATATTGATAAAATTTACAAAGGCCGAAAATTATTGCCGCCGCCTCTTTTTCGATTTGTGATTAAGTAATCGCGACGCAAACGCTAGTGGTCTTTCCGTACCATCTTCGTAAGAATGACTAACAATTGCTCCTAGACCAATACTAGAAGCATCTACCATAAGCTTCACGGACCTATTAGGGTCGAAATGTGTAAGAACTAAAGATGATTTAGATACTAAAAATCGATAAAAATGCGCTCTCACACATCTTTATCAAAAGTTCTTGGCCGGAAAAGATATATGTATAATAGCAGAAATATATAATTGCTAAATGTTACATTTAACTTGCAGTACTGTTTCAATATGATAGACGTTTTGTTTTCGATTTTGTCATATCGAGCAATCTGTTATTTCAGATCTCCCTGGGTACAAGCCTGCCTGATGAGGGTAGAGGCCCAGAAATCATGATCGCAGGAGGGTACTCTGTGACATAATCGAAAGCTATTCTTCTTTTAGGCCGTTTTGCACCTGCAGAAATTATATATTTCTGCTATTATACATATATCTTTTCCGGCCAAGAACTTTTGATAAAGATGTGTGAGAGCGCATTTTTATCGATTTTTAGTATCTACTCTCCGCATGATGGTGCTAGTGCATGCTTTTTAAATTAGCTACGGGTTTGCAGCCGGAAATCACCGGAGCCCCGATAGGTGGTGCTAAATGTTACATTTAATTTGTAGTACTGTTTCAGTATGATAGACGTTCGTTTTCGATTTTGTCATATCGAGCAATCTGTTATTTCAGATCTCCCTGGGTACAAGCCTGCCTGATGAGGGTAGAGGCCCAGAAATCATGATCGCAGCAGGGTACCCTGAGATATAATCGAAAGCAATTCTTATTTTAGGCCGTTTTGCACCTGCAGAAATTATATATTTCTGCTATTATACATAAAGATGATTTAAGAATATCCTTTTCCACTGAAAAACTTTGTTCACATGGCTTCGAACACGACCAAGGTATATTCTTATTTAGCAAATTATACATAGGCTGCAAAATTGTTGAAGCATCCGGTATATATTTACAATAATAATTGACCACGCCCAAAAAAGATGTAAAGTTGGTAGGCTCCTTGATCTTATTAATAGCTTCAATTCGCTCTTCCGTTTTGTGCAAACCATGCTAATCTATTTTATGACCCATATACGTAACTGAATCTTCAAAGAAAACGCATTTGTCCTTGGGAAGCCTCAAACCACATCCCTTCAATTTTTTTCAACACGATTTCAAGCCTATCTAAA
Organism: Kuschelorhynchus macadamiae; assembly: GCA_030620095.1. NCBI lineage: Eukaryota > Metazoa > Arthropoda > Insecta > Coleoptera > Curculionidae > Kuschelorhynchus > Kuschelorhynchus macadamiae. The sequence goes on from JAUTXW010000450.1 coordinate 661,054, forward strand.
CGTTCCTAGGAGTTTTTGCCTGTGATTAAAATATCATCTAAAGATGCTATTACTCCAGGCGGGTTACTAAATAATTGATCTATAATATTTTGAAATATGGAAGGAGCGCAATGAATACCAAAAGGGAGCCCTTTGGTACGGGCCTTAATAAAGCGCGGCTTCGACTGATCTTTTAATTTTAAAGAAATCTTAAACTTATATTTTCTAGTCTGGCAGAAGAACTTACATAAAAACTATTATCTAATTTACAAATATCCAATTTGAGCATTTTTAAATTAAGGGTGGCCCACCGTTGTATTACATAGGTTTTTAATATATATATTTTTTGTTCAAATGAAATATTTAAATTTAAAAATCCTAACGGCCTAAAGGTAACCCCAACATATTTTTTTAAATCTAAATTATTTTTTAATAATTTCAATTTTTTAAAGTATTTTAGGTTCATTTTCCTGAAATTGCCGCATGCGCAAAACTGGATCAATTTCAAAATTTATGGGTAAATTTTCAACTAATATTTGAATATAAATAGGTTTAACATTTGTTTCAGAATTACAAGAATCTATATTTAAATCTCTAAAAACATCAAGAGAAAAAATAGAATTTATGAAGGCGCTATCTTTAACATTAAACATATATTCATGTCCGAATCAGAGCCATTATTATTATTTTCAGCGTCTAAAAAGTTTTGACGAGTTGTAGTTTTACATACTGGAGCAAAATGCACCTTATCTTCACTTTCACTGTTCACTTTCACTTGACGCGATACAGTATACTGTCGAACTATAAATATATCTATTGTGTGGCGATAAACAAGCCACATAAAAAAATGGTAAATACAATCAGAATTCGCATCATAAAATAAACCTAAAATATATGCCTATATAGAACAATATTGTACCTTTTCAAACAAAAGGAGTATATAAAATCCTTTGCTCCTGTGTGGGAGAAACGGGAGGCTCAATATCAACGAGACTTAAGGGACATGAACGATGTATTAGAAAGAAACAAATTGTTCAATCTTCTTTAGCTGAACACCAGCATATCACTAGCCATGTCATAAATATAAAGGAAACCAAGGTTTTAGCATCGGTTCCAGGATTTTATAAACAAAAAATTTGAGAATCTATTGAAAATTTTAAACATACAAAAAATTTCAATAAAGATCTACGGTCTACATCACACGTGGAAATCGATCTTAACTCAGGGTTACGTTTCGGCGAACGTCAGTCGGGTATGAAAGTCCGCCCCCATGTCTTCGAGCTCATTCTGTGTTTACATCTCGTGGAGTAAAGATCCCCGAAGACGCCTCATGCCATCGCAGGCGAAACGTCGGACAGTAATTTCAATTTGCCACTGTCTAATCCCAAGAACCATGATTTCCTAATTGACAAAAGCCGTGAAATGAGGCAATGATAACCCAGAAAAAAATAATAGAATATGGAGACTGGGATATAAATAAGAGAAACCATAAAAATATAAATTTTATAGCAAAGAGAGAAATACTAGTACCACGCCCAGTCTGAAAATTGATTTCGATATAGAATCTCAAACAAGAAGTCAATAGTCTTATGGCGTGTAACAATCCAACGAAAATAGTATGATTATTAGACGGCTCAATAATTGGGGTTGCAAGAGCAGCAGGAGCTGAGGTCTTTAGAGTCTAGTATATTATCGGAGTGGGATTACATGCAACAGATGTAAAATTTTATAGGCGGTGATCTATGATATTCTTCAAGTAGTAACTAGAAGAAGTGTCACGCTATATGAAGAGTCAATTTATTTACAACAGGCTGATAGCTAAGTAGTAAGGTAAGTTGCGAACTCACAGGAAGTATGGGATTAGTTGAGGCTGAATTCCGAGAATTGTATAATAACTTTAAAGCATATACATTCTTCAAATAGAAAGTACCTCGCGTTCTAAATTAAACAATTATTATTTTTAGTAAATCGCTAATAATGTATTGTATTATTATCAATTTCTACGTATCTACTTGTTAAATTTACTTTTTTGGATTACGAGCACTAAAATAAATATTGTCGAATCTCAGGACGCGACTTAAAAATTTAAACTTTTTAGTAACAGATGGCGAAAACGCCCAAGGAAAACACGTAATAATTTACTAAGCGTATGCTTCTGACATTTTTATAGTCGCAGGACGTAATCGTTATTGAAAAAAATGTTAATAATTTTAAAAAGTTTAGTAATAATTCTTTTGAAAGCAGGCTTGTTAATACATGTGAAAAAACTATATTCATTTATGCTGTTCTGAACAAAATCACGATTACATCTATATAAAAAAATCCAGATTTTCCTCTGAATTGTTATAACTTAAATTAGCATCAAAAAATGATATGCTGATAAATAATTAAATATATATACAGAGTCTCAGTCTCTATTCGGACGCCAGAAAGATAGCTTCGAAAATGCCAAATGTGATTTTGGCGAAACGTCAGCGAAACTGTTCTTTTCAGAACAACAGTAGTGAATGGATGTACACCCGGAATGAAAACACATTTTATATATATGTATATGTGTATATGTATATATATATATATATATATATATATATATATATATATAGAGGGTGGTCCTTTTAAAGTGTTACAAAGCGATATTGAGAAAACGGCTGATTGAAAATAAATGAAATTTCTAGCGATGCAATGGGTCGTTGGGGGACATTTTTTGACGGAGTAAGTAATATTTTAACCCTTTTCACTGTCTAGGGGTGGGGGGTAACTTTTAAATGTAAAACAAAAAGGTGCAGTTTTTTTCCCAGATTCGTAATCTCCAGAAAAAACTATGTTATACTCAATGAATAATTTAATGTCAATGTCACTACGCTAAATTCAACAAAATTAAAAAGAAAATCAACAGAAGAAAAAACTGATATTAGGTACATGATTTTATTTTATCAGATGTTCAAAATGAAGCTCTCTTTCGAAAAGTATTCCGCACTCTAAATAACATATCTGGGGTAATTTCACGAACTGCACGCGTAATCCTTTCTCTCATGTCTTCGGCTGTAGTTGGAGCAGTCACCACTTTTTAGGTGGGGGGTAACTTTTAAATGTTAAATGGAAAGGTGCAGTTTTCTTTCCAGATTGGTAATCTCCAGAAAAAAACACGTTATAATTAATGAATAATTTAATGTCAAAATATAAAAAGAAATTCAACAGAAGAAAAAACTGATATTAGGTACATGATTTTATTATAATAGGTGTTCGAAATGACAACCATTTTGTTCAGAAGCATTGTCGTTGTTTTTTCTACATCCTCCGAGAAATGTGAATGTCAACTCGGTAAAAAAATACGGTATTTTGGTTAGATTGTGTAGTTAATTATTTTTTTCCTGATTTTTTTGGGAGCTCTGCCGCACTGCAACGATGATTCACCAGCCGCCACTATTTCAGTTATCATGACAACGAACGACTTGACATGTTATGATATTGCCAGTAATTTTCTTAAATTATCTTCGAGTTTAAATTTTTTTTAAGTTCTGTTCGTTTATTATTTAGCTGTGTTATTTTTGTTCGTATTTAATAATCTTAGTTGAGATTTTAACTACCTATCCTTAAAATGAATGAATTCGACTGCCAAGTTGACAAGTTATTAATTCTCGGAGAATGTAGAAAAAACTATCGCAATGCTTCTGAACTTTGGGCGGTAAGATTTCCCCACTTACTTAACTCTCATCCAGAAAATGCCGCAGGAGGAAAACCAAAACGAACGACGATATGTCGGTAGGAGTTTTGGGAACAGTAGCTCTCAACCCTCATATTGGTTCCCGAGAACTATCCAAAGACGCCGAGATGTGTAAAACACCCGTTCTCAGGATTTTGCACAATTTTAAATTTCATCCTTACTATATTATCTTACATCAAGAATTGTATGGACAGGACTTCGAGAGACGGGTGCAATTTTGTTAGTGGTTTCGACTATGGATCAATGAAAACAACTCACTGGAAAACATAATATTTCCTGACGAAGCAACATTCACTAATCATGGTCAAGTCAATCGTCACAATATGCATTACTGGGCTGAAGAAAATCCACACTGGATGCGAACAGTCGCTAATTAACACCCTTGGTCGATAAATACTTGGTGTGGGATATTTGGCGATGTTGTTATTGGACCTCATTTTTTCGATGGTAATCTTAACGGACAGCAATACTGCGATTTCCTTCGAAATGACTTGCAAAGATTGATGCCAAATATTCCAGAGCAAAAACGTGAAGCAATTTGGTTCCAACAAGACGGCGCACCCCCACATTACTGTCGAGAAGCACGTACTATATTGAATGACACTTACCCTAAAAGATGGATTGGACGTGGGGGACCAGTAAATTGGCCTGCAAGATCGCCAGACTTAACCCCCCTTGATTTTTTCTTGTGGGGTTTTGTCAAAGAAAAAGTCATGGTGACTATTCCAACTACAGCCGAAGACATAAGAAAAAGGATTACGCGTGCAGTTCGTGAAATACCCCCAGATATGTTATTCAGAGTGCGGAATCCTTTTCGAAAGAGAGTTGATAAATGTTTAGAACAAAATGGCCGTCATTTTGAACATCTGATAAAATAAAATCATGTACCTAATATCAGTTTTTTTTTCTATTGATTTTCTTTTTAATTTTGTTGAATTTAGCGTAGTGACATTGACATTGACGAATGTGGAAAAAGAACTGCACCTTTCCATTTAACATTTAAAAGTTACCCCCACCCCTAAACAGTGGAAAGGGTTAAAACATGACTTACTCCATATATATATATATATATATATATATATATATATATATATATATATATAGCAGAAAATGAATTCTTTGGGGTGACCGCTAAAGCAACGGAATTTGGCTAAACATAGACACGTGTTTCTGACTTAAGGTCTTCATCAGTACAGTCAACTAGTTGAAAGACGAGTACAACTACTGCCAAAATAAATACACAAAATAATACCAGAGTCACCAACAGGAGCAAAACCGACATTTGTGATTACCAAGAGAACATCCGAAATCTTCGTCGGACTTGATACTCTATTTACCACGGAGCAGCATATAGCCACCTGTGGCGAAACTCATAACCCAAGAGTAGTAAATCAAAAGTAGAAAATATATAACGCGGTTAGAACTAGTATATAGCAGAAAATGGATTCTTTGGGGTGACCGCTAAAGCAATGGAATTTGGCTAACCATAGACACGTGTTTCTGACTTAAGGTCTTGGTAAATAGAGTATCAAGTCCGGCGAAGATTTCGGATGTTCTCTTGGTAATCACAAATGTCGGTTTTGCTCCTGTTGGTGACTCTGGTATTATTTTGTGTATTTATTTTGGCACTAGTTGTACTCGTCTTTCAACTAGTTGACTGTACTGATGAAGACCTTAAGTCAGAAACACGTGTCTATGGTTAGCCAAATTCCATTGCTTTAGCGGTCACCCCAAAGAATCCATTTCCTGCTATATACTAGTTCTAACCGTGTTATATATTTTCTACTTTTGGTATATATATATATATATATATATATATATATATATATATATATACGGAAATGTATGTGTCATTTCCTTAATGGCTTCATCAAACAGTAGCTTTACATCTTTCATTTTAAATGTCGTGTTTTGTCTTCCTATAAATCTTTTCACTTGCGCCCATATAAGTTCTTAAGGATTTAGTTCGCAATGATATGGCGGTAAGCGCAGCACAGTTACATTATATTTTTCTGCTATATCTTCCACGGCATATTTCTTAAAACGATTTTTGTGTAATAAAATAATAAAACTTCATTACGTATGCAAAATGGCCGGGATCTAAAATGATCTTTATTATTATTTCTATAAACAAAGTTTATCTACGCCTATGGACAACCCCGAAATTCGGCCAAACTAGACGGAGTTCTCCATTTTACTGCTATATATATTTTTGAAACAGACTATAAAACCGACGCACGTCTTTTAATCGTAGTAGTATTTTAATTTATTAGTATAATTTTATCAATAAAATCAGTAGCTTAAAATTTTGAAACTTTGGAATTTTTTTGGAAAACTATGGCAAAAATATCTCTAAGACTTAAGTATAACGTAGAACCTAATTTTACCCATATCTGACCGATTTACAAATAAATTATTTACTGTAAGCTTACCAAGTAGATCCCATTCCCCGTTGGTAATGAAGTTACTTATATCTCCACCACTGTCATCTTGGAGTTGAAGGTCTAACTGTAACAAAAATCAATTTTGGTAAAGTAGTAAAAATAAGTAATCTATATAATTTCTTCAAATGCTTTTTTGTCTAAAAAGCCACAAATCCTAAAACAACTCATAAAACTTAATACGTCTTTGATACAATAAAATATTACCTATTGAATTAGGAATTCCAAAGTAACTTTCTTTGAAAATACTGTTTGTTCCTCGGAAGATTTATTGAATTTTAAACTTCCTTAAACCCGGAATGGCTGTGGAATATTAAAAACTTTTAATAGACAAGAGAAAATATCGCTCTTTTATGGTTAGTAGTTGTTCTTTTACATAAAAGTTTTTTAGTTTCTTGATAAACAGGTAACAAACTGGCTATAAGTGTTACGCTACTATGAGAAAAGCACGCTGAAATATGAATGGGAGAAGAAAAAAAGTAAGTTTAACGGAATTTATAGGATGCCGAAGATGGGTACATCTTTACTGAAGTTTAGAACATTCTTTGGAAACTTATAACTTAAAACGTCCGGAGAGTATTTTTACCTTCAGCCGCTATTTTTTAAATGCATCTTTGGTTCATGTCGTGGTAACATATTATAAATTAAGAAAAGAAAAATGGATATAGGTTTTAAGGAACAATTTCTGCTAGAAAAATTATTAAGTTTTTTAGATAATGAAATGAAAAAACGCGAAACTGGTAAATTTCAAGAAAATTGGAAAAAAAGAAAACCCGCGGCAGATAGAACCATAAATTTAACTAACCCCGAATTTCGAAGAAACGCAGTTACAAAACAAGCGTGAGCAAGATTTAAGTGTGATATGTAGATGAACTGGTAAATTTGTGATACAAATTCAAGACGGCAAAACCAGTTGGCGGCCAAATAAAATGTTTGTAATAGTGAAAGAATCCCCCTACTAGGGTTTACATAGCTTCAAATTTTAAGGTTTATAGATGCCCAAAAACATTTCTCAATTCCATCGGTATTTCTGTCGGTTGGTCTAGCATTTAGTTTGCGGTAGCTCTATCGGTAAAAATACAATATGGCGCAACAAAATGGCGACCTTGTGAAAAGGTAAAACATTCTTACTAAAAACTAATTATCCAGTTTACCTCAAATTTTGCACAAAAATCAAGTGTTACGTAGGAATGAACTGGTAAAATTTTGATATGAATCCAAGATAACAAAACAAATAATAATAGCAATTAATAAAATATTTAAAAAATCAGCCTGAAAAAACTATTTATTAGATTAATTTCAAATTTTGTGCAGTGATTAAGTGTGATATAGAGATAAACTGGTAAATTTTTGTAGTACGAATTCAAGATGGTGAAACAAAACGGTGGCCAAATAAAAATCGTATTAATCAATCGACTTTAGGTTTTGCAGAAAAATTAAATGCGATATAGATATAAACTGGTACGAATTCAACATTACGGAACAAAATGGCGATGTGTGTCACTTTAAAAACTACTTATTCAATTTTTTTAAATTATGCCCAAATATCAAGTGTGGTAAAGGTAGAAACTTGGTAGGAATCCAAAATGGTGGATCAAAATTGCGCCCAATAAAAATATTTGAAAAAGAAGAATATATGTGTTACAAAATGCCTATGTACCGAACTAAATTGAGTCACACTTCTCTATTCCCAATAGAAGGAAAGATTGATATCGAGAGAAAGGAAATTTACCGATTTTTATTAGGGATAGTGAAGTATGATTTTTCTAATCTTATCTAATTTTTTGATAACTTTTATTTGTTACTTTAAAATAAAATAAAGCGTTTTATTTTTAATTTCCTTTAATGAAAGAAAGGTATTGTTACGCTGATACTATTTTTTAAAATATTTTGGTAGTCCACCAGTTCCGCAGTATTAAAACTGAAGACTTCGCAGTATGCCTCAAAGACTATAATCTCAATATAAATTTTACTTAATTAAAAACAGCAATTCCAAAAGAAGAAAGATCAACATTATATATGAAATGCCTTGTCTTAATTGTAGCAAGTTGTATATCGGACAAACCAGTCAATATTTAAAACACAGAATAAATGGGCACAAGTAGGATAAAAAAATAAAACAGCTCTCACAAATCATATAAACGTAAAAAACCACATAATTAATTACGATGACACGAAACTATCTATATACAAAAGACTTTCAAATGCACTCAAAAACCAACACAAAAGAATTACCCAAAATGTATTATATTAAATAATAAGCTCTCTACATTCTGAATATACTCGTTTTGATTTACGCTTGGTATAATACACATTAATAATAAACCAGCAAAGATGTCAAAACGCTAAAAAAATCATCTTTTGCATTTGCCGATCAAATATGTTTTAAAACTATGTGTATTGTGAACGTTTCTTTTAAGGAAAGTAATCACAAGTTTCCTACGAACTGTGTAAGTCTGGTTTTTGATAATTTTTTTGGCTGGTATCCTTCCTTTTGTAGTTTTTGAAAAAGGCACAATTTCATGGCCGAAATGTAAAATAGCAGAGCATCTTGTTTTCTGGCAAATCGTGCACTTCCAGTGTACTTTCTTTCAATGCATCTCTCTTTTTTCAGATTGCACAAATTCCAATTTATGAATATATTACTGCACCCTTCGCCCTCGGCATATAAACGATATATTTTTAAAAATTCTCCCCATTTATATAGCTGTATTATTTTAATTTTATTTAAGGGCTAATGCGAATATTATTAATAAGGGCTGATTTTGATACAAGATAATAAATCCGTTGAACTGTCTATGGTTAATTGTGTGCGGCGAACTTTCCGGATACGAGATAAATTATCAATTTGTAAATTCAAATCCGCAACAATACTACAGGGGGGCTCAAGAAAACAGTGTAACTTGCTCAAATTTAATTTAGTTAATGAATATGAAACTGACAATTATTTATCGTCTATCAAAATTAAAGCTGTTGATGAGGATGCCTTACATGTCGATTTTATATTAATGTGCAAGTGCAGTCGTTTATTACCCAAATATATCTTTACATTGTAAATTACTGCATTGCTCATTTGACTTTTTTAAACTAGTGAGAGAGGCTCTTATTGTACCACTTCCTAAAACTAAAATTCCTGACAAGGTTAATGATTTGAGACTTAGCATACTAACGATGTTACATAAATTATTAGAAACATTTTTATAAATTCAAATTTATAATAATATTCTTGTAATAATAAATTGCCTGAGTGTTAGGCAGGTTTTCGAAAGAGTCGAAGTTGCGCAACGGCACTGGTGAATGCAATTGGCAACATCTAAATAGTAAAGGTAGAATATCCAATTTTTCAATTCATACTTCAAACAGGCGTTGTGAATAATCGATTCCTAATAGAAACAAATGAAGGCAATTTTCACATCTTACTTTTTTATAGTCGTTTAAAAAAATTGTTATTTAATAAATAAAAGTAATATAATTCATATAATATTTGGATAAATATTTTAAATAGGCCTTGATATATGCACTGTATTTTTATCTATTTATTAACATACAGGGTGGCCCATAAGTATGACAAAGTTCTATAGTTCCGATACCATTCACGATAGAGAAATATTTTGTATATAAAATTGTAGGAGGTCAAAAAACGCACAGGGTAAAATTATTTTTCACTCTATGCAGTGATAAAAAAAACTGGGGGACCAAAACATATTTTTTTAATAGGACACCCTGTATATTTTTGCATATTTGAATTCTTCGCAAAATTTTCTGTATAACACCATATTTAGTTTAACACAACTTTGCGACGTTGCCAAATAATTCGGAAAAATCTTCAAATTTATGAAAAAACGTACTATGCTAAAATGTTTAATAACTTTCTACTACTATAATATAAAATCAAAGTAACTGGTGATATTGGGGGAAAAATCCTGAGGTTTCCTAAGGTGTGATATGTTTATTATCTTATATAAAGTGTTTTCAATATATGAACCAATATTACGAAATTCAAACGTAATTTACGCTGGTTTTTTAAATGGAACACCCTTTATTTTATCACCTTTTCTATTAGGGATTTTTATCTTCTTCAAAATTTATATATATGTAGCTCTATACCTATCTCTATTAATTTTGACGGTATTTTACTTTTTATGAAAAATCTACTGAAAAACAAGCCAGCCATGACTACACATAAAAGCAAAATTTGATTGTGAATATAAAAGTCAGTTTAATCTATTTTTTTGACAGTTTTGGTCAAAAGTTATCTTCGCTGTCGCGTTATTTTTGATCAAATACAATTAAAATGAGTTTTAAATTCCCAAAAGCCGAAATGATTGTTATGATTTTTGTTCTGGGAGTTAGCGACAAAAATTGTTTACTTCCGACGAGAATATATCATGAAAAATATCCAGAAAGTTTTAAAGAGTCAGGGTGTGTGGATTACAATAAAAACGAGAGAAGAAAACGTGTTTTAACGGAAGAAAACGATTTAAATGTTATTTTGGCGATAACGGAACATCCCCACAATGACCAACGAGACCAGGTCCGACCACATGAATGTTTCACGAACATCAGTTCAAAGAATTGTACATACAAACCAAATGCATCCTTACCATGTGCAGCTTCTACAAGAATTAAATGAGGGAGATTACCAAAGAAGATTGAATTTTTGTGATTGGGCATAGCAAAAAATAAGAGAACAGATAAACTTCGCACATTTTGTGCTCTTCTGTGACGAAGCAACATTTCACAGGAACGTTAAAGTGAACAGGGATAATTTTCATTATCATGCCACAAGCAACCCACATTTTATTAGGATACGCACACACACACAAAATAGATGGTCTTTAAACGTGTGGGGAGGAGTTGTAGGTAACTACGTCATTGGGCCACACTTTTTTTAAATATGGGTAACCGGGGAGGTATATTTGGACTTACCGCCCATATACCAAATGAAACTCCCGAACGTTTGTGATTTTTGCATGATGGAACACCCGTCCATTATACGCGACCAACTATTGATTTTGTGAATCAAACCTTTGGACAACAATAGATTGGAAGAGGAGAACCAGAACCATGGGCGCCTAGGTCAATCGACATAACGTAAATGGATTTCGGGGTATGGGGATTTGTAAGTGATCAAGTATATAAAATACACCCACTACGAGAGAGGAAATGAAAGTTTCCATTAGAAATTGTTTCCAAAGTATAAGTCTTGAAATGTACAGAAACATGAATTTTTCGTTTGAAAACCGTCTTCAACTGTGTACCGATGTTAACGGGGGACATTTTGAACAGTTAATTAGGTAAAACTACTTTACTACCTAAATGTACAGCATACTAATTTACATAGTTATCTTTTGTTGTTATTACTAATTATGTTCTGAATAAAGTAACTTTCATGTAACTTTCTTTTTTCTTTTTCTTTAGTGTTAGTATTAGTAATAAAAATAAGTTGAACCTCAACTTTTAAATACAAGCTTTTATGTACAGATTTTAACTTTTGTTTTATTGCTTAGTTTTAATCATTAGTCATTCAAGTTAATTCACTTTCATCTTTTACGGCTAATGACTAAAACATTGGTTGATATGCGCACAAGAGCGTTGATAAGGGGGTGACTGCGGGGTGCGAAATGTCTAAATTTCCTTTTGCCGCAATTTAGGCTTCCCCTGGAAAGAAATCCTGTTATACAGTCATTCATATATGAATAAATGAAAGCGAGGACTTTTTTTATCAACAGCAAAAATTATGTGCTCACCCCCCTTCCCACGAAGAATCCTAAATACGCCACTGAATAAACAAGTTTACCCCTACAACAAAAAATTCATCGACGCCCTTATATGCGTTAGTTAGTTATATGACATTTTTTAGGACAGCATAGTTATTTCACATTTTTAGGAGTGACACATTTGCAAACTTAAGTAACTTTTTTGGTTTTTAGCGGGTTCTATAAATTAATTGTGGGTTTCCAGAAATTAATTTGTTTTTTTCTGCAAGTTAGGTACTGTAAAATATTTAGATTTATAATTTTTTAGCATAAATTTGATATTTTAATTTTACAAATCAAGCTGTCATGTGTTAGTTAGGTTTTAAGAATAAAATTAGTCATTAGTCATTGAATAGAATGTGTAGGTACATGGTCAGCCATTACGGAAAAAGTTATTACTCTAGTTATGGTATTAATGCCATACTTTGTGTTGCAATTATTTATTAAAATTTCACTTTTGTGAAAAAATAATTAAACTAACTCTTATGCGAATACGTAAATGTGATATATAGTCATGGCTAGCTTGATTATATACCAGGCATAAAATAGCTAATTTTTCAGTAGATTTTTCATAAAAAGTACAATACGGTCAAAATTAATAGAGATAGGCATAGAAATACGTTAATAAATTTTGAAGAGGATGGAAATCCCTAAAAGGGAAAGTGGTAAACTACAGGGTGCTCCATTTGAAAACCAATGTAAATTATGTTTTGAAATTCGTAATATTGATACATCTATTGAAAACACACTGTATAAGATAATAAATATATCACGTTTTAAAAGCCCTCCTCAATCATTATTCCGCCAATATTAGCAGTCACTTCGATATTATATTTTATTACTAAAAAATTATTTTTTAAACATTTAAGATTTCATAAATTTAGAGATTTTTCCAAATTATTTGGCAACGTCGCAAAGATGCGCTAAACTAAATATGGTGGTACATGTAGAAAATTTTGCGATGAATTCAAATATGCAAAAATATATTGAGTGTTCTTTTTTAAAAAAATCACAATGAAAAACGCATACGTTCGTTCAGACTGGACGTTAAGAATAGGGACAACGAATTCCTACGTACAAGTTTGCTTAGTTGTCGGCACCTCAAAGCGAAAAAGCGTTGAACGCTGTCAATTGTGAACAAATTTATGTACACCCCACGCATACGTTCGGTACACGTATGCGTGCGATGTTGTTGGTTGGTATTCGCTAAGTGAATAGACAGCTTAATATAGAAGTATGGTCTTGACTCAGGCGGAGCAAGAAATTCAGTTCGGGAGGGAGGGTCCAAACAATCAATGCTCGGGAAAATTAGGAAGAAGCATTCCTATAAGACCACCCCCTGCTCTCCTTGGCCACGTGCATGATTTTACTTGTTTCTGCTAGGTATGGATTTTTAAAACACGTGTTTGCGTTAAGAAAATTTTGATAGTTTACCTAAAACATTTTTTATATAATTTACTTAGTTTTTCTCTAAGATTCTAAAAATGTAGTAAAATATAAAACATTTGATTTAAAATAAGAACAAAATTTGCTTTATCAAATACTCTCCTTTGGATCACCCTGTACAGAAATTGTATTTGCATATATTTCTACAATTTATTCTGTTTTTAACTTATTTCGATAACTTTATTCAGCCAGCTATATTAAAATATATTTATAAATAATTTATAAGGAACGTCATACATTATTTAGGCAAAATTAATACAGCGGGTTAAATGACATATTTTCTGCGGTCTGAAATATAAAGTTTTATTAGTTAGTTATAAATTATTTAGATAAAATTAATATTTCGGGTTAAATGGCATATTTTCAGTTGTCTGCGATGAAAACGGCCGATCAGTTTATTTTTGTGACTTAATTGGTGGCGAAAATTATTTTATCAAAATGTTATTTTCAATTATTACAACGGCATGGCATTGAATAAGTTAATATTTACTGATACTAACTTCTGAATTTATTTATGCAATAATTTTAGTTATTTGATGTTTGGATTATTCTGTTGTTGTCAGCGTTTCAGTCCAGGGTTGCGGGACTTTTGGGTAACCTTGACAATAAACAACACACATTTTAAAAGGCTTTTATTTAAGAGGATATTGGAGTGAATCTGAATTCTCGATTCTGGTGCTGCACATAAATCACATGATATCTGCAATGTGACAGGTCGGTGTGGGTAAAAGACAGAAATCTTATTAGTTTAGCGAACGATCCGGATGTTCAGTCAAATATTAAATATGGCGTTTGACCTTGAAAACGGCATAAAATCAGTCTATATATTTTCTCAGATATTTAGGTAAAAACTGGCTACCGGAAATTTTAAAAATATTAGATGGGATGTAATCTCTAGGTGAATATATAATAAAAACAGCATGCCTTTTTGCTCTAATGATGCGTACTGTTTAAAAATATTATACAAAGTTCGATACTTTTAAGCTTTAAATTTCATTAGTGGAAACAACCCAGAAGTAAACGCTTTTATTTTTAAGAAGAAGTAGTTGTACATTTTCTAACGGGGACTGTTTACATCTTCATTTGTCATGTTTATTTATATAATTTCCAATTTTAATGGAAAATGTTTAAATATGTTTGTCTTTATTATTATTTAACCTTTCTAAAATAACTAAACAAATCTATATTGTCCATTTTAACAAAAGTTCGTTATGTTTAAAAAAAGTAGGCTAGGACTGCGAAATAATTGAATTCCCGTTCTGGTTTGTCTGAAAAAATAAAACATGTATTTACGGGTGAAAACATAAAATAAAGTCACAAAGGTTTTAACCTACTTAACAAAAGATTCAGTAAATTAAAAACAACAATACCAAAAGAAAAAAAGAGCAACAATGTATATGAGATACCGTGCAATAATGACTGCAATAAAGTATATATTGTGCAAACTAGTCAGTACCTAAAAAATCGGATTAACAGTCACAGGTACGATAAAAAAAACAAAACAACTCTCACAAACCACACAACTGAAGCCAACCATACTTTTAACTATAGTGACACTAAAATACTTATTACTGAAACCAACTTAAAAAAAGAAAATTTTACGAAATGGTTTACATCCAATATATATATATATATATATATATATATATATATATATATATATATATATATATATATATATATATATATATATATATATATATATATATATATATATATATATATATATATATATATATATATATATATATATATATATATATATATATATATATATATATATATATATATATATATATATATATATATATATATATATATATATATATATATATATATATATATATATATATATATATATATATATATATATATATATATATATATATATTATATATATATATATATGTATATATACAATGAGGGCATAAAGTCTGGAAACCTTGAGATATGTCAAAAACTATACAAGTTGGGTAAAAAAGTTTCATATAAAAGTTGTATAGTTCCTTACGATTAATCATTCAGAAATGTCTTGAAATATACAGGGTGTTTTAAAATCAAGTTACACGCCAAAACTTCAGAATCTCTAATGGAACACCCTGTATATTATTCCATTTTAAGAATCTGCATGAAATTCTGATCATATCTTATTAAGCATACCCTATCCCTAAAGTCAACTGTTTTTGAGATAAAAAAATTAGAATATGCAAATTTACATTTAAACAAAATTAACTCATTTCCCTATGCATAGTGAAACCTGGTGGATTATTTTAGAACTCCCATAGAAGCTGTCATGTACTGACAATAAACTGTATCAATTTTTAACATATTGTTGGAGAGTTACTTTTTTCTTGATAAAAATGCTTTCAGAAAGAGAAAGAATAGAGATTCTTATGATGTTTGGATGGGGAGATCGCCAAAGAAATCTTGACGAAGTATGTGAACTTTTTAATAATACGCATCCCGAGCGAGGACAAACAATTGCAAAATCTACAGCAAAATTATCAAAAAATTTCGTGATCATGGTTGTGTAAAAGATCTTCTCAGGACAGGTAGGCCAAAACTGATGATATGAAATTGAATGTTTTACTCAGCTATAACGAAAATCCACATTTACCTACAAGTCAAGTAGCATTAGATTTAAACCTTAGTCAATCATCGGTAAAAAATATTCTGCACACGGCAAAGTATCATCCCTACAAAATAAGATTAATCCATGAATTAAATGAAGACGACTTTCACCGCCGACTTGAGCTTTGCGAAAGTATGCAAGAGCGGTGCAACCTGGATCCATTCTTTTGTAGAAATATTTTATTTTCCGATGAAGCCACTTTTTTTCTTAATGGTACTGGTCAATGGAACTATACAACTTTTATATGAAACTTTTTTACCCAACTTGTATAGTTTTTGACATATCTCAGGGTTTCCAGACTTTATGCCCTCATTGTAAATATATATAAATATATATATATATATATATATATATATATATATATATATATAAATATATATAAATAAGATGAGATCCCTCCACACCAACCTCAGCCAGTCCCGTAAGTAGAATATTATGACTTACTTTATCAAATGCCTTGCTGAAAAGGATGTATATGGTAAAGAAGCCGTGTTGCTCGGTTACTATTATATTTCTAACTAAAATTTCGCCACAGATGACAACTTACTAAATGGGCGATATTACATTACGTCTTTCCGATTCCCACCCTAAGACACAGGGACAATCTTTGCGGATTTTCAACTATCAGAAAATTTTCCACACTTTAAAGATAAATTATATAATAAGGTGAGCGGCTCCAAGATTGCTTGAGAGGAATTTGTTAAAAATATTGGGGGTATTTTATCAGACCCCGCGCCCTTCCTTAAGTCCTCTTCCTTAAGACTCAACAAAGCTCGCGAAACTTGGGAATTACTAGGAACTATATTCTGAAGAGAACAAAAATTATTTTCTTTGCTTTTATTTGGATAATTAAAGTTGTGTCTTTCTGACTCGAAAACACTTGAAAAATAGTAACAATATAATATACAAATGTCTTTTCCGGTTGTGGCAAGTTTTCCCAGCATACTTCATTGGGTATTTTAGTTACACACTGTCTTTTTAGGGAAGCGTAACTCCAAAAACGATTGGGGTTTCGCGACAGGACATTTTTCACCGATCTAACATAATTTTTAAAATCTCTTTTGACTGAGTTCCCAAAAGTTTAAATAAATTATAGTCGTTTGAATTTTTGTATTGGCGCCATTTTCTATGAAGTGTGTTTTTTGTTTAATGATCTTAATTATAACAGATCTGTAATAGGTAGGGAAATATTTATTTTTAGGAAACGTAGGAACATGTTCCTGTACAATTATATTCATTTCAGCATCAAAACTCTCCACCGAGCTGTCGCTAGTCTTATTTTTAAATTCTGCCTGCCAGTCAACTCTTGAAATTTCTCGGCATATTTCTTTATAATTGACTTATGAAAGTTAAAATAGTAAACTGAAAAGCTTTACAATAATTGATATAAAATAAAAATTCGATACAAGGATGATGGCTGTCTTCGGACACGAGGGCATCCGTGCAATGATTGACTTGACACTATTATTAGAAAATATTAAATCCTGAATTGTATTATTACAATTTAAAACAGTATTAAATTGCATTCAATTAAGGTCAGAAATATTTAAAATTGAAGATGAATATTTTTTTCGACATTATATGGATCCAAATATCTATCATTTTCTGCCTGAACCCATTCAGTGGTTGACATACTAAAATCACCGCATATCAACACTGATGCGTTTTCATTAATTATTGACATGTCCCCTAAATTTGAAGAAAAATTCAGAAGCGCCTCTGTATCGCAAGGAAGCACATAAACGCAGCGTATTAGTGAGTAATTGATTGTTACCTAATCTTATAGAAACTCAGACCTCTTCCGCACTACTTTGATAAGAGCGACCTAAAAACTTATATTTTTACCTTAGACTATGAAATCAAATGAGACCCAACTATTTACATTTAACACGGATCATAGATTGATCCACTACATCGGTAGGTGTCTGTTTTCAAAATTGTCAAATATTCTAAGCCAAGCACTATCGAATTTCTCGAATATGTTTATTATTTGACTTAGACTATAAAACAAATATATAAAACAAAAGTTTTATATATATATAGTAATTAACTAAGGTCTTTAAAAAATTACAAAAATGTGATAATAAAAATATTACCAAATAGAACTGGTAACTACCCTACGCCAAATTTACGTCCCTTACGAGTAGTTTTACAACTATTCATTTATAGCAATCATCATAGCACTCTTGTTTATAGTCTAATTACAAAACAGACACAGCATTGTCGTCATTTTTGTAACCGCGTTCGATGGTTGTTGTTTATATTTTTTTTGTTTTTTAATGATTTTGTAAGTTCTGTGTGTTGTAGTACTTAAATAAATGAAAAACTGTGGTGAGGAAGTGTGTTGTTTGTGGAAATACAGACTACTTAAGTCCGGAAGTATCATATCACAAGTAAGCCTTGACGTATCGTTACGAATCGTAAGGCCTTAGCATTTACACCCATTAATTTGATATTTAAGCCTAATTGAACAAAACAAATATTTGGCCAATTTTGTGTTGGGTTTTACATAACGTAAACGTTAAAATACATACTAGCTCTCCAAATACTTAAATGCGTTATTTACAATACAAATATACTATTTTGGATGTGAATAAGTTCTATATTTCTATGGCTAAATGCTTTTATTTGAAAACAAATGTATTTTTTGCGGATTTTTAAAATGCCTCTTGGTTATAAAACGTTTTATTTAAATCATTGTGATTTTAATCTTTAGATACCTACGAGGAACTAGCTCGCTCACATTATTCCTCCACGTACCAAATTCCAAACTATTAAGTTCCTCGGGTTATATCTAATATATTATTAAAATATAGTACAATTCCTACCTAACCTTTTTAGTAACTAAAAGCTTATAAAAGAACTATTTTATGAGTCCTTCAAAATTTGTTATTCATCAATACTATTAATATTCAAAAGTTTAATGTATTTCTGATATATTTTTTGTTTTATAATTTCTCATATATAGACAATACAAATTATGTATATGTATAAGTAAATCAGGTGTTTGTAAATAACCGAGGCGAGAACACAAACAAATATATTACATTTTTATTGAACTTTCTAGTAGAATTCCAATAAATGCCTAATATATTCAAATCAAAGTTAGTAAAATAGTTAAGAGACATGTAGGGCAGCTGAGAAGTTTTTTAGGTTGTTTCGTAAAACTAATAGTATTTTTAATAAAATAGATTTAGTTACCTTTTTAATGCTATGAAATACTTGCCATCTTCAATTGAATTTTAAATTATTTGAATGTCTGATCTATTTCGGGATCACATGTATGACGATGAAGTCCTAAGCGAACATCCAAAATTAATTTAAAAAAAGGGATTTCAAGGTTAGAAAAGATCACGAAACCATTAAGCATTTAGAATTAACCAAGACACATGAATCTAGGAGTATCAATACAAAAACCCTATCAGAAAGGACTAATTATTTCTAAACAGGGGAGTTAGTTTCCTTTTATTTAGTAAACTAATGACAAATATTGCAAGCAGTTGTTGGTTTAAGTGACAGAATAGTAATAGTTTTACTAGGAACTGAACAGGTCCGTATACTACGAGTATATACCATTGACACTATCGACTGAAGGATGTAACGAAACACTTTTAGAGAAGATGAAATTTTAAAAACAGTTGGAAATATATTTATTTTTAAATATTTTATTATGCCGCCATTTTGTTGCCATCTTTGATTCGTACACAAATTTTATCACTTAATTTCAATATAATACTTGATGTTTTTGTAAAATTTGAGATAAATTGGATGAGCAGTTTTTTAATAATAATTTTTTTAACATTTCACTAGGGCGCCATTTTCTTTCGCCATATTCGATTTTTATCAAAATGTTACCAGGTCATCCCCATATGAGCTTTAATTTTTGGCCAAAATTTTAAGTTAATCGGATAAGTAGTTTTTTAGCTTCGCCGCGAACAGACAGACAGACAGACAGACCGACGGAATTGAGAAAACATGTTTTTCGTCAATTAGTGACCCTGAAAAGTGAATATCTGAAAAAATCTCAGAGAGTGATTTTTTCACGATTACAATACTTTCCTTTTACGAGGGAAGTAAAAAAAGAACCCCACTTCAAAAAATTTTATTTATTCCTTAAATATAGACATTTGGAAGTCGGCGGAAAAATAATGACTAATCTGTAGTAATATATATCTAAAACATATTAAAACATATTAACACTTATTACTTATACTCACTAGTAACCTTAAACTTAATGACCTAATACAGATTTTAATATGTCAGAGAGGGTAAAGTCATTACTCATTATTTTGAAGTCAAAGTACCTAGTAAATTTGGTTGCTACTGTGTTTGGAGTTGGTTTATAGTTTACATTTAGTTTACCTAGGTGTATCTTCTATAACATAACTTCTATATATAAATATATATATATATATATATATATATATATATATATATATATATATATATATATATATATATATATATATATATATATATATATATATATATATAAAATAACTAAAGATGAGGAAATTACTCGTTCACCATTGTATCAAGAAACAACCAAAACATGACGCTCAGTTTCTTTGGGGGGTATCCATTCGAGTCATATCAGGGGATCGAGGTGGCCATTCTAATGCACCACGCCTTTCAATCAGCTTCTCCGGGAATTGGTTATTTAGGAACTGTATGACTTCCCTGGAATAATGCGCTGGAGCACCTTTATGATGGTACATTTTCAGTTTCTTGAATGACAGGTACTATACGTTCTCTAAGAAGCTCCAAATATTTCAGTCGAGTTAAGGTACCTTTTATGAAATAAAGTCCGATAAAATTGATGCTCAGTATCCCCGCCCAGACGTTAACTTTCTGAGGGTGTTGGGTATGAAGTCCTTGTTGATCTCTAGACCAAATTCGACAATTGTGCCTATTAACTTGTCCGTTCAAGCAAAAAGTAACTTCGCCGCTGAGTACAATTTTGCGCGCAAAATAAGGATTTTGGTTAATATTTTCCATCAAGATTTCAACAAATTCAGTGCGGCGGCGGTCAGGATCATCCTATAAAAACTCTTGGGTGTAATGGATCTTTTATGGCTTCAATTTTTTACTATTATATACGTTTTTTGTTAAATTGATACGAGTATGTAGAATGTACACATTTTTATTTGATTTACTCTTTTGGTTTGGTCTCTAGTTAAGCAGGTTGTATTAGAACAGCTTTTCGTTACGTAATTTACTTCGTATGATGAAGACATTATTTAATTATTTAAATATTTTTGACATTATAACAATGAGAGTTTTTTGAAGTATAAGTAAAATGTGTACTCTGTTTAGAAATTTGAGCAATATCTTTCATGTCCAAATATATTTATCGTATTTTTTAATTCGTTGGGCGCTTAAAAATCGGAAAGATAAATCCATTCGTAAATCGTGCCAATCCGTATTAAAAACAACACAGACTATTTCTTTTATGACAAATACGAGAGGCACTTTCAGGCTTCTGTTGGTTTAATTTTAATCATCCATGGAATAAAATAATTATTCTATTATATATAGTTTTATACTTAATATTTTTTAAATTTTGTCAGAAAAGAATAGGAAAACAATACTTTCATTCATTTACTAATTAGTAACAATTATTATGTCTAATAAAGTGTAAACAGATTTGAATTTTAGGAAGAAAACAATAAGAAATGGCATAGAAATGTACGTGTAGTCAATTTTGCCCTGTATATCGTGGCCAACAAATTATTAGCGAACTAATACGTTATGAAAATATGAACCAATATTGTATGTATTTGTCCCTTTCTGCTATTATTTTTGGTGGTCTTGTGAATTATTAGAATTTTTATTTCTTGAGAATTACGCTTTTTGAACAATTATTATTTTTACACTAAGAAACATAATAATATATAAAAAATACTTGGCAAACTGGTAAGGAAAATCAATATTCAGTTTATGTTGCTTTTAATAAGCATAACTTGGTAAATCTGATGATATGATGTATAAAAAGAGAAAGAAGAGAAAATTTCTTAACTCCAATATATTATATTTCGTTCTTCAGAACTTGTATACAGTTTTCGAGACCGCAGTGGCCCAATTTGCTGTTTACAGTTGCCCGTACGATTATTCTGTTTCAAATACACATCTGTGTACGTGTACGTGCTTGTACTAAATATCAGTCTCACTTTAAAATAAATATGTTTCTAAGTAATAGTTTTCAAGAAACAACTTTTTCACTATTAGCCTATTTGCTCAAAAACATATTTTGAGTATATACAATATATTCAAATTTACTTTTAACAATAATATTTGTTCTATGGTAGAATTTTATACTATTTAAAAATCAAATTTGAACTATTAATACAAAAAAATCTAATTTGCTGCTCACTAGTCAAATATTTCGAAAACCAAAAGAGGTATCGGTATGCGTCTATCAGGGTTAAATAAAAAAAATTGTGAATGAACTAGCGTCATAATTTTCTCAAAATTAATAGGTGAATTTTTAAACAGGGTGTATAAGAAACGCATGATTTTTTGTCCAATATTCATGACTTCCAGGTTTTTACAAAAATGTTTCAATTTTTTTATTTGACATATTTTCTGAGAGTGTGTTACTTAAATCTTCCTTAATTGTTGAATATAAATTTCTCTTTTTTGGGTTATATGGATGTTTCCAAAAAATGTACAATTTTTCAAAAACGTTTTTTAAGGAATTATTCGTATTTAGCGTGAGACAATAATTTTTACTAAATCCAAAAACAGATTACACTTCACATAAACGGTCCCTCAGATAAAAATAAATATTAGCTTGCGCGCAACAAGATTAGTCGCGACGTTGCCAGAGCGCGAGTTATGTCTTTGTTTAGAAATATTTGTGTGCGTAATTCAATTCAAGTACGAAATTGCTTCATATTGGCAACATTAGCTATCAAATTGTGCCCAGCTACTTGGAACTTTCGCGATGGATTCCGACTACAGGAGGTACAACGGAAAGTTGGGATCAATTTAGGGGGCGTTTTATTTAACATTATATGGACCGTCAATACGGAGAATAATCTGCCTTTGCTAAAACATATAGTCCATGAATTATTCTTTCAACATTATTTGTTTTTTTTTAGCCTAAGTCGCCACTGTTTACAGTAGAGTGCATAAAGTTAAAATAGACTAATTTTCTCAACATCTGTACTCTCTAAAATATTAGAGCTGTTCAGCAAAATGGAATCACAGAAAGAACTATTCCTCTGGCTTATACTACAACCGGCTTTGAATTACACTGTTGACTTTGAACTTTCGTTGGGAGCAATAATGTTAATATATTTACTTTCAGGTTACATCAACGTTCTAAAATGGATGTTTTGCTCCCAACGAAAGACAGGAGTCTACAGTGTAATTCAATGCTGCTCGTAGTATTAGCCAGCCGCGTTGTTATTTCTGAGACTTCATTTTGTGCCTTTGCCCTAACGGTGTGTAGCGGAATAGACGATAGTAATGCAATGGAGTATATAAATTGTTAATTTACTTGAAAACGACATTTTTTTGAAGCAATAATCGGTTTCTCATGACAAATCTTAAACACTAGTATTTCAAAAAAGTCGTTAAATCAAAGCTATGTAATATTAGTTATAAGAGTTTTAAAAGCCAAACAAAATAATAAAAAAATACGTTATCACTAACGATATCCTTTAGATAGTGCAGACGTATATAAACTTACTTCAGATAAACATGTTAAGTTGCACTCGGTTATACATCCCCTTAAAAGGTTATGGTTATCATATGGCCCTTTTTCGTGGAGGGTTTTCTGGTTTTCATTTAATTACACCAATAATGATAGAAACATTTCATTTAGTTTACTTCAAATATAATAAAATGTCAATTTACTACTAAAATTTATAAATACAATAATTTAAAAATACAATAAATTATTTTATAATAGAAGCGTATTTAAAAAGGCGATGCTTTTTTTGAACAGCATTGTTTCCCTTCAAAAAAGATTGGCTGAAAGGGTTTTTTTCGCCATAGACTTTTTGACCCAGAATGCTGTTAAGTTAGTTTAAGATTTAGACATTTACATAGAAGGTACTTTTATATCTTATTTAGATATTTTAATTTAATACAATTCTCACATAAAGTCGAACTCTAGGCGACATTTACGAAATATTTATTAATTAAAAATTAGGGTGCGTCTATGATGAGGCTTCGCGTTCCAACCAATAAGAAACTTCTAAGGGGGGCAGTTCTTGTCAAATTAGTTGTCGACCTTTTATCTGATTTGTAAAACAAGAGTTAAAATTATAAGGCTAGTTTAGACCTATAACACTATTACAGGTGCTCGCTAGTCTATGGCAGTCTGATGAGCTCTAAAAAGAGCGAAATCGTGATCGTTGTTTGATTAGAATCGATTCTTGCACCTGTGGCATGACAAAACTTGTTCCAGACAAGGATCGAAGTGTCCTTGTTACAACGTTGGTCTAAAGTGAAAGAAAATATAGTTGCTTTATCGCTACCAACAAAAGTCAGGGGTCAACAGTGTAATTCAATACCAGTCATGGTATTAGCCGGTGGGGTAGTTGTTTCTGTGAATCCATTTCGTGCCTATGGCCTACACGGGGTCGCTAATCTATGGCGACCTGATGAGCTCGCGAAATCGCGATCATCGTTTGATTAAAGCAGATCGTTGCGTCTGAGACACTTCAGGATATGTTCCAGACACGGAACGAAATGTCTTTGTTAGAAGGTTGGTGTAACAAGAAAAAAAATATAATAACGTTAGAGCTGTCTTTTATAAAACGAAGTGATTAAATGCTAGTTGTCTACTATAAACCAAATACTATAAACCAAATATAATTAATATTAAAATTAAAATATTTTTTTCACACTGAATAATTTAGCGATAATTGTTCCAATATCAACAATTGACAAATATTTTTGCGCAAAACGTTATGCTTAAAAATTCTAGCTGTACGGACTGAATACGATAGCCCTTCTCTCGGAAAACTGTCGGCCTTACAGCCTAAAGCCATATTTTGACCAAACGAACAAAACATAAACTCGTGGCAGAAAATAAAAGGTTTCGACGTTTTAAGTACTCAGTCCGTTTAGTGGAAATATGCGGACGGCTATTACTCAGATTAAATTTCAGTATACGCTGTAAGTGATGGCTTATTATGAAGGTTATGCCCAGGAAATACTGACAATTTTTATTTCCGAACAACTGGATTTTAAATCTCTCACGACTGGGGCCTCAATGAATATCATATTCAAAGTTCAGCAAGAAGACTTAGATATTAGCCTCATAACTAAGATAAAACTGAAAAATACATCAGGATGTAGCTACTTAGGACATGTATTCAAATCCCTGGTAAAGAATACTGAGCTTGTTGTCAGTGGCGCAACTAGAAGGGCCTAGGGGGAGCTTAGCCCCCCCCCGACACCAAAATTAGCCCCTTCACCCCGCCAGGTGATTGGCGAGGGCCAACCAAAACACTTAAACTCCATTTTGTTCGTAAAAATGGGTAAAAAGGTATTCTTCCGTAGCATAGTTTATTTTTCTCTTACATCTTCCGTTTTTTAGTTAAGAAATAACCAGGTTTTGTTTCTAATTTAGCATCTTGTATAATTTTGACCAATTTAATTGGACACTATCTGGGCTTACGAAAACTTAAGGGCGCGCTTATTTTGAAGTTATGGATCATAAAAGTTTGAGAAATAGTGAAAAGTGTAAGCGATATTTTTTAAGGGGTTTAAAAGAGTAAAAAAAATCACATTTTGATTACGCAAAATCGATAAAAGTCAAACCAAAAAAAGAAATAGTAGATAGGCTATAGCATAATTACTTGGCCAAAAAATATCTTTTATAGGATAATTAAACCTCCAACTTTCTTTTTGTAATATTGGACGGCCAAAAAGTAGAAATATTTGTCAATTTTGTTGCCACAATATAACCAGATATATTCTAGTAAGTATTGAAGTTAAATTATAGTAAGCATAGCTGTTTAAAATGCCAGAATATGGCATTTTTAATCAATACAAATCGAGGTCAGAATATAGTCAATAAGTAGGCATTTTTCCCAAATGCCAACCAAACATATTTTATTTAAGTTTAATTATAGTAATAATAGGTATATAAAAATGCCAGATTATGACGTTTTAAGACAACAAAAATTGAGATTCAAAAATATGGCTTTTATTATCATATTTTTGTTTCAAAATTAAACTAAAATTGGATAGTTTTATTTCGCCTTTTTTTGCTTTAATATTGCCAAAAAATGCCACATTTTCAAATTTACGTTTATAACCTATAAAACTCTACTTAACCAAACTGAAGATTTATGTAGAAAAACGAAATATAAATTATTTACCATGCAACATGTCTAATAAAAAGATTAGATATTTCACCACATATTATAGAAAAACGCCGACTTGGGGTAATCGTCGTTTAATTTTGTTACGCTGACGCCTGAGTCTTAAATTAGGCATTTTTAGCGAGTACTAAAGGCAAACCAAGTAGTTATTTTCATTGGCAACATTTTAATAAATGTTGCTACATTTGAAAATTATTCCCATTTGATAAATATTTGCTTAAAAGGTGGCCAATTTCAAGGAATATTTGCTTAAAAAATAACCCAAAGCTTTTTATGATTCGTCATGACTGAAATTAAAATTAAACTAATTTCTTAGCAGCCATTACTTGACCACTTTAAACAAACATTCTTTCTACCAATAAAAACGTATTTTTATGCATGTTTTTTTACGTTAGGGACTATTTAATGAATTTTCTTAGTAAATTACATCTCAAAAACAAATAAAAAATTGTAGAAAACGAAATTTTTAACTTCAAGGAGGGGCGCGTGTTTTACATGCCTATCTTAGATTATTTTAACAGTAAAAGTTCCTACCCAAGTGCTATTTGTCCCCACCAACCGTCAAATTAATATTTTACACAATAAGTTATAGTGTATGTATTTCTACGAAACCATGATTTGTTATGATTGCATTTTCTCTTGGCTCATAAATTCTTACACTGATTGGCTCTGTTAATACTATTTCTACATAATTTGAAACAATTGATGATTTATAATATAAACGAAGAAAAGGCAAAAAATGAAAAATTATTTAGGTAAATTTTGGGAAAAAATGTTACTCAAATTTCGGCTAAAAAACCAATCAGAATTCAGCTAAAAAAGCTCGATTTTAAAGTCAAAAAGTAGCTAATAAACCGAACCATAATATCGAGAGTGGGTCGTATAATTGCCAATTGGCTATTTTTTCCCCATTATGGCAAATTATTATTCCCCACTTTAGCCATATTTCCGTCTTTATACTGTAATAGAACTGTTATTTTGGCTAGCAATTTTAGCTAATTAGCCAGAGATAATAGCAAATATCACAGCATTTTAGCCCATATATGATTATATGTGCTACTTGGGCTGGTATAAAGGGTAGACCAAAAACGAGGAGGCACTTTGGCAGGTTTACTGTTAACAGGTCGAGTAAAACATACATTATGTTATACAGGAGAAGTGATAACTTTGAACTTCCTAAATTTTTTATATACGAGTTTCACCGTTCTATGTAACTTTAAGTGTCGTAATTCATTAAAAAAATATATATTTTTCACAGCTGTCATAGATATTAATCAAATCGCATATAGCCGAAACATAAAAACTTAGACAATATCGGGAGAATCATAGCCGTACGAAAAAATGGTTAAAATTAGTTTTATCCTATAATCAATACTATAATACTATCAATACTTATAAGTGTCAGGGCTTGAGCCCCCCCAAAAGTCGATGTCTAGTTGCGCCACTGCTTGTTGTACCTCTATGCAGTGGTGTAGCTATCGAAAGAACATGAGGGATATATTTACTCCTTAAATATAGTGGAATTTCTAAAAATATTTTGAAATAACATAAATTAAGAATATTTTTAGAAATGGAATTTGTGTCTCTTCAGCTGAACCCGTTGGAAACTGAAACAAATCTCTCCCTGAATCGAAGTCTGTGTTCAAGTGCCCATAGAGTAACTGAGCAAAGGGTCTCGGTAAAAAGTTGCATAGGGCGGAGAATAAGCTAGCTCCGGTCATGGTGACTCATTTAATACTACGCTACCCTGTTGAGGAATCTACAAAAATTATTCAAAAATTTAAATATGAAATGTTTTTAGAAGGGACACTACTTTAAATATATGATATTTTTTATATACATAGGGTTCGGCTTAAAAGAGAACTCTTTAAGACTGTAATACTATACAGTGTAAATTAATTTTTCTAAAACTCTGGAATATGATTTTTTATCTCATGAAAATAACAAAAAACTTCAAATAAACAGATATTCGCGCAACACGGTGTTAAAGTGTTAATATTCTTTTAGCTGTTTGACACCTCGTAAATTTCTTGAGATTTTTAAATCAAATTTAGTGCATGTTAATACTATGACTAATGTTCAATAAAACGACTAAATAAATTTTATAAAAATGTACAGGGCGGTATTTTTTCGAATGCGAGCCTTTAACTTTCCCAACTCTTTTACTATGGCGTCACTGGCCATTTTTACAACAAAGGCAAAATCCTCATTCTGTTCCCTAACTTTTCTGTTAGTGGAAGAGAAACAGCATTTATCTTCTTCTTTGCACTAAAAAAGAGCCGAATATTTACAGAGCACATATGATAAGGAAACGCGAATATTTCAATCTTGAAGCAAGTCACTGTTAACAATGGGCTCCTGGTTTGGACAACAACCAAATAATTATGAAAGAATAGTTCATAGAGTATAAGTTTCAGTAAAAATTATTGCCCCACACTAAATATGAATAATTCTGTAAAAGTGATTTTTGAAAAGTTGAACTTTTTGGATGAAACAGGATAACTTAAAAAAGAAAAGATATATACAAAGTCACCCTCTCGAAAAATATATTAGCTGAAAAATCTGAAATATTTTTGTAGAAACCTGGACGTCATGAATTTCAGAGAAAAAAAGTCATACT